>JANAVB010009400.1:5902300-6057300 GCA_029216955.1 Iris pallida | reverse complement strand
TGTTTGGGGAGAAACGAACTCCGGATGAAAAGTTGGGATTTTTTTAGTATGGATGCTAGGGTTTCTCTTGGAGGCTAATGAATTCTATACAATGAAGGGGGCTGCCTATGGCCGGCCAACTATAGGGGATTAGGGTTTTGGTTAGCACATGGGCCTAGGCTCCCTAAGTTCCTAATAAAGCCCAAGTCAAAAAGGCTTTTAAAAGGCTAATTAGAAAATGATTTAAAATTCATTTAAATCGTTCTAAAAAATAACTAATTAATTCTAAATTAAATTCTAAATGACGAAAATTAATTCTAATTATGGTATTAGGTCTCTAGTCATGGTTGGCTAAGTTAAACCCATTAAGACTACTCAAACATCAAACCAAACCACATATCATCACATGAATTCAATAATTAATAAAATAATATGAAATTACAAAATGACCAAAATACCCTTAAAATAAAAAGTAGGTATGACAGTATTTGATCTTGGGGGACTTGGGGTTCATAGTATTTATTCACTGCTATTACTGTGTTAATTCATTAGTCTGTGCAGTCCAGTAGAAGGGATCTGTACATGTAGTCTAGATATCCTAACACCCATGTTATAATCCCTATTGACCATTGCATGTTCCAATTGCTTAAATCTGAATAATTACTCAGTCAAGCCCATCATTGTGCATCCTGCATATGAGCTGCCAAAGAATACTTCATTCACTGCATACAAGTTCACTTGTCCTGCGACCATTGTTCACTGAATCCTCATTAGCCACTGCCTACATTTCATGTTCTGTCCTGCTACTTGAAATTTGCCCTGCACATTGCAAAACACTGTATTACTACATTCAAAGTTGCATGTCCTGCCTTCCTTCATTTCTTACATTTACGGCAACCCCCATCATCATTCACTACATTCCTCATTCCTTCACTACACCCATGCATTCAATGTATTCATATTTCATAACAAATTCAATTAGTCACTGTATCAGTATAGTTCACTACTCTTATTATTTACTGTATTTCATTACCTACATTTTTACCTTGTCATGCATCCACTGCACGTCAGATCACATATACTTCTCATATACCCTGCATATTAGATGAGGTATCTTGCATATTAGATTACATTATCCTATATTCATTTGAATGCCATGGATATCACTTAACTGCATATCATTTAAATTGCATTGCCCTGCATCAATCATACGCTATGTGTCCTTCATACAAGTTAACTTCTCCTACAATTTTACTTCATCACTTAACTACTTGGGTTAGATATCCTGCATTCATGTTCTATATTCTTCACTACAAATTGAATCATTGCATACACATACCTGTCCTGCACTCTTCCTTTAGCCTACTACCTTTATTACTTATCATATAGCCCACTGTATATTCCCTTTTACTGCATTCCATAGGCCCTACACTTGGTATCAATTACTGATACTAAGGGGTATCAGTCAATGGATTTTCTAAAGACTATTGCATCTGTCCTGCACCTACATTGCATCATGATTCACTGCATAACCCTTCTTGTATTCACTGCACATATTGTACACTGCATGTTAGATGTTGCCCTGTATTAGAAGGTTCAAGTTGAACCTGGGTTGGTGTCTTGCGTATCCCGCATATGAGACCAGATCCTACATGTTAGCTTATCCTGCAATGTTAGTTTTGCCTAACATCATCATGTTCAGTCCCTTACAAGGCAACTATCCCACTCAATTTCCCTTAGCCTTGTTTTAGTCCCTCTTTACCCGGTTCTGATAGGATCATTCATTTGAGGTGAGGATTCGAATAACTGGTTGAGTTAGTCTCATCCTAGTATCAGTCACATTCCTTTTGATAAGTCCATTTGTGACTATGTATCATGCAACCTATCCATATACTCATTACCAGTTAATATGTTATTCCCAACCTCATAATGTATCAGACCATATATGGTTATGTTCTGTTCTGTTGTTCGAGTGATCAATGTTCAAGTGCCACATTATATCTGTCCTTACCTTAGCTGTACAGACCCTTCTTAGTTTAGACCAAGGTTCAAAATATCGGTATCGTTATCAGACATTTTGTATGAGTATCGGTATCGGAAGTATCGGCGGTATCGAATCGGAGTATCGAATTTTTTGGTATCGGCTGTATCGGCAATATTAAATAATTATTTTAAAAAATTAATTTTTCTTAACATATTTATGCATTATTTAATCATTTTGTAAGTTTTTTATTATAATTAAATAAAAATAATAGTCATCCTTTCTGATTGGTTTACCGATATACAAGATTACAAGTTTTCTTCATTTACATGTTTTTAGTTTCAATTTTACTATGTCATTAATTCGTACTAATTGAATCATGTATTGTTTTAGTACTACAGGTTTAAATTTTGACGAATTAAGGAGCATAAAGGAAGGCACAAGAGATTAGAACTTTAGAAGCAATGTAAATGGCTGGACGAGACAAAAGTCACAAGATCCATTATTATATAATTGTATTTGTTCAGACTTTTTTTTGAATTTTTGTAAATAAAAAATTATTTATATCTAGAATTTTAGTTTTATGTATAGTTACAAAGTGTTACAATATGATCCATAATCCAATTATTTTGATTCAAAATATACGAAAATAAAATTAGCTACATGATTTACTATGAATTTAAAATTACAACAAAAAACACTTGGCCAGAAAAATTCTTTCGGACTCTAGCCAATCCCTTTATTTAAATTTCATAAATAAAAATCTTTTACAATAGTTATGAAGTACATAAAGCGTACAAATACAAAAATGAACACAAAAAATGAATATAAATGAATACAAATATATCACTAAAATGGTTCGTAATTATCGAAATCGTGCCGATATGGTTGATGGCTATGAGGATAGTAGAGATTGATATCTATATTATGAAAAAAAAACTTGTCATGAGGCCATCAAATGTATAATGGTGTTCTGCCTCTGGAGTGTTGTATGGATAATAACTTGTGAATGAACTATCATATGTATTGTCGTAATTGTCTGATGGAGTAGGTACATCATGATAGCTAGATCCTCTGGCATATAAATCATCCATACGGTGCTCTCTAGGTTGATGATCACTTGACCAGTCTCCAGAGTATTCATGTGACTGGTCTCCAGGATTTTCATTTTCATGTGACTAGTAAGCACCAGTCGCGAGTGTAGCTCCATTTCCTCCACTATCAGTACTGTCATTTTTATTGCCGTCGACCTGTCGAGATGGTACATTTGGTGTTTTCTTTCTTTTTTCAGGCCTTCGAGCATTTTCGGCAGTATCTTGTGGATCGATATCTAAGTTATCATCTAATCATTCATTTTTTCTACCTTCCAAGAGTTGTGCTTCTCTTTCTCTAGTCTAAGCTGTGAGTGGATCTTGATCATGAAATATCTCATACAAAGCTATAATATTTTGATAATCTCATGATCTTTTTATATTTCGAACCCTCAATCTCATATTATAATGGACAAAAACCAATTTTTTTCTAGTTTTGCCATTGTAAGTCTATTGCGGGGACAAGTATGGATGAGAGAAAATGTTGTCCAGTTTCTTTCACAATTGGAGGAGGATACCGTTTGACTTAGAATGCACACAGCTAATCGAGTCAAATTTAGAGCATCCTCCATAGCATGTATGGCCCACTCAGCTACAAAAGTAATAAAATCTATTAGTTTTTGTAAATATTTAACTTTAACTGATAAATATTTTGAAGTAATAACTACTACCACTACCAGGGAGACATCTATTTACAGCACTTTAAAATTGATTTGAACCGAATGCACCGGTTCTCAATCTGAATCTTTCCGCCTACAAAGTGATATTAGACAAGTTATGACATTAAATTTAAAAAAATTTAAAGATGAAAAATTCAATATCAAACAATAGTTACCTCTCTGTTTATATTGAGGCGTGTTTCATTGTTATTTACCATTCTATTAACGACGCGGTAGAAGCCATTTAGTACCTCATCGTCGTTTACAACATCATTAGCATATTAGTATTTGAGATTCAAGAAATAACCTGCAAAATTGAATAAACAACTAGTTTAAATCCCTATAATCATTATAAAATATATTTTGAATGGTATTTAATTTTTAGAGTACTTACCAGCTGCATGGATATCTTGATGTAGTTGATTATCCTATCTTTTATCAATCATTGTCCACCACTTCTTGTACCCTTTACCAATATTTTTTTATCATGAATTTAGCTCTGTCCACAGCCTCATAAAGATGGCCCATCTCAGCTTTATCATCACTATCAACCATCCTTAAAACTTTTACTAGAGGTCCAAATATTGCAGTGACCCCTGCAATATCCCTCCAGTAAGTTTGGCTGTCGATTAAACTGACAACTACATTTGCCTTTTCTCTATCTTTGCGATTGAGTTTCATGTAGTTTTTGGTCCAACCCCTTGTATTTGTCATCCTTTTTAAATCAGCTTGATATTTAAGGATGGAATCTAAAGCAAGAAAATTGGTAGCGAACCTAGTGATGGCTGGTCTAACCAATTCTCCATTCTGAGTCTCGGTTCTCATGATGCTAAGAGGCAAACCATGATTATATATGAAACAAGTCAGATCTTGAGACTTCCGTATTAGTGGTTTAATACTTGGATCATTAGCTATATCTTTCAACATTAGATCTATACAATGTGCTGCACATGGAGTCCAGTATAAGTTTTTTCTCACCTGCATACAAATATACACATAATAAATACAATAAAGTTTATTTAAAGTAATAAAAATTCAGTATAAGTGTGTTCTCACCCCCATTAACTTTATTCCCGCCGCCCTATAGTTGGAGCCATTGTCAGTAACTACTTGGACGACCCTATTTTCTCTAATTTTCTCTACAACTTCATTCATTAGTCCAAATATGTAATTGCCATCTTTGTATTTGTCAGATGCATCTACAGATTTAAGGAATATCGTTTCTTGTGGAGAATATACAAAAAATTTAATGATGCATTTTCTGTTCTGAGAACTCCATCCATCGCACGTAATTATGCACCCATATTCATCCCAATATCTATGGAAAGATTTCAAGTACTCCTCATATCATTTATTTCCATATCTAAGTATGTATTATATATCTCATAAGGAGTTGGACCTTTCACTCCACTCCCATAAGCTGCTATGGTATCTATCATTGGTTGATAATGTGGACTTTTGGCCGCATTGAATGGTATATTATTATATATAGATTTTTTTGCTATAAATCTTCTTATATGCTCTTTAGCATTCTTTATCCACTTAAGGGCACCCTTTATTTTGGGTTGTTTTGTCCCTTGTTTTCTTAGGACATATGGGTCCATACTTCTTCCTCCTACATCTGGAATATTTCTCACCTCCTCCTCACGATATACGACCGACATTGATCGGCCACCTAACGTTGGACCCACGCTAACCCCATTTCTCTCCCCCCTACACTCCAACGTCTACTCTATTGCCCAGCTGCATGTTCTTTCCTACTTTCTCTCATGTCCCTTCTAAGGTCCGCGAATTCATTAGCATCATCTTCTTCTTCTGAGGAATCTTCTTGACGAGTTGTTCTTGTCAACTCCTCCTCTACTAGTTTTTTTCGGTCAGCTATTAATTTATCTTTTTGTTTACCCTCGACAAGCAACAATATTTCTCTTTTTGTCTCAAGTGGTACTTCAGGACACGATGCTACAATTTCTTTAATACCAGCTAAGTGTTGTTTGAGATGAGTAACTCCTCCGTCCATCTTTTTGCCGTAATAATTGCATTGCACCTTCCTTCTATTATTTTCAGGACACTTGCCATGGTTCCAACCAACATCCGTTTCCTCCGGCGTGCGACTTTTTCGGCGCCATTATAATCCTAAAAATGAAATAAAAAATGTCACATACAATAATAAAAAAGTACATACAATAATATATATATAGTTAGCTAGTTAGATACAATTAGTTAGTAAAAAAACAAAACTATATATATATATATATATATATATATTATATATTACAAACATATATATATATATATATATATGAATATATATATTATATATATATATATGAATAGATATATCTATATATATATATATATATTATATATATATATATAATATCGTTTCCTCCGACGTGCGACTCTCTCTCTTCTCTCTCTCTCTCTCTCCACATAATATATATATATATATAATATATATATTAATAGATTATAGAGAGAGAGATAGAGAGAGATAGATATAATTAGATATATAATAAGATATCATTATATTTATAATATAGATATATATACTATATATATACATATATATATATATATATATATATAATATATAGAGAGATAGAGAAGTTAGATACAATAAAAAAAAGATACATGTATATATCAGAGTATAGTATAAGTAATACAGTTAATTAATAAATATATATGTTAATATATAATATAATATATATATATATATTATATATCTAATATATATATATCTATATATATATTATGTTAATTATAAATATATAACATGCCAAAGTTAGGCACATCTGGAATTTAAATGGGGTTTTTGGTTAGCAGGAGTATATGTGACTTCTGTTCTGGCAGTAGTTGGTCCTGTGTTCGATCCTTGTGAGAAGTCAATTTTTTTAAACACAATTATGGCACCATAGTGGTGCCACTATAAAACATCTCATAGAGGGGAGAGAAACATTTCAGCTAAAATGTTTCTCCCCCTCCCCCTCCGCTGGACTCCCCCTCCCCCTCCGCTGGACTCCCCCTCCGTTGGACTACCCCTCCACCTCCACTGGACTCCCCCTCCCCCTCCACCACCGTGATCCCTCCTACCGCTGGACTCCTCCCTCTGCCTCCACCATAGGCCTCGACTGGCCAGACGTTCCAGACAACGCCGGCGGTCGAGGAGGCGTTCCAGACGACGGCAGCGGACGAGTAGGCATCCAAACGGCGGCGTCGGCGGTCAAAGAAGCTTACCTGAAATTTAGGTAAGTTTTCTTCCTAATTTCTCTCTGATCTCTTGTTTGCTTTGTGATTTGTGGTTCCTTGTGAGAAATTTGGGTTCTATTTATAGAAATTTCAATCCCAACTGTTACCAATTCATAATATTGCTTTTTTCTGTGGGACTGGACGTCTGTCAAGGTTTTGTTTTTGTCGGAGATTCGATTCTCCCTTTTATTTTTCTGCCGTGAACCCTGTATCGGCCGGTATCGGCGTGTATCGGCCGGTATCGGCCTGTATCGGACCGTATTAGGGCCGTAACGGCCGATACGAGCTGATACAAACTTGTTTAGCTGTCATTCTCACCCGATCCCGATTTTTTGGGTGTGTATCGGATCGGCTAACGGTAAATCCTGATCCGATACGACCGATACATATCGGTATCGGCCGATACATTATTCCTTGGTTCAGACTGGCCTAGGTTATCCCATATGTATACTCCAATTGTTTAGTCCAGGCTTGTGAATTCAGTCCATTCATTAAGTCCCTCTTTTGAGTGCTCTGTCTACTCTAATGTAGGTTAGCCACAACTGTATCCACTTGTAGATCAATCAGGTGTGAAGTTTCTAGCCATTTCCTTTGTGCAGCCCCTAATGAGTTGCCTTCATTTCTTTTGCTCCGAACATCGTATGTCAATTCCCTTATTTTGTTCAGTTTCCCCTACATTCATTTCCTATACTATCAAACCATTACTAAAATGTCCTGCCTTTGGGTTTAATCTCCTAGGCATATGTCCATCCTCACATACTCCCATATAGGTTCAATTGCATATACTTAGTATCCCCTTTTCCTTTTGTTCAGGTCCTAGTTACTGCCATTAGAGATCAGTCCTTAATTTGAACACTTTGATTTCACTCCATATATTTTGATGCCCAGTCCCATGTCCATCCAATTACCATATGCATGCATTCTCTGTTTAGCCTCTTTTGGTTCATTGTATGCAAATATGCATATATGTGAGATACCCCCTGTGTGATGTATATATATGTGTATATATGGTAGTGGTTATGTAGATATTTATATATAGGTCATCATTATATATAAATCTTACCCTTAGCTATACTTTCTATCTATGTGCATATGTTGTAGTTGGTAAGGTTTAGTATTATACACAATAGTTAGAATATAAGGTAGTATTGGATAATGGTTAGTGTCATTATAAATATATGTGATACTTATGATATATGAGTTAGAGTTATGAAGATTAGTTCTAATATAGGATTTTGGTTAAACCTTGTTGCCTAGACATTAGCCTAATTGTCATATTCCAAACCCTAGACTAGACTAATTAAGACCAATATGGACTAAATAGTTCATGTTTGACTTAGTTCACCAAAGTTTACCAAGGGTTGACTTTTGACCTAGAGAGGCCTAGTAGCATGTAGACTTCATTGTTTAAATCAATTATTAATTTAGAACACTTTGTACCATGTATCTCATATAATAGGACTCTGTGACTCCAGTTCGGACACCGATACACATCAGTTTCTCAGGATATCACGCGAGTACATTCTCTGTTAGTTTTCATTCATGATAGTATCTATGTTGCCTGCTCTAGACTACTTTACTTGATGCTGACACGTAGTTAACACGGATTGGTACTATATGGATCTTTTTATGAGATGTTATCCTCTCATCGGGTGCATCGGATATTTCATGTTCATGTACTTCATCATGTGCATTATGTACTCCTTGTACTCGTATTTCTTCATGTAAACATATGTGCTCTCATGTATTCTCATGTGCTCACATGTACTCCAAGTTAAACTTGTCACGACCTGGACCCATTGTAGGGGCACGAGAAGTGGGTACGTCCAGCCTACGCCGCAGTGTCGACGGTAGAACGCTATCCTAGGTCACAACATCTATCAATAACCATACCTGTACAATGATATACACTACAAGTAAATTAAACTATGACAAGAATATAATTCCTAACAAGTATGAAATGGTCAAAGAATGTACTCACCTGATATTCCTGGTTGTCTGATGAGAATATGAGTGTGAACTGGAGTATCTGGGTCCTATTTAGAGCAACATAGGTTACAACATGTCTAACATGAAATAAGAATAGCCTACAATGCATTCTAAATGATTCTAGGTCCTTCTAGGTCAAAGTCAACCCTTGGTCAACTTTGGTCAAACCTGGTGAACTCTGGTCAAACCTGGTCAACCATAAGTCAACTAGTGTCACGACCCGCACCCACTGTGAGGGTACGAGTACGTAACAACGCCCAGCCTACGCCGCAGTGTCGGCGGTAGAACGTTGTCCTAGGTCACAATATCTAACATTATAAAGCTAAGCAGTTTATACTCCCCGAATGGCGGTGACATAGCAGAATGTAAACTCAATCACATCTAAGGTAGAGCATAATGGAAGATAGATAAAACATGAAATCCAGAAGAGATACCGCAGATAGAAGTCTAAGTGTCTAAGATACACAAACCCAGAAATACATCTCAAAGCTCAAATACAGTAATCCATAAATACAACTCAAGGCAACTGAAAACAAGCTATAAGCAAAACCCTAGCTATCTATACAACCTCTACTGTGTCTCCTCTAGGCTAGCAGGCAACCTCCAGGCTATCTGTAAAATTTATCAACAGGTCCAGTCAGGACAGGAGCGAGCACAATACATCTCAACAGTTCATAGCAGGTTAGAAAATATAATCATGCAGTAAAGTAAGATATAATACTGAAGAAATACAGTATGTAAACAGAGAGAGAGAACTGTAATAGAAGTATCTACTATAAGTAAAGAGCTACCAGTGACTAGTGATTTAGAGTACAAAGTCGACATGTGAACGGCTTGATTTGCACATGGCTATACTAAAGACGCGTACATGGCTATTCTACTTTTGGAATTGTTCATATGACTATTTATACTCTCCCCGTACCCCCAATCAGTACACAAGGATCCAACCAGGTTATGTTATGATTCCATGTAACAGCCCCCGAAGGGTGGTACAAAGTAGTCGCATAACTGGGGATTCTGGGAAATCCAATAAATGGGATAAGGATTCAAAGAAGACTCTGTAATCATAAGGATATATGTAAAAAGTGATCAAAGAACCAAAGAAGCATAGTGATACGCCATGTAAGTGAAACGCACAGAACATGTAGTACCCGATGCTCCCTGAAGGAATAACATCTCAAGAAGGGATCCATATAGTACTAATCCGTGTGACCAACGTGACAGTATCAAGTAAAGTAATTTAATACAGAAAAATAATTCTAAGCAGGATATGAAATGATCAAAGAATGTAATCGCCTGGTATCCTGAATATCTGAAGAGAATATATTGTCCGAGGAGTGGTGTCTGTCTCCTATAGAACAGTACAAGTCACAACAAGTCTAAAATAAGGAAATAGACTGCTACAATGCATCTACATGAAGTTTGGGGTCAATCTAGGCTAAAGTCAACCTTTGGTCAACTCTAGTCAACTAGACTAGTCAAACTAGGTCAACTAGGTCAAACCTAAACCAAACAAGTCTATACTAGTCTAACTAGTCTATTCTAGGCCTAATCAAGACTAAACAAGTCTAACTAAACTCTCACTAGGCAAACAGACATCACCATAGGCTAAGAACCCTAGGCTATAGGCTATATCATGCCTAAGCCAAACCACAAACACATATACACATAGCAATATATATCTAATATATTGTGTACACTCATAACATATAGGCTACCTATATGTACATCCCACATATATATATATATATATATATATATATATATATATATATATATATATATATATATATATATATATGCATCACTATTCAAATATTCATATACATAGATATATATAGGAAAGTTATATATATAGGCACATACATATATATATATATATATATATAGAGAGAAAGAGAGGTAAAAGAGTAAGTGAGTATGTGTGTGTTTGGCATGTGTGTGAAAGGATATGTGTTAATGTTCTAAAATTTAGTGATAGGTAGGTGTATGTGACATGGGATACATAATGTCAAAGGGTGTATGAATGCATGTGTGTAAAAGGTTATAGGTTAACTCAGTTTATAGAAATACATACATACATACATACTTACCTTGTATACATGCATACATACATATCATGTGTATTACATTTATATGATACATACATGTATACTTGTATTATATTATACTTACATTCATGCATATTAGATACTTGTATTTATATTAGCATATTGTAAACATTCATTTCATTCATGTATCTATGCATTACCTACATGTTTTATACATATGCATACATTGTATATTCATATCATTTCATACATTAACATAGAGACATACAAACATGCACACATCATATATTTCAAACCTTGCATTACCTTACATATCATGTTATATATTATCGTTCATTCCTTTCATATATTACATTATCTTGCATGCTTGCATTCATATATTACATTCTATATTACCTATATACATGTATTTCCTCCATTCATTCATGCTTGCATCATATACTCTACATTACCATACATGTTATCATTATATATTATATTACAATATTTATACATCATGCATTCATATCTATCATTACATATATATCTTGCATTCATATCTAGCATTCATTATATACTTTCATGCATACATTGTATATCATTCTTCATTCATGCATTGCTTATATGCATTATATTAATTGCATTCCTACATGCTTGCATTCAACCATATATATACATTAATGTAAAGAGAATATATATCATATACATATATATATCATTTCATTCATCTAACATATCATGCATTACATACTCTATATTCATTTAATATCCATACTACATAGGCTCATAGGTTACACAAAATGCATATATCGTATAGTCACTCTTCTACTTAAAACTAATACTGTACCAATTGGGTATTCACTAAATTCTAGGATTAAAGTATGTCATAGCCCTTTATGTTAGCTTTCCGAAACTTTAAACGGATCACATTTTCGTGTCCGGAAGCTCCCGGAATCGCGAAAATACCGAAACACGTTCGTCTTTCGTACAGCTGACACTCAAATAATTTTACAGAACGTTACAGAATGAATTTGGCTTATTAAAATATATATTTGGAAAGCTAACTTCAATACGGTTCTTTTTTTTAAAATGGGAGATAAATCGGAGTTCTAAGCTAAAAGTTATGACATTTCTAAGTTGCTTTGGTTAATAAAAACGTGGATAAAAATTATGACGGATTTGACAAAAGAACACATATAGGCCAAGATACTTGCATACAAACATAGGTATCCAAATGAAACTCATTCTAACCATCCTAACAATGATCAATCCACTCTCTAACCATTATAAAACTGAATTTAAATATCTATTTAAAATTATTATCATACATACATACACATGGGGTGTCCTAATTTGGGATCTATCAAGTAGGACACAAGACACATATCTAAAATCCTCAAGAGAGCTCCAATGGCCTCAAATTTGAATCTAAATGGGACACATGTATGAGGATGGCATCCTACGGATTCAAAACTAATTTATATGCAAAGGAAATCGATTTAGAGGATGGGTTTTACCTATTGGGAGTGAATCCCAATGAAATCCTTTAGGACACGGCTCCGATACGAAGATCCCTCAAAGTGGATACTCCTCCTTGCACTCCTCTTCCAACCCTTGGTAGCACCCTTCCTTTGGAGAATGGGAATGATTGAGGGAAGGCTTGGTGAAGGAATGATTTGATTTGGAGATCAAATCAATGGAAAGGCTCTCTAAATTGGGAAAGAACAAAAGAAAAATAAAAGTGGCAAGATTGTAATGAATGAAATGAATCATTCTCTCCTAAAGGTGGCTGCCATAAAGAGTCCATTAGGGCTAATTGGAAATATCCTAATTGCCCCTCTCTAGTCTCATATGGTTAAGTCTAGACTAGGTTCAAGTTTGGGGTCAAAATGATCTAGTTTTGAGTCTCTAACTTAACCATTCTAACATGATAAAATTTAGTTAATTAACTAACTTAATGTTGGGTCTTGTGAGCCATGCTTAACTTAATATTGGGTCCCATCTAGAGTTCAAGCTACCCGGTCACAATACAAGTCGGAACGAGACGAAACTCAAACCCGACGAAACAAATCCAATAAAAACAATATTAAAAATATCAAAATTTCCCAAATATTAAATATAAAAAATGACCAAAATTATAATACATCAATTTAAATATTATTAAAATAATCTAAAATTCACCAATTAATCAAAATCCTAAATAATTCAAAAGTCACAAATGACCAAATATCCTTAGCCTAAAAAGTTGTAAATAGTCATTCTAACATGGTTAGGTCCCCATGGTTAGTCTCTAAGCTTAGCAAAACTAGGAATTAACTAGTTAACCATCAAAATCATAATTCAACATTTTAAATAGTTTTAAATTGATTAAAAAAATTATCAAAAATCACAACATGAGTTAAAACTTATTATCGATTAATCAAAATTATAAAAGTTCAAAATTACCCTCGTTTAGAAAAGTGGGTGTTACAATCCTACCCCCTTAGAAAAATTTCGTCCTCGAAATTAAAATGTTCATACTCCTTCTAGGTCAAACCCCCACAATCAAATCTCAGAACTTAAACAAATTATACGATTTAAAAGGACGACATACAGGGTCATGGCATACGGTGGTAGTGAAAGTCTCATCTAGGTATACTAGTTACACTAGACCAAAACAATCATAGGGTACCAAAACTTACAAGCAATCAGGGGTGTTAACTGAAAAAGATACAAAAATAACAAATCATCAAGGGCTTTAAGGCATAATCAAAATCAAAATTTAAAGCACAAATATCGAGCATTATATATATATATATATATATATATATATATATATATATATTATATATATATATATATATAGATATATATATATAGATATATATATATATATATATATAGAGAGAGAGAGAGAGAGAGAGTTTAGAAGGGGAAAATCTAGCATTATGTAAAGGTTATGTAGTTTGTGTGTGTATGGGTGTATGTGGACATGTTCATGTGGTTAGATAGTAGGCATGTGTGTGTATGTGTGTGAAATATACATGAAAGTGTATAGGAGGATTTGGGGTTTCAAAACAATAGCTATCAAGTTACACTACTCATGACATATTGGTTAAACAATCTACAATGCACAACCATTTACTCATAAAATTCATGGCTAACCATATATATACATATATCTATATGTATAGAGAGGTAGAAATTTAGTTATGTATCTATATACATTATAACATGTATGCATAAACTATATATATATATATGAACATAACATAGAGAGGAAGGGTTAGGTTTACATGGCAGTGTATACTAAGTTAGTGTGTGTGTGTCCTTGTACAGGGTTATAGCTTTAGTATTGAAAGGTTAAACCCAGTTTTAGTTCAGCATTTACATACAAAATCTGAAAATAAGCTAACCTTTAAACTAATGTAATATTAACATAATGCAATTTAAATTTTTTTAGGAATTTGAAACATCACAACTAACTCAATGCTTCCAATACATCCTAACATGATAGAGAAGAAACCCTAACATACTATCCATACATTTAGCTATGCATACAGTTCAATATTACATATTAAATTTGAAATTGAACTAAACATTGGAAATCAATGTGAAATGTTAACATGTATTCAGTTTTAGGATTTGGAGAAATTCAACATCAACTAACCCAATGTTTATCACAACATAACATGTAAGAGTATAAACCTAACATCATATCCCTACATACAACAATGTACACAGCTCTAAATATTACATTTAAAAAAAAATAGCAAGTTGAACTAAACATTTGGAATCCAGTATTAAGGGTTAATATGCACACAGTCTTAGATTTGTCAAATTTAAACACAAAACTCAACCAATTCCCTTAAGAGCTGAAAACCCTGTATATAACATACATGTGCAGTGATATAAACAAAACTACTAACATGAAATTTATATTTGAATTATGAATTTAAACTAGAAAAAAGCAGAGAACCAAAAATATTGGATTTTGACAATTTAAACATCAACAACATATTAATATGTATTTAGATAGGTTGGAATTCAAAGTAGCAGCATGCATACGTATCAGGCAAGTGTCTGCTATATATATATATATATATATATATATATATATATATATATATATATATATATATATATATATATATATATATTCTCAGGTCCCAATATAAAAATTAATTCTACATTAAGACTAACATTTAGATTCCTACCAAGATTGCAAGTAGGTGATTGGTGAAATCAAGACAGTTTTATTATTATTACTATTTAATACAAGGATAGTAGCAAGAAGGAAATAACGATAAAATCTGTTCTGCTTATCCGTTTAAAAGAAGAAACTATTTTGAAACCCAGAGCTAAACTATCAAATCCAAGATAAGGTCTAGTAAAATCATCGATTCATTGTATTAAGAAGAAATTCATAGTAAAAGTTACACAGAGTTTATAAAAACAGCTAAAGCTACTCCTAAGTTAAATAATGAGAAATAAAACAAAACAAACAAATAATAATTCTCTCTTTTTTTTGAAGGACTGAAACAAAAGTAGAGAAAACATGTTCAAAAATATTTAAGGTACAATCTGATAATCATATGCGTCTTCCTGAAATTATGTTGTCAGAATTCTGCCACGCCAATAAACATAGCTGCAATAAACGATAGAGTCCATAATAAGGCATACACCCTATAATCATGTTATCTAGAATTCTTACCACGCCACCCGGTATGGCTGCAAGAAAATCTAGATTTCATAACTAAGATAAGTATAGCTATATCAGGCTCTACGTCCTTGTCATGCTAGCAAATATGACTGCAATAAATTCTAAATTCCATAATAAAGTAGACTTTTACCTTTCTCACTGTCCTTATCAAGTATGTTATCAAGTTATACCTTAATTCCAAAAAAATATACATATACATATAAATACAAACTCAAATTCAACAACTAACATCAAGATTCAAAATTCAACAATAATCCATCAAAAATCATAAAAATACAGACTCAAATTCAACCACTAACATCAAAATTCAAAATTCAACAATAATTCGTCAAAAATCATATAAATACAGACTCAAATTCAACCACTAACATCAAGATTCAAAATTCAACAATAATCCATCAAAATCATATAAATACAGACTCAAATTCAACCACTAACATCAAGATTCAAAATTCAACAATAATCCATCAAAATCAAGTTCAATAACAGGAAGTAAAGGTAAATCAAATCAGAGGAAAAATAGATTTCAAATCGAAGTTAAATAAGATTTTCAAGGGTCGTCCCAGGAATCTCTCAAGGAGGCCTAACTGTGATTGAGTACCTTCAAAAATATATCATAATCCTACTGCAAGCTGTAGTGGTACTCTAGTTCGAATACCACTACACAAACTCGACCTGCATGGGCCACCACTAAAAACGTGTCACGACCCGCACCCACTGTGAGGGTACGAGTACGTAACAACGCCGAGCCTACGCCGTAGTGTCGGCGGTAGAACGCTGTCCTAGGTCACAATATCTAACATTATAAAGCTAAGCAGTTTATACTCCCCGAATGGGGGATGACATAGCAGAATGTAAACTCAATCACATCTAAGGTAGAGCATAATGGAAGATAGATAAAACATGAAATCCAGAAGAGATACCGCAGATAGAAGTCTAAGTGTCTAAGATACACAAACCCAAAAATACATCTCAAAGCTCAAATACAGTAATCCATAAATACAACTACAAGGCAACTGAAAACAAGCTATAAGCAAAATCCTAGCTATCTATACAACCTCTACTGTGTCTCCTCTAGGCTAGCAGGCAACCTCCAGGCTATCTGTAAAATTTATCAACAGGTCCAGTCAGGATAGGAGCGAGCACAATACATCTCAACAGTTCATAGTAGGTTAGAAAATATAATCATGCAATAAAGTAAGATATAGATACTGAAGAAATTCAGTATGTAAACAGAGAGAGAGAACTGTAATAGAAGTATCTACTATAAGTAAAGAGCTACCAGTGACTAGTGATTTAGAGTACAAAGTCGACATATGAACGGCTTGATTTGCACATGGTTATACTAAAGAGGCGTACATGGCTATTCTACTTTGGAATTGTTCACATGACTATTTATACTCGCCCGTACCCCCAATCAGTACACAAGGATCCAACCAGGTTATGTTATGATTCCATGTAACAGCCCCCGAAGGGTGGTACATAGTAGTCCCATAAATGGGGATTCTGGAAAACCCAATAAATGGGATAAGAATTCAAAGAAGACTCTGTGATCATAAGGGTATATGTCACAAGTGATCAAAGAACCAAAGAAGCATAGTGATACGTCATGTAAGTGGAACACACAGAACATGTAGTACCCGATGCTCCCTGAAGGGATAACATCTCAAGAAGGGATCCATATAGTACTAATCCGTGTGACCAACGTGACAGTATCAAGTAAAAGTAATTTAATACATGAAAATAATTCTAAGCAGGATATGAAATAATCAGAGAATGTACTCGCCTGGTATCCTGAATGTCTGAAGAGAATATACTGTTCAAGGAGTGGTGTCTGTCTCCTATAGAACAGTACAAGTCACAATAAGTCTAAAATAAGGAAATAGACTGCTACAATACATCTACATGAAGTTTGGGGTCAATCTAGGCTAAAGTCAACCTTTGGTCAACTATAGTCAACTAGACTAGCCAAACTAGGTCAACTAGGTCAAACCTAAACCAAACAAGTCTATACTAGTCTAACTAGTCTATTCTATGCCTAATCAAGACTAAACAAGTCTAACTAAACTCTCACTAGGCAAACAGACACACCATAGGCTAAGAACCCTAGGCTATAGGCTATATCATGCCTAAGCCAAACCACAAACACATATACACATAACAATATATATATCTAATATATTGTAGTACACTCATAACATATAGGCTACCTATATGTACATCCCACACATATATATATATATATATATATATATATATATATATATATATATATATATATATATATATATATATATATATATATATATATATATATATATATATATATATATATATATATATGTATATATATGCATCACTATTCACATATTCATATACATAGATATATATAGGAAAGCTATATATTTAGGCACATACATATATATAGAGAGAGAAAGAGAGGTAAAAGAGTAAGTGAGTATGTGTGTGTTTGGCATGTGTGTGAAAGGATATGTGTTAATGTTCTAAAATTTAGTGATAGGTAGGTGTATGTGACATGGGATACATGATGTCAAAGGGTGTATGAATGCATGTGTGTAAAAGATTATAGGTTAACTCAGTTTATAGAAATACATACATACATACTTACCTTGTATACATGCATACATACATATCATGTATATTACATTTACATGATACATACATGTATACTTGTATTATATTATACTTACATTCATGTATATTAGATACTTGTATTTATATTAACATATTGCAAACATTCATTTCATTCGTGCATCTATGCATTACCTACATATTTTATACATATGCATATATTGTATATTCGTATCATTTCATACATTAACATAGAGACATACAAACATGCACACATCATATATTTCATACCTTGCATTACCTTATATATCATGTTATATATTATCATTCATTCCTTTCATATATTACATTATCTTGCATGCATGCATTCATATATACATTCTATATTACCTATATACATGTATTTCCTCCATTCATTCATGCTTGCATCATATACTCTACATTACCATACATGTTATCATTATATATTGCATTACAATATTTATACATTATGCATTCATATCTATCATTACATATATATCTTGCATTCATATCTAGCATTCATTATATACTTTCATGCATACATTGTATATCATTCTTTCATTCATGCATTGCTTATATGCATTATATTAATTGCATTCCTACATGCTTGCATTCAACCATATATATACATTAATGTAAAGAGAATATATATCATATATATATATATATATATATATATATATATATATATATATATATATATATCATTTTATTCATCTAACATATCATGCATTACATACTCTATATTCATTTAATATCCATACTACATAGGCTCATAGGTTACACAAAATGCATATATCGTATAGTCACTCTTCTACTTAAAACTAATACTGTACCAATTGGGTATTCACTAAATTCTAGGATTAAAGTATGTCGTAGCCCTTTGTGTTAGCTTTCCGTAACTTTAAACGGATCGTATTTTCGTGTCTGGAAGCTCCCGGAATCGCAAAAATATTGAAACACGTTCGTCTTTCGTACAGCTGACACTCAAATAATTCTACAGAACGTTACAGAAAGAATTTGGCTTATTAAAATATATATTTCGAAAGCTAACTTCGATACAGTTCTTTTAAAAAAAATGGGAGATAAATCGGAGTTCTAAGCTAAAAGTTATGACATTTCTAAGTTGCTTTGGTTAATAAAAATGTGGATGAAAATTATGACGGATTTGACAAAAGAACACATATAGGCCAAGATATTTGCATACAAACATAGGTATCCAAATGAAACTCATTCTAACCATCCTAATAATGATCAATCCACTCTTTAACCATTATAAACTGAATTTAAATATCTATTTAAACTATTATCATACATACATACACATAGGATGTCCTAATTTGGGATCTATCAAGTAGGACACAAGACACATATCTAAAATCCTTAAGAGAGCTCCAAATGGCCTCAAATTTGAATCTAAATGGGACACATGCATGAGGATGGATCCTACAGATTCAAAACTAATTTATATACAAAGAAAATCGATTTAGAGGATGGGTTTTACCTATTGGGAGTGGAATCCCAATGAAATCCTTTAGGACACGGCTCCGATACAAAGATCCCTCAAAGTGGACACTCCTCCTTGTACTCCTCTTCCAACCCTTGGTAGCACCCTTTCCTTGGAGAATGGGAATGATTGAGGGAAGTTTTGGTGAAGGAATGATTTGATTTGGAGATCAAATCAATGGGAAGGCTCTCTAAAATTGGGAAAGAACAAAAGGAAAATAAAAAGGTAAGATTGTAATGAATGAAATGAATCATTCTCTCCTAAAGGTGGCTGCCATAAAGAGTCCATTAGGGCTAATGGAAAATATCCTAATTGCCCCTCTCTAGTATCATATGTTTAAGTCTAGACTAGGTTCAAGTTTGGGGTCAAAATGATCTAGTTTTGAGTCTCTAACTTAACCATTCTAACATGATAAAAATTAGTTTAATTAACTAACTTAATGTTGGGTCTTGTGAGCCATGCTTAACTTAATATTGGGTCACATCTAGAGTTCAAGCTACCCGGGTCACAATACAAGTCGGAACGAGACGAAACTCAAATCCGACGAAACAAATTCAATAAAAACAATATTAAAAATATAAAATTTTTCCAAAATATTAAAATATGAAAAATAACCAAAATTATAATACATCAATTAAATATTATTAAAATAATCTAAAATTCCCCAATTAATCAAAATCCTAAATAATTAAAAGTCACAAAATGACCAAAATACCCTTAGCCTAAAAAGTTGTAAATAGTCATTCTAATCACATGGTTAGGTCCTCATGGTTAGTCTTTAAGCTTAGCAAAACTAGGGATTAACTAGTTAACCATCAAAATCACAATTCAACATTTTAAATAGTTTTAAATTGATTAAAAAAATTACCAAAAATCACAGCATGAGTTAAATCTTATTATCGATTAATCAAAATTATAAAAGTTCAAAATTATCCTCGTTTAGAAAAGTGGGTGTTACAATCAGTACATCTACCAAATTTTAGGTCAAACACAAATTATCTAGTCATTCCAAGTCTGTTTGAGTCTATTTGGATCACGTTTGACTTAAAGTTGACTTTTGTCAACTTGGTCAACTTGATAGTCAACTCGGCCAACTTAGGCTCATTGGGTCAATCCTAAGCTGACTCATAACCCATGGACTATATATAATAGCAATGTCAACATCTACTTATATATTCTATTCATTCATTTCATATGGGTATGTATATAGATATATAGTATCACACAATATAAAGCATACCATTCAACTACATAGAGGAACTACCTTACTATGAAATCAAAGTATAGGATATCCACATTTGAATCAAGTATCTATATAAAAAAAAATATAGAAGCATAATGATAACCAAGGGAAAATAAAAGGAAAAAGAAAGAAAGGAAATGAAAGAAATAGAAATTGAAAAATGAAATAGAAGGGAAAAATGGGACTTTAAGGAATCAAGAATCTGAGATTAACATGAAATGAAACTGGGAATAATATCCCAATCTGAGAATTATCTCAGTAAATAACTCAATATCTAATCTCAGGTTTATAAACCCTATCACAGTTGTCATAACATAGAGTCAAGCTTAAATTTCATTAAAACCCAAATTCGAAAATCAATCAACCTAAATCGATTATCCCACTGATTCCCATATATGTAAACATGATCTCAAGCATAAACACCTATTAAAAAATATCAAATATCATTCAAATCTCAAGAAATGGACAGGATTTAAATGAACCTATGTTCGGTTGAAACCTATGTATCAGTCATTCACAAAGCAGAGTATTGATATTTCGAAAATCCAATTCACAACCCAAACTTGCATGTCACTATGAACCCAGCTATGTTACTTATATCTCAGACATGTATTCATGTTAATCATCATCAAATTAACCATGAATTAGCAGTTAAAACCATTTTAGAAAAATTCTGAAAACTCAGTTTCAATGAAATTGGGAATGTAAACATTCAATCTCAATTTGATTTCGAAAAGCCTAATAAATCAACCATTCAATGTGTACAGATGATTAGGCATGTTATATGTGTCATGGGGTGTGATTCGTGTCCAATAACAGTAGACACGAAGTGTCAAATAGCACAGAACACACACAGTGAACTCGTGCACAGACAGCCTCGTGTAGTGGAGACACGGACTCGTGTGCACGACTCACGACACAAGACACCTCGTGCTCGTGTCTAGGTGTTCGCCAGGGGTAGGGCTACGTGTTCGTGTCCCTGTACTGTGTCAAATTCGTGTCGTATCGCGTGTGTGGGTGCGTATCAGAGAGGCCATTTCACGTGTGCGCACAAAGTGAAGCATCAGTGCGGGCAAGATCTCGTATTCGACACGACACGAGATGGTCCCAAACTCGAGGGGTGGCCTGTCAGTGATGGCCCCCACCTCTGTGCCAAGTAGCACGAGTCCATGTGGCGTGTTGTGTCCAGAAACAGGGTTAGGTAGCTGGGCAGTGAACCGTGGCCTCGTGCACGTGTTCGTGTCCAGATTTGGACACGAAAATGGGCACGAAATGTGCTTAGTCCAATACGAAATCAAAAGCCACGTATAGGGCTACAAATTTATTCAAATGGATTTCAAATTTTCAAACAAAAACTCCTTTCTGGAATTTTATCAAACATGTACAAAAAAACACTGATATGTGTCCGATACGAACACCAAACCAATACCAATTCCTACAAAACTCATCCTACAGCTAGGGGACACCTATATGGATGCATCTATTAAAGGAATTCATGAATTTGAAAGGTTTTGAAGAGATTACCTATTGAGTGTGAATTTCTTATAAAAAGCTCTAAAAGTGAAGATCCTTTTGCAACTTGAATGATCCCACTCTCTCCAAAACTGAGATTGCCAGCCCACCAACAGTCCATAAACATAGATCAGAACCCAATGCAAAAGACTAGGGTTATAAAGGAAGATAAATGAAGAGAATAGGGAAGGTACATACCTAGGATTTTGCCAGAAGGAGAAGGAATGGAAAAAAGAAGTAATTGCTCAACATGAGATATTAAATAGGGCTATGGGACCTTACTTAGACGGCCACAACATGGGTGGGCTAGGGTTTCCTAATCCATGGGCTTGGGCTTCTCTCGATAGGTTAAAATAAATTATTAATCAAGGGTTCTAACTTAATGTTAACTAATGATTTCTAATTAGCTTCTAACTTGAAACTAGCTAGAATAAGATTACTAACACTAACTAATGATGATAACTATGTCACTAAGTTATGGTGAGACACTAGGCTTGGTTGCACCAAGGTTATACTATCAAAAGGCAAAAAATCACAATACCAATAATATAATATATTAAAAAAATAATCAAAAAATTTTATAATCACCAAAATACCCTTAAACTAGAAAAATGGATGTGACAAATCTACCCTCCTTAAAAGAATTTCGTCCTCAAAATTAAAGACAAAACTGAATAGATGAGAAGGATAGAAAAGTCATACCTCAAGACTGAAAAAGGTAAGGGTATTGCTCTCACATCTCATCCTCCCTCTCCCAGGTAGACTCACCTGGAGAGTGGTGCCTCCAAGCTACACGAACCAAGGGTATCGTCTGGTTCCTCAGCCCCTTCTTCCGTCGATCCAGAATCTCCACAGGCTATTCTGGATAACTAAGAGTAGGGCCCACCTCGATCTCAGAATGATCCAGTACATGGCTGGGATCTGCCACGTACCGTCTCAACTGCGACATGTGAAATACATTGTGGACTCCCTCTAATGCAGGGGGCAAGTCCAGTCTGTATGACACATCACCGACTCTTCCGCTGATAACGAAAGGTCCGATGAAGCACGGACTAAGCTTTCCACCTCCACCAAAGCAAATAGTACTACACGTCGGAAATATCCTCAGGAACACCAAATCTCCAACCTAGCACAAACATGGTCTCAAGATTAACTATAACAATCACATGATCAAACAAAAAAAATCACAAATAAACTAAATCCTAATCCTAAGTCTATGTTGTACCTCAAACTGTAAAGGTCTTCGGTGGCTATCGTCCCAATGCCGCTGCCTGTCTTGCGCCACGCGAAGTCGATCTCTGATGAGCTTCACCTTCTCGGCTGCGTCAATAACCATCTCAGGTCCCAATAAAGCTTACTCTTCTACGTCATCCCAAGACAAGGGTGTACGACATCTACGTCCGTACAGTGCCTCGAATGGTGACATTCCAATGCTGGCCTGGAAACCGTTGTTGTATGCAAACTCCACCAAATATAGATAATCCTCCCAGGAACCTCCAAAATCTAAGACACAAGTCCGCGGCACGTCCTTGAGTGTCTGAATAGTCCTCTCTGACTGTCCGTCCGTCTGAGGGTGGTATACAGTACTGAACTTGAGCTGAGTGCCCAAACTAGTCTACAGACTCCACCATAAATGAAAAGTAAAGCGACTATCCTGATCCGAGACAATGCTCATCGGAACTCTGTGTATCCTAACAATTTGTCGCATATACATCTCTGCTAGTCTCTTAGTAGACGTACCCACCTTAAATGGCAAAAAGTGGGCTGATTTGGTCAACCTGTCTATCATGACCCAAATTGCGTCTTTTTCTCCTGGTGTACGCGACAATCCAGAAACAAAGTCCACCGTGATGTGCTCCTACTTCCACTCCGGAATGGGCAATGGCTGTAACAGTCCTCCTGGCCTCTGCCTCTCTGCCTTAACCTGCTGACAGACTAAACATCTGGCTACGAAGCGAGCAATATCCTGCTTCATCCTATACCACCATACATGCTCCTTCAGATCCCTATACATCTTATTGGCACCTAGATGCATAGAGTACTGAGAACGATGGGACTCCTGTATAACCTGCTCCTGAAGCTCTCTGCTAGGTACACACAGTCTGGAACCGTGCCTCAATGTGCCATCCTCCGCAAGAATAAACTCACCATCCACCAATCCTGTTCGAACCTGCTCTCGGATACACAACAGAGTAACATCCTCGAACTAACTTGACTTGATCCTCTCCATCAAGTCCGACTAAATCTGAAGGCCCCACATCTGCATCTGACTTCTGGCACAATCACCTCGATTCCCAGGCTCTCCAAATCTGCTAACAAGTGTCGATCTATCTTCAAACACATAGCTACAGGATACCTACTCAACGCATTGGCAACCACGTTGGCCTTTCCTGGGTGATATTGCAAGAAAATGTCGAAGTCCTTCATCAACTCCAACCATCTGCGCTGCCTCATATTGAGCTCCTTCTGTGTAAACACATACTTCAAGCTTTTGTGGTCTGTGAAGATCTCCACACGCTCTCCTTATAGATAGTGCTTCCACAACTTAAGAGCAAAGATAACTGCCGCAAACTCCAAGTCATGGGTAGGGCAGTTCTTCTTATACGGACGTGATTGCCTGGATGCATAGGCAATCACCTTTCCATGCTGTTGCAAGACACAACCCAGACCCTTCCCTAAGGCGTCAATATAGATAGTGAACCTGCCTGATCCTGATGGCAATGTCAAAATTGGGGCTGTCGTCAGTCGCTTCTTCAACTCATCAAAAGCAACCTGACATTCTTCTGACCAGATAAACTCAGCGTCCTTCTGGGTCAGCCTAGTCAATGGCTCTGCAATCCGGGAGAAATCCTGAACGAACCTCCTATAGTAGCCTGCCAATCCCAGAAAGCTCCTGATCTCCGCAACTGAACTCGGTGCTGTCTATGCCTCAACTGCTCTGATCTTTTTTGGGTCTAGTGAGATCCCATCTCCGGTCACAACATGACCTAGAAAATCAACTTGGTCCAAAAAGAACTCGCACTTCAAAAGCTTGCCGTAAAGCTGCTCCTTCCTAAGAGTCTCCAGAACCACTCTCAAATGGTCCTCGTGCTCCTCTGGGGTCTTCGAATAGACCAAGATATTGTTGATGAATACCACGAACTTGTCCAAGTACTGGTGGAACACCTTGTTCATCAAGTTCATGAATACCGCCGGGGCGTTAGTTAACCCAAACGGCATCACCATGAACTCAAACTGGCCATACCGTTTCCTGAATGTTGTCTTCGAAATGTCCTCCTTCTTTACCTTCACTTCATGGTAACCTGACCTCAGATCAATCTTGGAGAATACCTTCGCTCTGCTCAACTGATAGAACAGATCATCGATCCTCGGCAGCGGGTACTTGTTCTTGATCGTGAGGCTGTTAAGAGCCTTGTAGTCGATACACATCCGTACCGACCCATCCTTCTTCGGCACAAAAAGTACTGGTGCACTCTATGGTGATGAACTTGTCATGACCCACACCCACCGTGAGGGTACGAGTACATAACAGTGCCCAGCCTACACCGCAGTGTCGGCGGTAGAACGATGTTCTAGGTCATGAACTATAACTAACACAATATAGAATAATCTCCAACTTGAGGCTAATCACAGAAGGTACAACTCAATCACAACTAGAGATAGAATCTGGCACGATAAAATAGATAAGAAACTCCTCAACTAAGGCACAGCAGAATGAAATAACATAAGTCTCAACATCTCTAAAATATACAACTCTGAAATCAAGGACAACAACTAAACATGAAAAGAAGAACAGTCTAAGCTATCTATACTATGCAAGGTATCATCCTCAGCAGCTGCCTGAACCTCCCCAGGGGTCTACGTCGCGAGTGTCATCTAGGCAAGCTCCAAAGTAAGGGGTGTAGGGTTCCTCATCATCCTATGTAAAATTTTCAACAGGTCCAGTCAGGACGGGAGCGAGCACAATACATGGCAACCAGAATTTAGCAAAAAGAGAAACTCTATAATAGGCTAGCTCTTAACCTTCCAAATCCTATCAAGTCACCCATAACTAAATACCCACAAGCTACGCACACCAATCCCAAATACCACATATATATATGCTCAAGAACAACAACCCATCACATATATCCTAAGTATATCATCTGCAATCTATATGTATATAGGCCTCCCAGTCTTAGGTGAACTACAACTATACTCAAGGACAGGCTCTGGTCATGGATGCCTCACTGGAAAAAGGTAAGGGAAAGTAATAACAGTCATCAAGGCTGTAAGGCATACTAACATCCTATATGTGTAAACTGGTTGGTATTATAGATAACAGGAGAATTATCTGCAATGGGTTACTATTCTAACACCAATGCTAACTATCACCTCTAGGGTACAAACACTCTACAAGTCACCATATCATTATACTATGAAGGTACTACCTATGAATAAGCTCTACAAAACTAAAATATCCCTACTTCTAAGTCATTTATAACAATCAAAAGGGTATGATGTTTAAAACCTTCTCAAGATACAATCTGTTAATCATATGCGTCAGTCCAAAATCATGTTGTCCAGAGTCTTCATCATGCTAGTGAGCAAGGCTACGATAATCACAGAGCCCTTGACTAAGGTACGTACCTCTAGGTTCATGGTATTTAAAATTTTTGTATTGCCGCATGCGACGGCAAAAACCTTAAATTCTCATACCCGAAAAATATATCCAAAATCTGACTACATGTCCTCACTATGCCAACTAATACGACTATCGAAGATTCTAGATCCCATAACTGAGGTGACCTAGCCCATATGATTTTCTTAGAAGAAAAAAAAACAAACATAACAAAAGAGCAACATGACAAAAGAATTAATCAATCAGCAAGGACAGATGGAATCGGATTTAAAGGTAGTTAAAAAAGACAATTGTGGGAATGGAATCGAGAAGAACGGAACTTGCAGCAAGATCTCCAATGGTCTGTGCATCCTCGATTGTCCTGACGATAGCTCGCCCTGCTGGTTTCTCCTGGTCTGCTGCTGATGCTGCATGAACCGCTGCTGCTGAGAGAAATCGGAAATGACGGGAGAAGTCTCTGTACAGACAGAGGTGCACCTCCAATGTAGCAGAAACGTCAACCTGAGTCGGCACAACAGAAACTACGGTCTCGAGGCCCTGATGAACAGGACGAGAGGTGGCCAGCCCCTCGATAGTATCCCCCGAACCGGAGCGATGAGATCGTGTCTTCATAACCATCATGAAGACAGATCAAACCAAGAAGAAATTACTGAGAATCAAGCAAAAAAAATCAAATGAGGACAGTTTATATTCAAGGAAAAACAATAAACAGCAATTTGGATAAAAGAAATCTGATTAAGATTTTTTCCTAATGTGATTGAGTACCTCAAAAATAATCATAATCCTAATGCAGGCTGTAGTGGTACTCTAGTTCGAATACCACTACATAAACTCGACCTGTATGGGCCACCACTAAAAATATGTCACGACCCGCACCCACCGTGAGGGTACGAGTACGTAACAGCGCCTAGCCTACGCCGCAGTGTCGGCAGTAGAACGCTGTTCTAGGTCATAAACTATAACTAACACAATATAGAATAATCTGCAACTGGAGGCTAATCACAGAAGGTACAACTCAATCACAACTAGAGATAGAATCTGGCACGATAAAATAGATAAGAAACTCCTCAACTGAGGCACAACGGAATGAAATAACATAAGTCTCAACATCTCTAAAATATACAACTCTGAAATCAAGGACAACAACTAAACATGAAAAGAAGAACATCTAAGTTATCTATACTATGCAAGGTATCGTCCTCAGCAGCTGCCTGAACCTCCCCAGGGGTCCAGGTCGCGAGTGTCATCTAGGCAAGCTCCAAAGTAAGGGGTACAGGATTTCTCATCATCCTCTGTAAAATTTTCAATAGGTCCAGTCAGGACAGGAGCGAGCACAATATATCTCATGCAGATCATAACAGGTTAGAGAGTATAAACATACAAGAGAGTACGATACATAAAACTGAAAGAAAGTACATGATGTAAACAGAGAGAGAACTGTAATAGAAATATCTACTATAAGTAGAAAGCTATCAGTGACTAGTGATTTAGAGTACAAAGTCGACATATGAACGGCTTGATTTGTACATGGCTATACTAAAGAGGCGTACATGGCTATTCTACTTTGGAATTGTTCACATGACTATTTATACTCCCTCATACCCCAATCAATACACAAGGATCCAGACAAGTTATATTACGTACATGGTTTTCACATGAAGCCCATAAATGGGTGCACATGAAGTATACATGAGAGCTCATACATGACTGCACATGAAGTTCACATGGGGGCCCATAAATTGGTGCACATGAAATTCACATGAAGGCTCATAAATGAGTGCACATGAAGTATAGGTTATACATGAGAAACATGACCGAACATGATAGCACATGAGAGTACACAAGCGAGCATGAACGAGCATGAAGCACATGATAACATGAATAACATGAGAGCGAGGAATACACGATGTACATGAAACACACAACATGATGTATCCGATGCTCCCGAGGGGGATAACATCGCATGAAAGGATCCATATAGTACCAATCCATGATAATATCGTGACAGCATCAAATAAGGTAAACTAGAGCAGAAATATAATTCTAAACAAGTTATGAAATGATCAGAGAATGTACTCGCCTGGTATCTGAATGTCTGAAGTAAATGTACTGTCCGAGATAAGGTACCTGACTCCTATTTAGAGCAACACAAGTCAAGATGTATACAGGGGATGATGAATGTAATATACTATGCATCTGCATGCTGTCTAGGTCAAACTAGACCAAAGTCAACTCTCGGTCAACTCTAGTCAACTAGACTAGTCAAACTAGGTCAACTAGGTCAAGTCCTAGCCCAACAAGTCTAATAAGTCTCACTAGGCCTAACCAAGCCTAGTCTAGCAATCACACACCAATCACAAGGCTATACAAGCCAACACAAGCGCACATCAAGGGCACATCATATTCTTGCATATTCAATATTATATATATATATATATATATATATATATATATATATATATATATATATATATATATATATATATATATATATAAGGAAGGAACTAACATGTAAAAGGAAGGAACTAACATGTAAGCTATGTGTGTGTGTGAACATGGAGGTGTACATGAAAAAAAAAAAAAAAAATATATATATATATATATATATATATATATATATATATATATATATATATATATATATATATATATATATATATATATATATATAAGGAAGGAACTAACATGTAAGCTATGTGTGTGTGTGAACATGGAGGTGTACATGAAAAGAGAATTCAACACTAGGCCATATATCTTTGTACCCACATATTTTTTTTTTCAAAAGACTATGATTTTATTAATCGTGAAGCATAATCCAGTACAAATATATACATATCTATATACATATATATGTATATAACTATAGAAAATCTCTATTTATCACATTAACACATTTAGCCATATAATATATATATATATATATATATATATATATATATATATATATATATATATATATATATATATATATATATATTTATATATATATATATATATTTATATATATATATATTTATATATATTTATATATATATATAGAGAGAGAGAGAGAGAGATAGATATATATATATATATATATATATATATATATATATATATATATATATATATATATATATATATAGAGAGAGAGAGAAGAGCATGTAAATGTGTGAGTGTGTAGCTAGGATACATGAATATGTGAATCTTACATACATATATATATATATATATATATATATATATATATATATATATATATATATATATATATATATACATATACATGGAGAATTAGGAAAAGGGATGTGATTGCGTACATGTGTGTGTGAGGGTAATGGGAAAAACAGTGTAGGATATAACATGAGGGTACACTAGTGATAGGAAAACATGAATCAAATCAGTGTGTTAACATGGAAAACAGGGAATTATAAACCTGTGTACAATGATCCTGGAATCAGTGAATACAAAACAGTGTGGCAGTGCACAACAACTTGGAAATCAGTGAGTAGTACATTGATATAAACTTGTGTGCAGTGGCTAACAACAGTGTACTGGGAAAACAAGAAGAGGAAAATTTGGAAAACTTTGACAGTTCAATTAAATCATAAACAGTAATGTATATGGAAAAATCAGTGAGTGATAATGTTAAAGAGAATCAATGCTCAGCTATGGTAAGGGAATGGAAACAAACAGTGTACAATGTCAAATGGAAGGAAAATTAGTAAGTATTACATTGTAAACTCAATCTCAGTTTGACAGTTAACATTGATAAACCAATCCACGTCACACCAATTTCGAATTCAACATGAAAACAACCCAAAACAAGTATAGGAATTATCATTCAATCTATCACTCAAGTTCCAGTTTTTAAAGGGAAGGAAATCGTGTGACAGTTCAATTGATCATTCTAAAATCCAGTTTGAAACTGGGATTCAAAAGTCCAACAATCAGTGAATCAATTTTGGTATTTAAAAGGGAATCAATTCTCAGTTTATTACTATGTGACAGTTCAATCACAAAATCAGGGAACCCATTTACAGTGAGCTATAGGAACTAACATGGGAAATCAATATAGGAAACTAAACCTGGAAATTAATATTTCCATTCAGTTGGAGAGCTGGAAATTAATTTCAATAAGGAAATTCTCAGTTTTAAAACTGGAAGTTAATGACAGTTTTATAATAAAATCAATATTGACAGTAAAATCTATCCAAACCAATGAATCCCATTTCCCTTTGAAAACCAATTACATTGAACTAACTATTAGCTATCAATTCGAATCTACTTACACATGAACTAACAATGAAATAACAAAATGGGAAAAAGGAATTTACAATTCAGTTAAAATAATTCAATCAGTGTTTAACTCAAAACATTAAATTCAGCCTTTAATCAAGTCCCCAGTCTTAATACAATGTGAATCAACCCAAATCCCCAATCTATTCTCAGGATTTGTGCAATGGTGTGTGACATACAATTGTGTGTCAAATGACAGTTGAATGGACATGGATCACAAATCTCAGTTTACACATTAGTTTGAAATCCTAATAGTGAAATCCTATAATGTATCAGTCTACCACAGGACTGTGTTCAGGTTTCACTCATGTGTGTGTGTGTTAGATAGGAAAACAAGAGGGAAAACCTGTGTGACAGGATGTCATATGTGTGTGTGTGTGTTAATGTGAGGGTGAAGTGAGAAAAAACTGTGAGTGTATGAGTGAAATGGAGAACAGTTTTCAATTTTCATGCTTCACACAAAAGAGAAGAAATTCTCAGGTTTCACCTATCATTCCAACCCAAACACAACTCAAAACTTGCAGTTAAACCCCCACATGAACCCTGGTGCATTCCTATATATATATCCCAGCATGTAAACTCAACCAAAACATGAATCGATCCTTAATCAGAACTAACACATGTACATGGGTAAAACATGGCAAAATTGACATTAAAAGAAATCAGTTTAAAAGGATTTTAAAGAAAAAATAGAATCCCACTTCAAGAACTGTGTATCAGACATTTGAATATATATAAGTGTCAAATTGAGTTCGAAAACCCAACATTAAACCCCATATGAACATCACCATATTCCCAATTGTGTAAACATGTATCTCTGACATAGGTGTATATTAAATATATCAAAATAACATTAATTTACATTTTAAAACTCAAGTTAAACTCTGAAAAACCTAGTTTTTTATACAGTATCAGACTTCCTGGAACCACACACATACAATCCAAAAATTTGAATTGAAACCCAAGTAAAAACCCAAATCTAGTGCACACAAACATGTGATACTTTCATACGTGTCAGGGAAAAATGGTTTCGTGTCCACATCACTAGACACGAGCGTCAAAATACAAATCGAACAGAACAACAAAAGAGGCAGTGAAGACTGCCTCATGCAGCCATGTCGTGTCCAAATGGACACGACACAAAAATCCTCATGTCTCATGGTCAAGCCTACATGTAGTATAGGTCTAGGTGCACGTGTCCAAGTGCCTGAAATGTGTCCATGTGAGGTCGTGTCTCAGATTCAAAACCGTATCAGAGACTAACAATTTGTGTGAAGTGTAGGCTAAAACTAGTGCATGGTCGATTACTCTCTAGACACTCGACCAGATGTCCCCAAACTTTGGGGACATGCTGTCATTGGTTGCCCCCAGGTTCGTGTCAAATATTAGGTGTCCAAGTGTCCTACAAGTGGAGAACTAAGGCTCGAGTATCAGGGCATGTGCGCCGTATCTCGTGCAGTGAATTCGTGTCCATTTTGGACACGAACACAGCTCGATATGAGCTCAGAGCTTGGGGGTTCGAAAACACACATCAAGGGCTAGAAATCTATTCAAATAGAATTTAAAAATGAGAAGAATTTATTCACTCAAGCATTTCATCGAACACATGCACCCTAACACTGATTCGTGTCCGATACAGACACGAAATGGACACGACTCAACACGAAACCAATACCTACAGCTAGTGGGCACCCAGGGCTTCTTACCCATTGCAAAGAAAACAAAATTTGGTGGAGGGAATAGGGATTTACCTATATGTGCAATTTGCAAGAAAAAGTCTCAAATGGGGGATGTTCTCCTTGACAGCCAAATGCTCCAAATTGTCTCCAAACCGTAGTTAACCTCCATGAACAGTAAGGAACCCCAAATTAGAACACCATGGAAGAAGTTTGGATAAAAAAGGATTAATATTGAATAAAATATGAAGAAGTTTCAATGGAGGCTAACCTTGTTCTTGAGAAATGAAGAGATGGACAAAAAGAGGCAATATTTTTGGGAGGGATTTTATAGGAGTAGCCCTAGTGGCCGGCCATGTATGTAGGACAAGGGTTTTGGGGTGATCAATGGCCACTAATCAATCTAGCTAAATCAATGGTCCTCAAACCTAGGTTTCATTCTAGCCAAGTTGTGACCTAGTTATTCTATCTAGTCATGACTTAACCAAGGCTAATAATTCCTAACTAACACTAACCAACACTAACCATAGCTACCTATGACTAAGTTAGGTTAGGTCAAATCTATGTTAGGGCTAAACACACTACAAGGCAATGAATTAAATCATATTTAAATCACACCATTACAATGACCATATTAAATTCCAATAAATACATATTAATTCAAATAATTCAAAATGACCAAAATATCCTCAAGCTAATAATGATAAATGAAATACCCTAATCACATGGCTAGGCTCTAAGGTAGACAGTCTCTACGGTTCCACTAGCTGCACACCAAATCACAAGTCATGATTTTAAATAGTTTAAAAATGATTAAAAATCACCAAAAATCATAATATGAAATAAATATCAATAATAATTATAATTACAAAATTTTAAAATTACCCTCATCTGGAAAACTGGGTGTTACAGAACTCGATCGGATGAAGCCTTTGTCCTACAACTCATCCACCTGCTTCTTCAACTCTACTAGCTCATTGTTGTTCACTCTATAGACGTGCTGAGATATCGGCTCTCTGCCGGGTACCAAATCTATAAAGAACTCCACATCTCTATCCGGAGGTAATCCTGGCAACTCCTCCGGGAATACATCTATGAACTCAGCTATCAATGGATGTGGCACGCTCTGCTCCTCTACAGAAACTCCATAGAAGACTCCGCTGCTCTGGTCCGTCTTCCGTCTGGTGTACTCGAACTCTGGCTCTCCTGGCACTCTGTAAAGAACTCTACCACTATGATAATCTATACTGGCATGGTGCCTGCTCAACCAATCCATACCGAGTATAATATCATAGTTCGACAATAGCATTACGAGTAGACTCACATCCAGTTCTCTCCCTCCCAAAACTATTCTTCGATCCTTACAAACATCACGGACGAGGATGATACCACCGCTAGTCGTGATCTTGCAAGTCCTAGGCAATGGTTCAGAAAAAAGCTGGTGTCTAACAGCAAATAATACAGATACAAAACTATGGAAAGCCCCTGAATCAAACAATGCGAATACAGGAAAAGAGTCGAGAAGAACAAAACCTGCTATCAGATCTCCGACTACCTCTGTATCCTCGGCTGACATGGAGAAGGCTCGTCCCTACTGACCTTCTCTGGTCTGCTGCTGGTGCTGGATAAACTTCTGCTGCTGGGTCGACAATGGTCCCTTATGCTGTCCTGCCGGAGCCTTGGCTCCTGCTCCCTGAGCTGTACGTCCCGAAGACATGGGACAATCCCTCAACTGGTGCTCCGCTGAACCACAAAGGAGGCACTTGCCTAGCCTCTTCCTACACTCGTTCCACACATGTTCTGGCTTCTTACAGAAAGTACAACTGAAGGCTTGCTGCTGTCTAGGCGCCTACTGTATCTGCTTCTGCTGAAAAGGTGCACGACCCTGACTCTGGAACTGCTGCTGCTGGAATGGCTTCTGTTAATGTTGCTGCTGATAATGGGGCCTCTTGGCCGGGCCTCCACTGTCGCTGGCTCCATGTGAATCACGACATGTCTTCAGTTTCAGTTAGAGGTCGTCCTCCGCTGCCATAGCTCCCGTCAGAATCTCCTCAAAAGTAGCATTTTTGTAGCTCTTGGTCAAAGACTTGACTTCCTTAATCAAGCCCTTCCTGAACCTCCTAGCCTTTGCTGTCTTGCTAAAGCCCTCTACAAATCTGCCCAAATGGCAGAATTAAAATCAATAAAATTCTTTGATACGATGTGCGTCCCGCCAATCCGAGCGACGTGGCCACGAACCGAAAGCATCGAAAGGTGCGTAACGGCTATGTGGTCGTGTGGGCTTTGACAGAATTTAAATTGGTTGCGTGTGCGCGACGAATTTGATGCGTATCCGTCGAAATTCACCGTATCGGTCACTTTACAAATTCTCCAATTACTTTGTGCACGCTCGTCAGATCGAGACGAAACTTGCGCCAACAGGACTGTATCATTTTTTTTGGTCCTTTATGCCAAGTTTGGTCCAATTCTGAGATAGTTGAATCGTACGTCGTTTTACGGGCCTCACGGTCCCACTCAACGGGCGATTTTGTGCACGGCCCGTCGAAATCCAACTTTGGACATACGGTTGGGTTCGTATTGGAAAATCAGATCCGTAGACAAGTAGTTTGACAACTTTAGAGACCATTGACTCTGGCACACTTTTCGGTGCAAAACGGGTCCAACGGCGGACATTATTTTGCCCGAAATTACCGTTTTGCCCCTGTGTCCAGAATTGGACTTAAGGATAGGCAATCTTAGCTAATTTGACTATTCTGAGACTGTTGGTATTGTCTGTTTCAACTTTCGGAGACAGTTGTGATGATTTGGGCTTTATGGCTTAGTAGTAGACTAGATTGTTATTGGATCTGCGTACAATCTCCAGGCAAGTATACCTTGCCTCCCTCTACAGATTATTTACATGCATATTTCTATTATTATATAGTTTTACTAGTTGGTTATTACTTGTGATTTGTATATCGTACATGCTAGTATAGCTATAGTCCTTATACATGGTTAGCCTTGTTAGTTCATATTGGATTGGTTCTCTCGTGTATCGTGATTGGGTCGTGTCGTGTCTTCACCCGTGTCATGACTGAGTCGTGTCTGCAAGTCTGTGTGAGTGAACTGCTATTCTTTGTCTTTCCCATAACCTGCGAGTCCACATACGGGGCGAGGGTTGTCTTTTGTACCTGCGAGTCCACAAACGGGGCGAGGGTGACTTGTCTTTCCCATAACCTGCGAGTCCACACACGGGGCGAGGGTTGTCCTTTGCACCTGCGAGTCCACATACGGGGTGAGGGTGACTTATCTTTCCCAAAACCTGCGAGTCCACACACGGGGCGAGGGTTGTCCTTTGCACCTGCGAGTCCACATACGGGGCGAGGGTGACTTGTCTTGAAACTGACCTGCGAGTCACATTTGGGGAGAGGGTTGGTATCCATTAATCTACTAGCAGTTCATTTATGCATACTTGATCCCGTATCCGTGTTCGTAGTTACCTGTCAATAGCCACTTGTCAGTCTCATGTCTAGTTCCTGTTTATATCCTGGTTATACTATTGCATGATTAAACTGTTAGACGGGCATGTTTTATGTATCTTGCTAGTCCTCTGAGGACCTGATGATCTCTTCAGGTTTAGCGATTGTATGGAGTTAGTTAGCAGAGCGGGATGGTGGAGGATTGCGATGTATGATACAGGTATCTGCTTGTGATATTTCTTTATTATCTTCTCGTGCTTTATATTCAGTACCATGATATACTCTGTTTATTTATAGACTCATATCAATCTTAGATTCTAATCGAACAATATGCTAATGGGCTACAGACCATGACCCATACTTGTTCATTCTTATTTTATATGATTCATGTGGATTGACATATAGTTTAGATTAGACTTGATACCCATGACCTTGACAGCTTATACGTACTCGAGTCGGGCTGGAGTCCGCTCGATACGTAGCTAGCTTGCTCACGAGCTCGCGTCCGAAAAGCGGGTGCGGGTCGTGACAAAATCTTTTCAATGGTGTTGAGAACTTTCTTTGGAGGACAGCAGGCCGCGAGGGTATAGAGGGAGGTAGAGCAGAGGACATCACGAAGGAGAATCAGTTTGTTGCCCGGAGAGAGAGTACTGTTGTGCCAACTGGAAAGTTTGCTTTTGATCTTGTCAATGAGGGGGTCGAACAAAATCTTATTTCTTTTTCCATATGATAAAGGACAGTCGAGGTAGTGAAATGGAGGATACTTCACTTCATAACTAGTGAACTCCGCCATATGAGCTTTGGAAGAAGAAAATAAGGTATGAACAAATAGACAGCTCTTACCTTTGTTGACTTTCTGTCCTGAAATGCTCTCATACTTGTCGAGGAGTCCCCCGATCAGTCTCAAAGTAGTCTTGTCCCCTAGAGTGAAGATGATAACATCATCAACATATGCCAGATGCGTTACGAGAGGACACCCGCTCATGATACGGTATCGCCCAAAGGTAGGAGTGTTTCCCAGATGGTTCATATTGCGGCTAAGAGCTTCCGCGGCAAGGATAAAAAGGTAGGGGATAGGGGATCCCCTTGCCTGATACCTCAGCAGGATTTGAAGAACGTAGAAGGAGCCCCGTTGATGATGATGGAAAACCAAATCCCACTAATCGATCTCCACATCAGGTTAATCCATTCCTCTAAGCAGCCGAGTCTGTGGACAACCCAGATCAGAAATTGCTAATATAATCTATCAAATGCTTTCTCCATATCAAGCTTCAAGGCCAAATTGCCACCCTTATTATCCACTCCCATTCTACTCACCAATTCTTGTGCCATGAGAATGTTGTCTACAATCTCGCGGCCATTCACAAATCTACTTTGTTTCGTAGAAATGAGGTTCGGAAAGAGGTTCTTCATGCAAGAGATGATGATCTTGGAGATCATCTTGTTCGAGAACGTGCAAAGGCTAATCGGCCGAAAGTTTGATAGATGCTCCGGGTTAGTCGATTTGGAAATGAGGATCAGATCGGTGCTTGTGATTGCTTTGGGGTTGTGAGCACCTTCAAGAAATGCATTTGATGCCTCAATGAGATCCTACTTGATGATAACCCAAGTGGCTTTGAAGAGCCCTCCCGTAAACCCGTTGGGCCCAGGCGAGCTAGCTGCATCCAGCCCCCATACCGCGTCTTTCACCTCCAGTTTTGAGATTGGACGAACGAGCATAATGTTATCGCTAGGCGAGACCAAGCTAGGGACGTGTTGAAAAATTTCTCATCGTTGATGATCTCGTCTTTGGTGAAGAGTTTGGAGAAGAAAGAGGTCGCCTCTCCCGCAATGTCTGCCGTAGAGCGCTTGACATTTCCCCGAACATATCTGATAGGGTGAATAAAGAGCTTATTATGTTTACTTCTCACAAAACTATGGAAGAAGCGATAGTTTTTGTCGCCATCGTTGTCCCACTTTAGACGTGCTTTTTGCCTCCAAAACTCCGTGACGTTGGTCGTTCTCCGGATGAGGAGCGCCCTAGTCTTGTTAAGCAAAGTGCGAGATGGGGGGAGTTCTCCTTGAAGTGATCTTTCTCTGCCCTTGTGACATGCTCTTTCGCCTCCCTCATCTTCTTAAAGATATCACCATAGGCGCACCGGCTCCAAGCCATAAGGGCCTGCCTCGTGGCCTTAAGCCTCTACGCCAGCCACAACAGGGGATCTAAGTGGAACGTGGAATGCCAAACTCTGGCCACGACCGCCTAGAACTCAGAGTGAGCACACCAAAAGTTAATGAATTTAAAAGGCTTACTGATTTTAGGCGACTGAGTGGTAATGTTAAGGAATAGAGGCATGTGATCAGATTCTATTGTGTTGAGGTGTGTCACCGATGAACCATACACGAGATCATTCCATTCGGGGTTAGCCAGGACATGGTCCAAGCGAGAGTGATGCCGGTTGGGCCTTCCGGTTGTTCTGCCACATAAATTCTGGACCAAAGAAGAGGATAGGCACAAGGTTGGATTCGAAAGTAAATAGGTTGAAGTCGTTGATCGAGCCCGCATCGGGAGGCAGGTCCCCAAGCTTTTTCAAAGTATTGGCAATAGCATTGAAGTCTGTGCCACAAAGACAAAGGGTGTTTGGGAAGTCGTTGTACAGTTGGAGAAAATCTTACTATAGGATTCTTCTTTTCTGTGGAGTGGCTCCTCCGTGAATAATAGACAAGATAGAGCTGCTGTTAACCAGTGTATGTTTAAAAGTGTAGGAGATGAACTGGTCGCTACATTGAATAGGCGAGATGTCGCAGTTGGAGTCGGAGAAGATCCAAATGTCCTTATAATTAAAACAGTTATAATTTGTAGTTAAATTTACTAAAACTAAAAAATATTAAAAATAATTTGTAGTTATAATTTGTAGTTAAATTTATTAAAACAGTTATATATATATCATCCAACCTCTCATTCTTCCCATCGGATCCAGTCTTCCAACATGTTCTCCTTCCATCCTCTCAGCAGCTCTCCCTTCCTCGCTGCAACATGTCCCCACTTAACAACCCCCTTCCCATGGGAGTATGGCAGCCAACTCTACTCCTGCTAGAACCAGGGCCGGCCCTGGCCCAGGGCGGCCAGGACGACCGCCCAGGGCCCCATGAAATTTGGGGGCCCAAAAAAATTAATTTAAATGTATATATATATTAGTAATCTTATATTGAAAATAGAACTAATATATAATATGATCCTCCTTTATCACAAAACATTTGTGGTGTAGTGGTAGTTTGTTATACTTGTACACAAGGGATCCTAGGTTCTAGCCTTCGTTGTATCATTTTTTAGTTCATTTTTTTAATATTATATATGGGCCCCATTTTAAAAATTTGCCTAGGGCTCCCATTAACTCAGGGCCGGTCCTGGCTAGAACCTTCATGCAAGCTCTACGCCCAGTTTTCGGCAGGCCCGCGTCTTCTCTCATCTCCGACGTGTTGCTGGAGGACCAACCGATACAACCCCCCAAAGACATCAATGACATCATGGTGTCATTCTCGACTTCAGAGATGCAATCTATTGAAGCTGAGTTCAAGTATACATTACTATTAAAGTTCCCTAAATGATGCCAAAACTCACTCGGGTGAGAGAAAACATCTCCAACTGGGGGCTTGCGCATGCTTTCTCTATTGTCCCCATGAACCCCCGGCATGTAAACCTCCACCTTACTTGTGCTGATGACTTTGGGTGGGTCTGGACTAGAAGCTCCCGCTCTATTGATTCCTCAAGCTTCAGATTGCTCAAATGGTCCTCTGAATTCTGCCTTAAAGAGGAGTCGTCTCTTGCTGCTGTTTGGGTTAGCTTCCCTAACCCCCACCTGATGAGCTTTATCCCGGGTGCTCTGAAATGAATGGCTAACTCCTTTGGTAAATTTCTTACCATTGCGGAGGAGACCTGTTCGTTCTCTAGAGCTAATTCTGCCAAAGTTTGTGTAGAAGTTGATCTGTCAAATGCTCTCCACGAAGATGTGGTAGAAGAAGAAGATAAAGGAGAAGAAAAGGGGGTCCTCTTGTCTCCACAGCAGCATGAAGAAGAAGGGGTCCTCTTGTCTACACGGCAGTACTAGTCTTCCCCTCCCGCTAGAGCAGCTGCGGCTACCCTCCTCCCGGATGTCTTAGCAGCGATTAGGGGAACTCCGTCTTTTTTGCAGAATTATTTTGATCGGATTACAGTGGATTGCTCTCAGGAGGATGCCGTCAAGGAGTTTGCCGTCATCAAATCCCTTGCTTATCAACCGATCATTAGGCAAATTTTGTCGGCTAGAATGTTAGAGGTAGAGAATGCTCTCGATGCAGAACAAGGTAAACAAGGAATTGCCCATTCAGACGTCGAGGAATATTTTACCTCTAAATTCGTAGAGGAATCGGTGGAGGCGGGGCCACGCTACTTACGCTCCAACAAAGGCCATTTTGTGAGAAAAAAAAACTAGGAATGGCTACTGCATTAGAGTTACATAGTTGTGTCTGTTCTACAATGGCTTTGTTAGACTAAGTCATTAAGGGTTATAACCCCCACCTCTTGTAGGAGCTCGGGCTATCATCCAGCTTCAACCTCTTTTTTTAATTGCTAAAGAAGGCTTCAGCCATTTATTATATATATATATATTTTATATATATATATATATATATATATATATATATATATATATATATATATATATATATATAATACTACTCTTGAGTTCCTCTTGAGCTTCCGATCCCCATGACCCTGTACTGAGTTCCCGGTGGCTCCGACCACCCTGCCGGCGTGGGGCGACCCCCGTGGCCGCCTCGACCTCCCCCACTTCTCCGACCTCCCCTCCCAGCGTGTGTGGCCGACAGTTATCCGCCCGAGTCCCTTCCCTTCGGGTCCATCCCCGGACCACCAGCCTCAACCACTTGCTCGCGCAATCGCGGTCGGCCCTACGGACGTTGCCCGGCCTCTGGGCCACCGGCAGATCAGCTGCGCCTTGTTGCGGGGACCCCAGTGTTGACACAAAATTACAGTCAACCAAATATTGATAAAATTGGTAATATGATACTTGTCATAATTCAATATGACACATCAAGATCGAACTCAGTACAAGACGGACGTCGGCTCTATCCTGCAGTTTACTCACTTTTTTAGTCAGTATTTTTACTTTTATTGAGTCTAGATAAATGTATACTAAGTCATACTGAGTAGTTTGGGCCTTTACCTATCTCCAAACCATAAACCAAAAGCTCCACCAAAACTAAACTAGCCTATACAGCCCATTAGAACACTTCTGTCTTCTGGAGACAGAGTTCGGGCCGAACTCTGCCTCCACACAGAGTTCGGACCAAATTCTATCCCCTAAATTACAGGACCCTAATTTTTAGGGTTTGTTGTATGCTAGTTGTCCAACGGCCAAAAATTTGAATTCTTGACACAGAATTTTGGCCGAATTATGCCTATCCAGAACCCTATAAATAGGCCTTGAATTCTCTCATTTTCAATTATCCAATCTTCTCTTCTCTTCTCTCTAAAGCCTTATACAAGCCTTACCCTTCTCATCTACTAGCCACAAGCTTCCTAAGCCTCAAAGTGCTCAGTGCTCTTCAGTTAGGAGTTTGTGCAAGAGTTTAGAAAGTCGCTTGGAAAATTCCAAGCATCGTCACTGCGATCTCTGTAAGAAGTTGACGTGCTCTTCTGAAGAAAAGGCACGGGGTGTAACTACTATTTCACAAATAGTAGATTTAATTCTGAGCTAGAGTTCTCAGGCCTGGACTAGTCCTCCACGAGGAAAACCAGGTTAAAATCGGCTGTGTTTGCGTATGCTTTCTCGCTCTTTATAATTTCTGCATTTACTCTGATTATTTACTATTGGTGAAAGAGTTTAATTTTTTAATTGGATATTATTGTCATAAACTCTATTCACCCCCCTCTAGAGTTGCCTACTTGATCTTCAATTGGTATCAGATCTCTGTTCTCTCAACAAAGACTAACATCCTAGAGCTGATCCATGGCAACCACACAACCCATGTTTTCCAATCACGGTGAAGGACAGTCCACTCATAGGCCAACCCTATTTGATGGAACAAACTATACCTATTAGAAAACAAGAATGAGTTTTATCTCAAGTCTCTAGACTTCGACTTGTGGACCATTGTTACAGATGGTTACAAAAAGCCCGCCAGAATAGTTGTCAATGGTGATCTCGTCGAGAAATCCCAGGACAAATATTCTGACGAAAAAAAAAACAGACAAGTCTAGACGCTAGAGCTATTATTGCTTTATTTTGTACAATAGACAGGAATGTGTTTAACAGGGTCTCGACATGCACCACCTCGCACGAAGTATGGAGACTTCTAGAAGTGACGCATGAAGGAACCACCCAAGTCAAGGAGTCAAAAATCAGTCGTCTCACTCAAGAATATAAGGCTTTCAAGATGAAGCCTAATGAGACGATCACACAAATGTTCACAAGATTCCTTGACATCATCAACCCCTTGTCATCTCTCGGCAAATAATATACAAATCACGAGAAGATCCGTAAGTTACTTAGGGGGCTACCAAAGATTTGGAACCCTAAGGTAATAGCCATCATATAAGGCAATGATCTCACCACAATGTCTATAGAGACTTTGATGGGAAAGCTGATGACTCACGAGCTTGACCTCAAAGACTTCGAAGAACCTGCTCCAAAGGCAAAAGAGATTGCCCTAAAAGCTCATCGTCGAAGGGCTGATCCTGAAGAGACCGATGACGACAATTATGAAGGTGATGATCAAGCTCTCCTTGTCCGTAACTTCAAGAAGTTCCTTCGCTTCAATCGAAGAAAGAAGAAACAACAAGAAGATGACGAGGAAGAACCAACGTGCTACGGCTGCAAGAAGCTACTGGACACGTCCGAAAAGACTATCCATTTGCAAAGAAAAGCAACCGATATGAGAAGCTCTACAAGAAGTCTTCCTCAAGAAAATATGCCAACACTAGCATTTGACATGAAAGCGAAACAAGTGATTCCGAAGAAGAAAAGGACTCCCCTCAAGACATCGTAAATGTATGCCTAATGGCAACATCCAATAAGGTAAATAGCGATATTCTTGATGACTTTACTTTTGATGAACTTGGCGATGCATTCAATGATTTACTAAATGACCACAAGAAAGTCATTAGTAAATATAAGCATGCCAAGGAGAAGATCAAAAGCTATGAAATAGAGATTCAAAAACTTTCTTCTTTGCTTGATAAAGAGACACTCCACCCACGGAAGTCACTAATGAGGTGTCTAAGCTTAAGTTAAGCCTACATAATGCCGAAGCACGTATTGAAAAGCAAACATGTGAGATCACAACACTCAACACTGAGCTTGCTGAAGAAAAGAATAGGCACAAGATCTCTATTGCTAAAATTGATGGTTTAAATGCTAAGTGTAATGAACCATGCATACTTCCTCTAAGAAATTAGAGATTAGATTGGGGAAACAGGTTGCTCAACCTCAAACCCAATAACATAAGACACACACAAAGCACAAGCCTACTCAAAATAGTCAAACACGTCACCCATATGCGGTACGCAAACATGCTTACATGTACACGTACTTCCATACAGTACATAAACCACATGCACATAGAAATTACTCTCATAACTATCATTCTACTGCTATACACAATCACCATGCTGCACATAGACATAACCATCACCATGTTGCACATAGACATAACCACCACCATGATGTATATAGACATAACCATCATCTTGCTTCCACGTATAGTCACTATCTTGCTGTTACACACCACTCTCACCATGCTACATATAGACATCATTATTAACCTGCTCCAAACACAAATAGGCATGCTACTTGCACCTATTGTGGAGTACATGGACACATCTCCCCACAATGTAGAATTAGGAGAATAGTAGATATAAATCTATATGCATGGGTGCCAAAAACTAACATTTCAGGACCCACAAGAACTTGGGTACCAAAGATCACATCTACTCTTGATGTAGGTGGACCTTCCCTCCTCGACTAAAAGTAGATGCTCGCGACATATGACGGGAGACGCAAATCTTTTTGCATCACTATCGATGCAGAGGGAAGGGTATGTATCCTTCGACAACAACTTAAAAGGAGACATCATAGGTAATGGTACTATTGGTCATCCTCCTTCTCCTGTAATAAAGGATGTCTACCTAGTGATCGAGTTAAAGCATAACCTGCTCAGCATAAGTCATCTTGCTGATCATGGATATGATATTAACTTTGGACAAAATAAATGCTATATTTATGATAGGTCAACGGAAGACATCGCTTTTGAAGGGATAAGAGAGGATAACATTTATATTTTATATCTATCTAGAGATACTAACAGTACAGGAAGATGCCTCTACGCCCACAAGGATGAGAGATTATTGTGGCACCAGCGTCTTGGTCATGCCAATATGGATACTATATCCAGGCTATTGACAAAGAAGCTAGTAAGAGGCTTGCCCGACATCACATTCAAGAAGGACACGGTATGTGCCGAATATGAGTTGAATAAGACAACCAAGTCTTCATTTCATTCCATAAATACTGTAAGTACTACTAGACCCTTGCAATTACTTCACATGGACTTATTTGGTCCTAGTAGAGCAGCCAGTCTTGGTGGAAAACTCTATGCTTTTGTTATAGTAGATGATTTTTCTAGATTCACTTGGGTTTTCTTTCTTTCAAACAAAAGCGATGCAATTTCTGTTTTCAAATTTTTTGCTAAAAAGCTTCAAAACGAAAAAGGCTACATGATTACTCGAATCCGAAGTGATCATGGAGGCGAATTCGAAAATACTGATTTTGAAAAGTTTTGTGACTCAAATGGTTTTGAGCATGAGTTTTCTTGTCCTAGAAAACCTCAACAAAATGGTGTTATGGAGCGGAAGAATAGGACTCTTGGCGATATGTCTAGAGTCAGGTTGAATAAATTTTCACTTCCGAAATATTTTTGGGCTGAAGCTGTCAGTACAGCGTGCCATATTTTAAATAGGGTACTTATTCGACCTATTAAGAAGAAAACACCCTATGAGCTTTAGTTTGGTAGAACTCCAAATGTTTCTTATATTAGAGTGTTTCGTTGTCGCTGCTTTATCCTCAACACCAAAGACAACTTAGGCAAATTCGATGCCAAAGCTGACGATGGTATTTTCCTTCGCTATGCTGCCAAGGGCAAGGGATATAAAGTGTTCAACAAATGCTCATTGATTTTTGAAGAGTCTACTAATATGACTTTTGATGAGAATAATAGTGCAGTAGCTATTCCTGACGATGATGCTCAGACATCAACTTCTACGTCGATGAATACCACCACTGAAACCAATTCTTTGGAGGGCTTGCCGATGAAATTCTCTTTCAAGCCATCACATCCAGAAAACTTGGTTATAGGTGAGGTATCACGTAAAGTAAGTACTCGATCATCGTTAAGAGACTCCATTGCTAGCACTGCCTTCATTTCATAAATTGAGCCTAAGAATGGTTTAGAAGCTTTTAATGATGAGTTTTGGATTTCTGCCATGCAAGAAGAACTCAACCAATTCGAAAAGAGCCAGGTCTGGGAACTTGTTCTTAGGCCAAATAATCATTCGATTATTGGGACGAAATGGGTTTTTCGTAACAAACTAAATAAAGATGGATCAGTTACACGCAACAAAGCTCGTCTAGTAGCTCAAGGATACAACTAAGAGGAAGGTATCGACTACGATGAGACGTATGCTCCTGTTGCAAGACTGGAATCCATTCGGATGCTTTGTGCATTTGCCAACTTTTAAAATTTTAAATTATTTCAAATGGATGTTAAAAGTGCTTTTCTGAATGGATTTATTATGGAGGAAGTTTTTGTAAAACAACCCCTGGTTTTAAAAATCATAAATTTCTCGACCATGTTTTCAAACTCAAGAAAGCGCTATATGGCCTCAAACAAGCTCCTAGAGCTTGGTATGAACGCCTAAGCAATTTTTTGCTAGATAAAGGTTTTTCAAAAGGGAAAATTGATACTACACTGTTTATCAAAAGTTTTCAAAACACTATTCTTTCAGTGCAAATTTATGTAGATGATATCATATTCGGTTCTACTAATGAAAATCTTTGCCAAGATTTCGCTAAGTGTATGCAGACCAAATTTGAGATGAGCATGATGGAGGAGCTCACCTACTTCCTTGGATTGTAAGTCAAACAAACTTCGCAAGAAACTTTCATCAGCCAGTTAAAATATACAAAGGATATGTTGAATAAGTTTGATCTTGACAACGTCAAACCAATCAGTACCCCTATGGCTACTACGACAAAGCTGGAACCTGATGAAAGCGGCAAACCTGTTGACCAATGTAAGTATCGAGGTATGATTGGTAGTTTACTTTATTTAACTGCTAGTCGTCCCGATATCATGTTTAGTGTTTGTCTGTGTGCTCGCTATCAAGCTAATCCTAAGGAATCACACATGTCCACCGTTAAGCGTATCTTTTGATACCTTAAGGGTACTGTTACAGTGGGCTTATGGTATCCCAAATCCACATCCTTTGACCTTATTGGTTATTCGGATGCTGATTTTGCAGGCTGCAAAGTCGACCATAAAAGTACAAGCGGCACGTGTCATTTATTAGGTAAGGCTCTAGTCTCTTGGTTTAGCAAGAAGCAGAATTCTGTCACACTATTTACAACAGAAGCTGAATATATCGTAGCTGGTCGTTGTTGTACACAAATTCTGTGGATGAAGCAAACCCTTGACGACTACAACCTTTTTTTATACACATTCCTATATTCTGTGATAACACTAGTGCTATAAACCTTACTAAGAACCCTATATGTCACTCACGCACGAAACACATTGAAATTTGTCACTACTTTTTGCGTGATCATCAACAAAATGGCACTATAAACTTAGAATTTATAGACACTGATCATCAGCTGGCAGATTTTTTTACTAAACCACTATCCGAAGAGCGTTTCAACTTTCTGTGTCATAAACTAGGAATTTTGGATGAAGCTGTTATTCATTAAAGTGACATGCGTAAATATCGATTATGTCTTGGTTCTTTATGATGAATTTGTTATGGGTACAAGCCGAAAGGGTCCTTCTGACAACAAGGCGTAAAAGCCTAAGCGACACGGTGCACTAGTCCTCAGGACTACCGCTAGCTGGGATCCGGACCCTGCAGCTACCCTATGGCAGTTTCACCATAATGAATTGGGTTATAACTTCTTGTTTATTACATGGTATACTTTTATCTATAACTTGCTAAATTCAAATTTTTGAACTTCATTTTTTTCAAGTGTTCACTTTTTGGAAAATTGTCTCCTTGGATTCCTACTCATATTTTCTATCTTTTCATTCTTTTTCACTAAACATTGTTTTCAACTCTATTTCAGCCTCATTTCTATTCTGGCCCTAGAATACAGAATTCGGGCCAAACTCTGCCTAACACAGAGTTCGGGCCGAATTTGGTCTGGCCATTCCAGAACCTCAGTCGGGCTCAGCCGCTGATCTGAGATTGATCCAATGGTCCAGAATACATCCGACCATTCAAACCCTTCATGTTATAACCGGGTTCTCCCTCTCTCTCTCTCTCTTTCTCCTCTATTGTCTACTCTAAAACTTCTCCAAACCCTTTCTCTTCAAACCCTAACCCTATTTCTCTCATTCTAGTGCATATTTCTTCTTCAAATTCTAGGAGAGGGTCTCTTGCATCATTCTCTTCCATCCTTTATTATCCTTTTGAGGTATAATTTCTCTTTTCTCTCCATCTCAATTTTATTATTTTCTTCATTACTCATGGCTCCTAAGTTGTTTAATAGAGGAAAGAGGTTTCGAACCGAGGGTGCGTCCTCTTCGAATCCTCCTCCTCGTGATGAACAATCGGTTCAACAACCTATTCTAGTTCATCAACCTATTCAACAACCAATTCACCCGTTATTCAATCCACCTCGTCCCATTGACCCCAACACATATGTTGATCGAATATTTATATCATTGGAAGCCTCAAACGAGTGGTTCAATGATTTTTGATCTTGTCTCGTGTGTGAGGGTCATCCTATTAACTTCACCATATTTTTTCGGTATTACTCCCTATTTCATGATTTGTGTCTTGATGAACTTGTCCCTACTAATTCACTTATCTATTTAAATGCCATTCAAATATTTTATTACAATCTTACTCATGATGATACACGTTTATATTCACGTGTTGCTGGCATTGACATATCATTTGATGACTTTGATCTTGCAGAATATCTTAAAATCCGGAGCCTAACTCATGGGAGAAACTTGTTGATGCTCGCAAGTTTCAATTTCCCGATGGGTCTTCCCTAGAAAGCTTTAAGGATGATTTGTGTACCCCAAACACACGTCCGTGCAAGCTTCTTGCCAAATTTTTAAACCCCTACTTCTATGAGCTTCATCGCATTGTCTTTTCCACGATCCTACCCAAAGCGGGATCGACTGATGAGGTTTCATATTTTGAGATTTCTGCTATGTATCACCTACACTTCCATGTCCCATTCAATCTTCCATGTACCATGATGGACTGGATGATCAATGCTAGGAAGAGGCCACGTTCTTTGGTCTATGCTCTCTATCTTCCTATGGTTTTTCGTACTTTTCATGTCCCTCTAGATGAGTGCCAATTACTTCCTGCCCCTGCCTTCCTATCTAAGGCACGGCGGCTTCAGGCAGCTGTCGGTTCTCCTGCAGAGTCTGAGCACTCTGATGCTCAGGATGACGCACCTGCTCTAGGGCAGCCAGCGCCCCCTCCACCTGCTACTCTTGAGTCGATTCAGACTATGCTTCGCGATCGATCCATGTTAGAGGATGATCGCTGGACCCAGCTTGACTACCGTACCACCCTGTAGATGAGTGCCATCAGCAACTCACTGCATGACGTCCGGTACTCTATGTCTCGACATCCTTCTATGTCTATTTCTATGGAGCAGGATCCTGCTCGCGACGGATACAGTATCGATGACCCTTGGGTTATGCGCTATCTAGATCCGGATGCGGCTTTTGTGGATCCACGTCCTTCGGATACTGATCCATCTGACGGCGCTGGACCTTCTCGAGCTCCGTGATGGATGTGGTCTCCTACTTCCTACTGCTGCTGGGGATCTTATGTTTCAGTTTTTATGCACTATGGATTTCTAGTTTATGTAGTTGATTTTTATTGTATTAGTTCTTTTTCTGTTATGTGACTCTTGAGACACTTGATACAGTTTATTATTATTTTGGTGTGCTTGCCAGTTATTTTCAATTACTCATTCTCTGGTTGTCTGTGTTTAATAAATGACAAAAGGGGGAGAATAATTTGATATTCGAATTATTTGCTATCATCATATCATATTGTCTATCTGTGCTTTAGAAAAGATTGTATTTACTAGGACAAAAGGAACGTTGGCTTACAATGAAGCAATGTTTACGGGAGAAATATTGCTTGCTATGTACTGATTACGGAAGAGCTACTGCTTTTATAAATGTGTCCAGGTATGAACATTGAATATACAAATATCATTTTGTCAATTATAAATATAGGGGAGATTGTTGACACAAAATCACAGTCAACCAAATATTGATAAAACAGACAATATGATACTTGTCATAATTTAATATGACATATTAAGATCGAACTCAGTACAAGACGGATGTCGGCTCTATCCTGCAGTTTACTCAATTTTTGAGTCTGTATTTTTACTTTTATTGAGTCTAGATAAATGTAAACTGAGTCGCACTGAGTAGTTTGGGCCTTTATCTATCTCCAAACCACAAACCAAAAGCTCCACCAAAACCAAACTAGCTCATACAGCCCATTAGAACACTTCTGTCTTCTGGAGACAGAGTTCAGGCCGAACTCTGCCTCCACACAGAGTTTGGGCCGAATTCTGTCCCCTAAATTACATGACCCTAATTTTTAGGGTTTGTTGTATGCTAGTTGTCCAACAGCCAAAAATTTGAATTCTTGACATAGAATTCTGGCCGAATTCTGCCTATCCAGAACCCTATAAATAGGCCTTGAATTCTCTCATTTTCAATCATCCAATCTTCTCTTCTCTTCTCTCTAAAGCCTTATACAAGCCTTACCCTTCTCATCTACTAGCCATAAGCTCCCTAAGCCTCAAAGTGCTCAGTGCTCTTCAGTTAGGAGTTTGTGTAAGAGTTCAGAAAGTCGCTTGAAAAATACCAAGCATGGCCACTGCGATCTCTGTAAGAAGTTGACATGCTTTTCTGAAGAAAAGGCACGGGGTGTAACTACTATTTCACAAATAGTAGATTTAATCCTGAGCTAAAGTTCTCAGGCCTGGACTAGTCCTCCACGAGGGAAACCAGGTTAAAATCGGTTGTGTTTGCATATGCTTTCTTGCTCTTTAAAATTTTCGCATTTACTCTGATTATTTACTATTGGTGAAAGAGTTTAATTTTTTAATTGGATAATATTGTCATAAACTCTATTCAACCCCCTCTAGAGTTGCCTACTTGTTCTTCACCCGGTCCCCCAGGCTTCCGGTCCCACCGTGTGCTTCCAAGCACCCTCCGTCGCAGTTCGACCGGGCACGGCGTCCTCCCGGCTGGTCGGCACCGCCACCCCCGCCTCCGAGCGTGGGCACGACCTTTCGGTTCTCCATTCTCCCGTTCTCGTCTATTATTTTTGCCTAGAAGCTCCCCAAGTTCAAATTTCAAACTCAAACTCCACTGTTGATCCCCCCCCCACACTCTGTAGCTTTGGCTGCGCCAGGCCCTTGCCTATGCGCCCAAAAGATTTCTCTACGACCTAGCCTATGCGCCCAAGTTGGCCAAGCTGGCGTCCCAACCCCATGTGCATATTGCGGATTGGGTGCCTCCTTATGTGCCCACATCCGTCATGTTGCTAGGTGTTCTTGCGCCTTCTTAGGCTGCAGCTCCCCGCTAATTCTTGGCGCATTTGGCCACCAGTCGTCTGTTGGGGCCAGCCCCTGTGCCTTCTTTGTAGGTGACACATACACCCCCCATTAAGGAGCTCGCCTTTGCACCCCACCCACCTCCGCTGGCCTCGGCCAACCGATATCTGTAGGCGCATACCGCCGCCCTACCCCTTTTGCGCCCACTCCCTGGAGTTTGCTTGCGCCCACTGCGACAATTGCACCCTCTCTCCTGGCGCATGGCACTATCCCCGGTGTGACCTATGCGCCCTCTGCCTATCTGCCGGTGCAGGCCCTCATTGCCGGGTGACGTCCCGGCATGCGCCGACGGATTTGCGCATACTCATGTTTGTTCCCTCCCCGTGGAGGATACCGTCCCAGTTGTCTACCCCCGCTTCTCCCATTCCGTCTGCATAACTCAGTCAGAACCTTCTCCTCCACCCAGTTTGTTACCAGAAGATCCGATCCATCTATCCGAATCTAAGGACATCGCAGGCCACACCCTCTAATCCAGTGCGCCCTCTTTCGCTGACGTGATTAAATCTTTCCCACCTACCCCGCCAACCTCTCCAATCATCTAGGTGGCCCTCCCTGGGGCTGATCATCCCTCCTCATCAGACCCCAACAACATCTCCGTGCACTTCTCTGCGGCTGATCTCTCGAATCTGTCATCCTCTCTGTCGGGCACCTACGACATGCTCTTCGCTCCTACCTGTCCTAAGCTCAACCGGGTCAAGGCAGCGATTATCGCCTGGGGCCTCGCTCCGGGATTTAGCCTCGCCCCCCTCGATCCTAAACGCATCCTCTTGTATACATCATTAAGTTTCGATGACAAAGTTGTCCGGAGTCACTACTCGGGCCGAATAGGAAAACATCTCTTCAAGATTGACAAGTGGGCTCCCGAAGTCGTCTCGTCTGCCTCAACGATCGTGTCCACTTGGGTCACATTCCCGAACCTCCCTCTCATCTGTTTCGCACCAGCGGCACTACAACGGATTGCCAGTTCCTTCGGTACACTTGTCCCTTTGGCAGATGAAACCTGATTCGTTTCCAAAGGTCATTAAGCCAGAGTTTGCATGGAGATCGACTCTTTCAGAGGGATGCCGACGAGCATTCAAATCGATCTGAGCGGGAAGACCCATACTCAGCATATCACTTACGATCGGTGCCTCCAAGCCCGTTCAGCACGTCCAGAGAAGAGAAGGTCTACCGAAAGTCCACCCTCCCGCCGCTCCTCAGCTCCCTTAGAGCACACCCACTCGGCTTCTCATCAGGATCCAGATCCCCAGACCCCTCTCCGATCGCTGAACACCTCCTTTGCGCCGGTCAGCACCGTTAATCTCTCGAAGCTCCCCTCAACCTCCTTGGATATCCCCACATCTGCATCGGCTCCAGACCATCCCCCCGCCGACTTCTCGGAGAGGACATCTGTCACCGCCATGATCTCCTCCGACGATCCTGCCAATATCCCTAACCAGGACACCTCTGATGCTACGGCCACTACAGAATTTCCTCTGGTACGTCAGCTGGAGACCTATGATTTCACCGAGGATGCGGAACTACATCCTTTCATAGGGGGCCCGACCGTAGCCCCACTGTGCTGGGCCCCTAACGAAGTCCCCATCTCGAGCCCATCACCCCTCGCTGGTCTCGTCGATTTGGATCCAGCACCCAACCTAGATAACGTCGCTACTGCACTAGCATTGTCGCTCAGTAAATCCCCATTCTAATATCATGATTTTTTTGAGCGGATTGCTACTGTCTGCTCCCCGGAAGAGGTACTCCGGGAACTCTACGTCTTTCGCAACATGAACGAAAACCCCGATCTAGCTTACGCGATCCTACCCAGAATGCTAGAGGTCGAACAGGCCCTTGATCCGGCTCTGGGCATTCATAACAACGAACATATCAACCTGGAGACCTATTTTGCAGACAAATTCCCGAATCTCAAGCTGCTCAATGAACCACGGAAGGTGCAGCCTAAGCTGGCAGCTACACAGTTTGCAGCGGTACCGGCCCCGCCTAGGGTCCTGCGCTCCTCCAGCTTGGGGAAGAAGCAGTTCCCGCTCTTTAAGTATCCTCCTTAGTTCGGGCTGGATGGGTGCTCCCCGTCCCCTTTCCCCCCCGCACCCCTTCTTCTTTTTGTCCCCCCCCCCTCCCCGGATCTCCCGGGTGGTTTTGCTTCCTCGTTTTTTTGGCTTTGTAGGTAGGCCTTCTCCCGAGTGGAGGTTTTGTTGGTGCTTGGGCCATCTTCTGGCACCCATGTTTCGTTTTGAATAAAATTCTCCATTTCAATATATATATATATATATATATATATATATATATATATATATATTTTATATATATATATATATATATATATATATATATATATATATATATATATATATATATATATATATCTTTATAGAGGTTCTCCGTCAGGCCCTTCGCATCAGGCGATGCTGCTCTCACTCTGAGGATAGCTTTTGGGATGCTTTGTCCTAGCCTTCGCCCATTTTTCGGGCAGGTTCTTTGTCCTTTTGTAGTCTTTTCTTTTTGTTGGCACGTGACGCTTTGACTTGTATAGGCTTCGGCATTTTGCGCCTGATACATCAATAAAGTCCCCTTTCCATATATATATATATATATATATATATATATATATATATATATATATATATATATATATATATATATATATATATATATATATATATATATATATATATATAACCTTATAATTTTATATACACAAATTTATTTTTAACAAACTATTACAATAGTTAATAAGAAAAATGATTAAAATGTACATTAATAAAATTTAAATAAATAAATCCTAATATTTTAGGGCTTAAATCATATATGAAATATAAATTCCTTTTAAAATATAAATGAGAAATAAAAATGATGGAAATAAACTAAAAAATATATAGCAAAAATTTAGGGGGTTTACAGCAGGAATTATCGATAACAATCGAAGAAGCACGATTTTTATCCGTGTTTCAAATAGAAAGCCTTTGTGCGGTCCATGCAATACGAACATGAGAGATGACCATGAGTGCTTTATCCCGATAACATTTCATAGGCCGAATAGTCGTTGATTGTCCACATAAGTGTTGCCCTCATCTGAAAATTTTGCTTTCTGGAAACATCATACATATTGGTTCCTACTTCACAAAGCTAACTCAACTCATCTATCAACGACTGTAAGTGCACATCGATGTTCCCCTTCGGATTGTTCGAACCAAGGATGATAACGGTTAGAAACATATATGGAATCTTTATGCACATCCAATGTGGTAGAATGTACGGAGTGACGATCATAAGACAACATGAATATTGGGAGCCTAAAAAGTCTGAATGGGATAAAACCATCAGAGAGAACCCCAATCTAACATTACGTGAATCCAAAGCAAATTTGGGATACTCTCGATCAAAGTGCTTCTATTCTCCTCTATTGGATGGATGATCCAACACTCCTTCGATATGTTCCCGCCTATGCTAATTCATATTTTCGGCGATCTCCTTCACCATAAACAACTATGGCATTAAAGGCAATTAGTGTATCGAATATGTTGGCTTTCTTGCACTAGGAGTCTTCTTGTACTAGTTGTCTTGTATCGATCAGCACCATAAAATTTGCACACTTCTTCAAGCTTGTCATCGTTGTAGTACAACATGCACCCGTTGTGACATGTATCGATTTTCTTGTATCCCAGCTAGAGCGATCTCACCATTCTCTTAGATTGGTAGAAGTCCTTAGGTAACTTGGTACTCTCTGGCAAGATCTCTATAATCAACTCCATCAATCGGTTGTAGCATTATTGCAGCATGTTCAAATTTGACTTGATGCTTAACATTCTTGTAACCAGCTCCAACGGTGAATGATCCTTACAACCAGGATATAATGGATTCCTTCCATTCTCCAGTAGCTCCATGAACTTTATGGCATCGATATTCTGTGCTTCCTTCGCATCATGATTGTCCGAATCGAAACTAGGCCCCACAAGGTCGAAAACTATATTCATCCACTCGTCATCATAATCAACATGATCATGGACATCCATACACGGCTCCGCATAAGACTCCAACTCCGATGCTAAAGGCACAAGCTTTCCGTGTGAGGTACACTGATATTAATACAGCGTGAAAACCTTCAAGTACAAATTAAATGTGACATTCACTTCTGGATGATATTTCAAATTGCGACATCTCATACACAGACACTTAATTTTTGGGTTATCCATATAGTACGAGAATGTCTTGGCAAACTACAGGAGCTACTCTACCCATCTATGAATTCATCCCGCACACCGCGCATGTCATCAAGATGACGATTGTACATCCAGAACAATACCACAAGTAGTAATTCATATTCATTTTAGATACTTCTAAAAATAATGGATACACATTATTCAAGTATATTGTTCAAATGGATGGATACATAAAGTGATATCTTACTTGATTTTGATCCTTAAACCCTAAGCAATATCTTTCAGTAAATCTAATCCAATAATATTGTACCTGATACCCCCTGGTACATTCTCTGGTGCACACATAACTCCAGTACTCAACCACACTACCACCTATTCAAACTCACACTCACCAATCTTAACTGCACACAGACACACATAAAAAATATTGTATCTGATACTCCTCGGTACACTCTCAGGACATTCACTTGATACCTACACAACATAGGATACACACGATGGCAGCATCCATTTAATTAATGCTAACTTTCAATTATAGCATGTATATAAATATATACACACAATAGTAATGTCAACACAAGATTTCTTACTTTCACTAACACATTATTACCATTCCTTGCTATGCATTACTAAAAAATTAACATGTAGCATCCACACAAAATTCATTATCATACCGATATATACACAACATTTAATATGTCAATCAATATCAAATATACACAACCATATATCTATTAACATCCCTCTAGATCATTTGTCCAATCTGTATCATATTTTTGTGTCCGTATCATACTAGATTATCAACATGACATTGAAATTTGCATACTAATATTTGGAAATGGAACCCTAATTATGTGATTATCCCTATATAAGCTATGATTCAAATCAATTCAAAGAGAAATGGCTTGCATACTGGGTGTTTAATATAATTTTCTAAAATAGTAGATCATACACATACGATTGTCATTGGCATGAAAATGAAAATTGGGACTAGGGCCCTGGAATTTGTGAGAAGGTGGTGGTGGTGGGTTGCTGTGGTGGTGGCGTTTAAGCGGTCGGGTGGAGGAGGAAGGGAAAGAGGAGAGGAGTACCTGTTGGAGAGGAGGAGTGCTGGTGGTCATGGCCATAGGAACGGAGGTGGTCATGGACAAAGGGAAGCACCGAAGAGGAGGATCGCTCGTCGGAGAGGAATAGCGGTCGTAGTGAAGCATCAGATAGGGCCGAAGATCGATTTTACGGGGAGAGGAAATTTCGAGCAAGAGATAGAAAGAGAATAGGGGGAGTGAAGAGTTGGCGGATATCAATTTATTAGCGATGCCACAAGAATTTACGTTGATGATATTAAAAAAGTAGTGACGTATAGCGACTCATAGAGACGTATGCCTCCTTAGTAACTAATAATGGTCGTTGTTAGTCGGAATTTGTCACCACAACGACGTTTTGCGACGTAGTTTTTTGGAGTCGCTAACGTTAAAGAATACATCGACGTTTTGTATTGGAGTAACTAAAAACATCGCTAAATTAACTTATTTTGGTAGTGTATAACAATTACGTTAAATCTTTATTTCACAAAATTTTCTAGACTAATAATAGAGCATAAGCTTTTAAATTATTTGAAAAAGAGAGAATTTTGAAACAAACTTTTGAAAATATTAGTAATAAGCTTTCTTTAATTTCAAATATACGAACTAGTAAACAAAATTATCATTTTATTCGTGTTACCACATATTATTAATAAAATGGCTTCTACAAAAATGAATTCTTTGTTTAAGATAATTGAATGTCTACAGTCCAAAAGTACAATTAGTGGAGCCATCTTACAAATTTTACGTCAATACAATATTTATAATAATAATATTTTAATTTATATGATAATGCTAGTAATAATACTTTTTGTACTAATATTCTAAAAACTCAACTTCAGTCTGTACTAGAATGACAACTTTTTTCATATAAGGTGTTCGTCGTACTTTAAATTAACTGTACAAGAATGCATTCAATATTTCCATTTGAATTTAGGAAATATTAGAACATGTCAAATTATTTTGAACACTTCAATAAGAAATAAGCACTTAAAAAGTTAAGTGCACAATATGGTTTGACATTTAGAATATTTGTTAAAGGATGTGTATCACAAAGATGAAAAGATGAAATTATACCTATGTTGAAATCGTGTATTAGCTATAATAAATCCAAGTAGTAATTACCAATTAACTGGGATGTTAGATAATTGCCACTTCAAATTTTGAATTTTTATAATTGTTTTTAAAAATTACATGTACTGTATTTGGAGTTATTATCCAACTTCTCCTTTGTAGTGCTCCGCTCCGCTAGTGCATTATGCTGAGTCGTTAACTCGAATAAGTTAGGTTAACCCGAAGAAGTATTGAATCGATTCAAAGAAGTATCGATTCGAATCGATACAAGTGTTAAGTTGATTCGAATGAAGTATTAATTGAGTTTGGTTTCATGTGCAGGCTGTTATGCTGAATTTTTGGAGGTCTACATGTTGACTTATTTGCAACAGAGTCAGCAAAAGTTCAAAGTATCGTCTCGCAACGAGCTGAGGCATGGGCGATAAATCGAATCAGTTTGTTTGTTCGATGGAGCAAGAAGTGCTCGAATGGCTAAGTCAAGATAAGTTGGTCATGGAATAAAGTAAGGAATAGAGCTGTATCGACTCGACAAAACGATAGGTAAATCGGCAAGGTGGGAGGACTCTGACCCTTCTTTCCTACTATGTCATATCTTAGTAAAATGTATTATTGTATGCTAGTAATTCCATGGATATTCATGGACGTGGCTTGGACAAATAGAAGTCATAGTGTATGTTGAACACTAAGATAGAACATTGAACAAATGGATTGAAACGTGCATCACGTGTACGAGTCAGAGTAGAACATTGAATCACTACATCGATGAGTAGCTCAGTGCAAGAGCCATAGATTATCAAATCACCATACTGACGAGGGTCTCAATGCACGAATCATGGAACATTGAATAATCTATTGATGCGTGCCTCAGTGCACCAGTCGGAGGACAGTTGTACACTAAGTCATAATAGAACATTGGATGAGTGTATCGAGAAGTGCATCAGTGCACAATTCGTAGCAAATGGGATAAATGCATCGAGGCATGCACAAGTGCATGACTCGTAGAATAGCCAGATCGTACATCAAGTGCATGAGGCGTTAAACAACGAATAGCCACTGAGTCAGAGAACGAGTCATAAAATATGAAAATATTGTATTGAGGCATGCTCGAGTGCATGAATTGGAGAACATGAACACTAAGTCCCTAGAGCATCGAAAGTATAGCTTCGTACGCAAAGTAAGCAATTGTGGCACAAATGCCATGGAATTTCTAATTATACAAAGGGGCATAGTGCCTCGGTGTGTTCGGGACGTACGAGTCGCCACTTTGAAACATTGAGTTGAGGTATGGTGCCACAAAAAATGAATCAAAGTATGGAATATTGAATAGAAGAATGGTAATATGAGATGATGTTGTTCGACGTAACAAAAAATTGAACGAACTTTTTGCTTTATTGAACGTATAAGGTATTTGTGTACAAAGAAGAAAGTCCTAAACAGGATATTCTAAGTACAGGGATATGAGATTTCTGGAAAAGTGAGACGGTGGAGTTCGATCGCTGCAGTGGCTCCTTTACTCTGTTAACGATCTGATGACGAGTCAACCTTGCTATGGCTCTCTGGCACCTTTGATGGGACTCTGTGGTCACCGATCAAGAGGCTGTCTGGATGAGAAGATTCCTTGAAGATGGTTGGTTGGTTGGTTGATTCTTTGGTTGATAGGTGGATGAGGGTGGTCGACTCTTCGTGGATAGAGATCGCTGCTCCTTTGAAGATTGTCGATTGTTAATGTTCCATCTCTCTTTTCATTGCTTTTTTGGTGGAAGAAGAACTACTTCTATTTATAGAGAACCGAGCATACATGCGATGTACATTAGGGTTCCTGAGATATTAAAGAATATGTCGTCATTGTACGGTATGGGCTTCTGTGGCGCTGACACGTGGCAGACATCGAGATTCCCTTCAAATGAGATCTCTGATGGTTATAAACATAATCGAAGAAGGTAACACGTGGCGCGTGTTGATTTGCTTGCTCGAACACAGTCGAGTAAATCTTGGGATTTTATCCTAGATTTGGAGTCTAATTGATCCTCATCTAAGATTTAAATCAATTTGATATGATATCAATCATGATTTAATCCCAATCTTCTCTGCAAGAGACGGTTTAAATAAACCAATTAGGGTGGACCCATGCTTCATGCATCTCTGGTGAGGACTAAGTGTTGCTGTGCTTCTGGGGCGACGAGTAGACCGTTCTTCTGGAGACGATGGAACTTCTGTGTTTTCAGGCGACGAGTGGACTTGGCTTCGAATGACGACGAGACTTTTGTGCATATGGAGCAACTTATGAAGCTGTGTTTTGGGCTACCGGAGTCATTATGATGTAGGCGACAAGTAGGCTTGTGCTTCAGGTTGGCGAGGTTACTGTGCTTTTGGAGCGACAGGTTGACTTGCATTGGTTGTGATAGGAGTTCCCAAGTCTCTTATAGAGAAGTGACTTAAGCTTCTGATTCGGAGCAGACGACTGCGCCGTAGGAATGGAGATGATGTGAGCATATCACCATCGTGCGTCTCATGCGGACGTAGGTAAGTAGCTGCACTTCTAAATAGTGAAGGCGTTGGCTGCGAAGGAAAGGGTATGACACCTTTGTACGTCTGAGATTGGCGCAGGTAGGTAGCTGTGCCTCTGGAGTGAAGACACTAGCTTCTGAAATAAAAGAAGGGGAGGGGGTCCTACCACCATCTTGTTTCGGAGGTTGGCACAGGCAGGTGGCTGCGCCTTTGGCTTAAAGGCTTCTGACTTCTTCAAAGTGCTGAGTTACTGATATGCTTCTGAGAGGCTACTCCCATAAGAAAATTAGAACATGCTTTGATGAAGATCAATCTTCCAGCGTGTGCATCGAGAGGAAGGAAGGATGCGCTTCGATGAAGACTGCATCCTTCGTAGATCCCTTTAGGCTTCTGTCGAATCTGTACTAGATCCTTTGTTGAAGAACAGAATTAGTCCCTTATGTATAGTTCTCATGTGTCTATACTAGACCTTGGTAGACATAACAATAAAGGAACTTCTCATCATATCTTCTGTTTTGTCTTTTTAGCATTGAGCCTCAGTATTTTACATCTTCTGCGCTTTGGCGAAGGGATGTCTTCAGCTGAGATTTTTCATGCTTCTACAAGACCCCCCTTCAAAGTGTCCCAAACTTGATTTAAGCTCGGAATACTTTGAACAGAAGCATGAACACGTGTCAGGACTGTACGAACTGGGTGATAGCTGGTGTTATGCCTAGCTCTTAGCAGTAATTATCCTGAGTCATCATTTTAGAGCATAGGCTCCTGATGGCTTCTTGATATTGGTGCCTCTTGTATCTTTGTAGGGATCGCGAATCTCTTTAATAGAGAAAGTTCAGATTCACGTTCCTTTGGTCACTCGCAGTACTGTCATCTGTCATAGAATGGAGCTTTAGCTTAACTTGTAAACTTCCTTCTGACCGATGTCTGGCTCGTGCTTGGACCACACGAACAGCCTACATAAAGGACTGTCCCACTTCAAGAAAAGACTCAGCTGCTTCATCAATAGCCTTGCTTGCCCGATGTTCGGCTCCTGATGATCCCAGAGTTTGCTTAAGGCGGTCGTCGGTGGCAAATCTTTTTATCCAAAAAAGCTGTACTAGAACTACTACAGGATCTCAAGACGTCTCCCGTTCTGGATGTCGTAGGCGTCAATGGCGTCATGGACCTCTGCTTCCTAGGTTTGGATTGTATGCCATTCTGACCGAGGAATAGTAAGGCCTGCTGCTGTGGTTGCTCTCTCCGGCCAGCTGGAGAGATAGGGGAGTCTTGTGCTAGTCTTCATCCCCGGCTCGGGCCAGTAGCAGCTTCGGGCGGTGGCTTTCTTTACTAGGAAGTGATTGGTTCTGTCACCTCCTCGCCCGTGCTATTGAGAGCTTGTACCGCAATTTTAGCTTTTTCTGTGTATGTAACTACGAAGAGTCTGTAATAGGTCTTTGTTGCCACATGTTTTTATATGTAGACGCTTTCTTGTTCCCTTTGCTTTTGTCTCCAGAATAAAGAGGAAGTCTTCATAATGGATTTACCTGACCATAGGTAATATGGACGTGGTAGGCTTGATCTTTGTCGGGGTATAGAACAACAATCCAGAGGTAATATGGATATGAACTATTTTTTAGACCGCCGGGATAATCATAGAACTCATGCGAGAACAGCGACTATTCAGAGGTAATGTGAACATGGTAGTCGCATCTTCCAGGCGTAGAGGAGCAATCCAGAGGTAAGGTGGACGTGAAGTGCTTCATCTATATGAGAGAATATATAGGAGGGAGAGCGAGAGATCCCCTTACCAGAACTCATGGGTACCCTTTTAGGGGATCTGGGTGCCTATGCTGGTTCTGTCTTCAGACGTAATACTTCTTTAGGAACTTGCCGTCGATGGACATCATTAGCAAGTCTCCATTAGGCTTGGCTAGTCGATAAGTACCGTTGGAGTACACTGTTTCTATGATGAACGGTCCTTCCCACTTGGGCTCGAACTTCCCAGTCGTCTTATGGGTCATCACCATCGGTCTCCGTACTGCCAAGACGAGATCGCCCACCTGGTAGGATATTTCGTAGAACTTTTTGTTGAAGGCCCCAGAGATACGTGCTTGGTAAAACTCAATCCTTTGCTGTACGAGCAAGCACTTTTCATCTAACGCTTCTAACTCTTGTAACCGTCTGCGCTGATTGTCTTCGATGGTTAACTGATTTGTGATCATGTTAGCAGACAACATCTTCTTAAAGACTTGATCCATGCTAGTATCGGAGTCCCAAATTGAGGAGTCAGAAGAGTGTGAGTGCCTCATGACTTTTTCTTCTAAGTCTTCTGAGGTGGTCGTAGGAATAACGTACCCCAGTCCTCGACGAGTACGTTGGTAGTAGTTTTCAGCTTCTCCCTTTGGAGCACAAATCCATAAGGAAAGATGCAGGCCTTTGCCATAATTGTGCCCTTTGTTGCTATTCAGGTCATAGCCCATCTTCTGAATAAGGTTTTTGTCCTGTTCCGTGTAGCGGTAGAACTACATTTTACCGCTGTCGAGGTCTGGGTCTTCAGGAGTTATTCGCTGCGGATGCTCCAATCGACCGAATACGATAGGTTTCTTTTTTTTTTTCTTGGCTGGAACTACGAAGTAGGCACCTCGGGCAGAGACAACTCGGCTCTCATGGTTGGCAGTTGTCACTTGCGTCTGTAGTTTACACAGAAAATTGTCCAGGAAATATTTGGTGTTCCAGCATGTGCCAGAGTAGTTTGATGACAACTTTCTGTTAATGAAGTGGGATATCTTGTCCTGAGGGATCACATCGTCGAAAGAGTGGGCCTCTATGTTGGTACAGATGTAATCTTCTAGCTCTTCGTCAGTGAGGGCTAGAGCTGTCGCCGGAGGAGAAGGAGGATGCCTCCATTTCAGCTTGACCATCAAGGGAATGGTGGTCGGATGCTCATGTGCCTTCATGGTCGGCCTTGGGGACCTCTAGGGTAACTTCATTCGTATAGGCTCCTGACAATCTTCAATCGTCACTGGAGGTGAAGGTGGAGCTTTGTCCGAAGCTTAAGAACAAGAGGCGCTGACACCTTGGAAGACCTCCCCTTCAGTCGAACCTTTAAAGGTTCTTCCGCTACTGCTACACTTTCTGAAGCTGTCTCTGCCTTGTTGTCAGCATCATTGCTGTCGTCATCCTAGGGAACTGACTTGTACAGATTAGCATCCGTACAGTAGGCTTCAAGTCCTCGGAACGGGTCGATATCAGTGAACTCTATTTTGACAGTCCCGTCGTTGGCCACATATTTCATACACTGATGTAGGATGGAAGGGACAATCATGTACTCATGGATCCATGGTCGCCCCAGTATCATGTTGTAATTTATGTCTACATCAATGACATAGCAAGTCACTTCAGTATGAAGGTCGTCGATCTGATATTTCAGACGAATTTTGCCTAAGTGCTCGCTTTTTTCCGTGTTGAAGCCACTGATTATTGTGTTCGAGGCTGTCAACCGATGCATCGAAACCCTTAAAGTTTGAAGCATGCTTCCTGGGATAATGCTCAAAGAGGAACCTAGGTCGATGTAGATACGGTCGACCTTAGTGGCACCGATATACCCCGTATAGTATAGGGGCGGTTGTGCTGGTTATTCTTTAGCAACAAGTCTTGCTGGGTGAAAGTGATACTGGGAATCACTTTGACGATGATGTGGCAATGTGGGCAAGCTTCGGGATCCACTTTCGGTGGCCAAACCTGGGTGAGGAAGGACTTGGCATTCTGTACAGCTTCACTGAGCGCATCTCGGGTCTCCTTAGAGAGGCAGAGGAGCTCGAAAAGTGATAATCTAGCCGGAGTATTAGCCAGCTACGCTAGAATATCAAAGTTGTAGGGCTTGATAGGCCCGATTGTCGGATCCTTTCTGAGAGGTTTGTTGAAGCGAACCTCCTTCTGTTTTTGCTTGTCCATGGTAGGGGCCCGGGATGGACCCGCCTCTGGTGCCTCAGGGATCTGAGGTGGACCTGCTCCTGATATATCTGGGACAGGGGGAGTATTTGGTAGAGACTCCTCCTGTTCTGGAGCCTGGCTCTCCTCTTGCCTTTGTGCCGAGCGGGTGGTCACCAAAGCATCGTCAGTCGACGTCGAGACCATGTGGCATGCCTTGCTTTTCTTTCCTTTGGCAGAAAGGGTCGTAGATGTCATCATGTCGGGAACCAAGTCAGGATGTATCCATATGACTTTACCTTGAGACGTGGAGAACGGGACGAGTCCTTGAGCGTTGTCCCGTGCTGGCAGAAGGTTGACTATCTCTTCGTCGCTTTTGGAATAGGAATGACTCCATCTTGTACCCTTGTGGCTGGAAAACTCCCGAACTGGAGAGTAACCATGTTGGCTGTGACGGTCTTCTCTTCGTAATCCAAAGATATGACATTGGCGTTAATAAGGCGCTGAATTTGCCCCTTCAATACATAGTGTCCTGTGTTGAGTGATGGACGTACTGGTGATAATGACAGGATAGACAGTTTGCCACTACTTCATCAGGACGCTTGGGTGCCAGGATAGACAGTTTGCCACCCTTCGTAAGCATCACGAAGAGCTCTAGCGTATCCTCGTCATTGAAGGGGTAAGTCTCCCTTGGCCTCTGTACTTCCGCAGACTTGGGGTTCACAGCTGCTGAACCTTTGAAGATGTTGACGGTCATGGCTTGCTTGCCTTTTTCGTCTTTAAGGTTGTTGCTGGACGAGCGTCTCCCCTTGTCTTCAGGCGCAGGAAAGTGTAGCCCCAGGAGCTGCGCATCCTGGGCTTTCCTTTGTGCGACATCCGTCTCTGTAATGAAAGGCGTCCACTCTATGCAGGAATACTGTGCCACAATTTTATAGCGAGCAGCATGTTCTTGCGGCAGGAGTCCATCAGCATGGGCTCGGGCTTGTCGGGTGGTAATCTGAGGGCTGCCTGACGGAAGCGCTTGATGTATATACGGACAGGCTCTTTCTCCCTGTGACTAATTTCTATGAGGGTCGACATGGTCATATCCATGCCTCCTTCGTAGAATCGGTCCACGAACCGAGTCTTCAGGTCTTCAAATGATGAGATACAGTCGTCCGAAAGACTGCAGAACCACTCATAGGCTACCTCCTGCAGGGCTCCTATGAATATGTTGGACAAGTGCGCATCATTCTTTGGCAGGTGCCCCATTACTGAGGAAAAGTACCTCAAGTATTATCGGGGAGACCCCTTCCCTTTATAAGGTGTAAGCGTCTGTGGAATGTATTTGGGAGGATAGACGACGTTGTCCCACTCGACAGGATATGGCTATCGGATCCCCATCTTTTGGAGCGTTGCTTGCTTCTTTTTGGCATCATGACGAGCATACAGCCCCTTGATGGCCTGCTGTATCTCGACCGGCATTATGGAGCCTGTAGCCGATGGAGTAGACAAGGATGGTCCTGTCTGATTGGCAGTAGGCAACCTGCTGAATTCGTCATTGATTGGCGAATCATGCACAGGTATAGAGACAGCGGGGGCCATGCTACTCTTGAGGTTGATTATGACCGAGGACAGGGTCTTCATGGTGTCCTTCAGCATATCTAACTTTGTCTCGAGGACTTCGATACGTCTGAGAGCTTCGTTGTTGTCTTCCTTATTGCCATCGACCATGAACACAGACCGAGTGTGAGGGTGACTCGAGGGAGCCGTGGATCCTTTATTTTCTGGCTCAGACGCCTGAGTCTCACTGTCCTGAGGATATACGGTAAGATTGTGATCTTCTTCGGCCTCAGTATGGTTGCTACCCCCGGTCTAGTGACTGGTTGTGCCAACGGAGACATCCGTATCGTATTGCGCCTCGTCAGATTGGAACACAAGGTTGTCGTGCATAGTAGGAGGCTAGCTACCGCCAGTTTTTGACAAGGCACCCAATACAGATTTGAAACGAGTGCCTTGGAACACACCTACATCGGGTACCTTAGCTTTACTGTTCTCTGACCTCCTCTTCGGTTTAGCAACCGATATGGCAGGATTTTGGGAGGGCTTCTTGAAAGCTCTGGAAACCTGTGCCGCGTAGCATGTGGCGATGTGGGGCTCGTCTTTTCTATAGCTCACCGACCCCCTGTTAAGCCTCTGGCGTGGAGTCGACGTGGAGTAGAGTCTCTGGAAGACGGAACGCTTGCTCGGCGATGGCGCAGTCGTCTGCTGACAACGGTAGTTGATGGTAATCTGGGTACAAGAGTGCCTTGATTTAGGCACGTCTTGCACCACAGATTCTTCTTGCACTTGGGAGAGGGTTAGATCTTCTGTCGTACCACTCCCATTGTACATGCAGGAACGCTGCTTGCGTGGCTTCCTCTCCGTGGGACGTACCCCTAGCTTGGCTTACGCACAGGATTACCCCAGTGGAAGGAAGATTCGACTGGTTGAGGCATCGGAGCACGAGAGCCAGTCTTGTATAGCTTTCTATCGGCTGTGCGTGTTACTGTCAACACGGGCCTCTGGTCTGCTCTGATGTCATACGCTTGTTGTACGAAGCATGAGCCACCTGGGATCTCTTCCTACTACCCCAGTGGGCGAGTAGTATTCAGAGTCCGTCGAAGGTTTACCTGAAGGAAAAGCGATTCTATCGAAGACAGATTTCCTTACTGGCAATACTCCCGTCGTAAGGTGTTGGACTGGTGTGTGCTTTCTTGGGCATCGTTCCTTCGTCAGATCAACCATGGAACCACCATCTTCTTCGCCATGCTTTCCCAAGACGGGAATCGGGCGAGGGGATAAGGCTGTAGCAGCCGAGATCTTCCTTGTGGCCTTAACGTTCAGGGGGTCCTAAGACGCAGTTTCTGCCATCGTGTTGCTAGCTGCAGCCGCCTTAGGCCTCCAGACACGTCAAGTCTTCTTCGGTTGTATGAACCGCTTCGAAGTCTTTGACTTTTTATCAGAGAAGAGATCTTCAAGAGCTTGCTGGTCGAAGCGTACGACCAGCATGTCTTGAGAAGCTTCCAGCAAGTTGTCATCAGATTGTGTCACCGCCTTCTTATTGGAGGAGAAGGTATTCCCCAGCAGAGTCGCCATTTTGTTTGACGTAACAAAAGATTGAATGAACTTTTTGCTTTATTGAACGTATAAGGTATCTGTGTACAAAGAAGGAAGGCCTAAACAGGATATTCTAAGTAGAGGGATAAGAGATTTCTAGAAAAGTGTGACGGTGGAGATCGAGCGCTGCAGTGGCTCCTTTACTCCGTTGACTATCTGACGACGAATCAACCTTGCTATGGCTCTCTAGCGCCTTTGATGGGACTCTGGGGTCACCGATCAAGAGGCTATCTGGATGAGAAGATCCCTTGAAGATGGTTGGTTGGTTGGTTCTTTGGTTGATAGGTGGATGAGGGTGGTCGACTCTTCATGGATAGAGATCGCTGCTCCTTTGAAGATTGTCGATTGTCAATGTTCCCTCTCTCTTTTTATTGCTTTTTTGGTGGAAGAAGAACTCCTCCTATTTGTAGAGAACCGAGCACATATGTGATGTGCATTAGGGTTCCTGAGATATGAAAGAATCTGTCGTCATTGTACAGTGAGGACTTATGTGACGTTGACACGTGGCGCACATCGAGATTCTCCTCAAACGAGATCTCTTGTGGTTATAAACATAATCGAAGGAGGTGACACTTGGCGCATGCCGATTTGCTTGCTCGGATACAGCCGAGTAAATCGTGGGATTTCATCCTAGATTTGGAGTCTAATTGATCCTCATCTAAGATTTAAATCAATCTAATATGATATCAATCATAATTTAATCCCAATCTTCTCTGCAAGAGACGGTTTAAACAAACCAATTAGGGTGGATCCATGCTTCTTGTGCCTCTGGTGAGGACTAAGTGTTGTTGTGCTTCTGGGGCGACGAGTAGACCGTACTTCTGGAGACACGAAACCTCTGTACTTTCAGGCGACGAGTGGACTTGGCTTCGAATGACGACGAAACTTCTGTGCATATAGAGCAACTTATGAAGCTGTGTTTCGGGCTATCGGAGTCACTGTGCTGTAGGCGACAAGTAGGCTTGTGCTTCAGGTTGGCGAGGTTACTATGCTTTTGGAGCGACAGGTTGACTTGCATTGGTTGCGATGGGAGTTCCCTAGTCTCTTGTAAAGAAGTGACTTAAGCTTCTGATCCAGAACAGACGACTGAGCCGTGGGAATGGAGTGATGTGAGCATGTCACCATCATGTGCCTCATACGGACGCAGGTAAGTAGCTGCGCTTCTGAACAGTAAATGCGTTGGCTGCGAAGGAAAGGGTATGACACCCTTGCGCGTCTGAGATTGGCGCAGGCAGGAAGCTGGGCCTTTGGAGTAAAGACACTGGCTTCTGAAATAAAAGAAGGAGAGGGGGCCTACTACCATCTTATTTCGGAGGTTAGCGCAGGCAGATAGCTGCGCCTCTGGCTTGAAGGCTTTTGACTTCTTCTCAGTGCTGAGTTACTGATATGCGTCTGAGAGGCTGCGCCCACAAGAAAATAAAAACATGCTTCGGTGAAGATCAATCTTCTAGCGTGTGCATCGAGAAGAAGGAAGACTGCACTTCGATGAAGACTGCATCCCTTGTAGATCCCTCTAGGCTTCTGTCGAATCTGTTCTAAATCCTTTGTAGAAGAACAGAATTAGTCCCTTATGTATAGTCTTGATGTGTCTGTACTAGATTTTGGTAGACATGACAATAAAGGGACTTCTCTCCATATCTTCTGTTTTGTCTTTTTAGCATTGAGCCTCAGTCTTTTGCATCTTCTGCGCTTTGGCGAAGGGATGTCTTCAGCTGAGATTTTTCATGCTTCTACAGATGTGATTTCTAAGTTTCGTACTTAGACTATATTTGTATTGTATGAGTTAGAAGTATATTACATGGTCATGGACTTGGATAACCTGTGCACTAGTTTTGGCTTCCTCGAACGAGAAGACCAGGGCACCGGGACTGTTAGGCCTAGGAGAAATTTCTGATTGGTATATATTGTGGTACATTTAATAGGAAAGCTTGCAATCAACTATTGAAAATAGTAACGCCATAATAGCGGTAATTCGGGGACCTCCGATAATTGGGCTAGCAACTCGTTCATGGAGAAATCGTCGTCTTACATATGAGATATAGTCAATTGTGGCTTGGAATGCCAGTGACCTTCATATAAATAGGTGTCGGTTGATTATTGCATGAACACATATATTTCACAAATATTACTTTTAATATGACAAGAAAGGATGGTAGGTATTCACCTTGCATCGGTACAAGGGTGAGTGCGTTGATGCTTGTAAGAAGTCGCCACGAAACGACATGAGTTATATATATGTTGCATGTTTATATATGTGAATCAAAGATAACATGTTTACCATGAGTACATGCTTTATTGCTTACAAGATGACATAAAACTGATCCTAAGGCAAATGGTAAAAAGATCATAAATTAAGTTGCATGATATACAACATTACTTAGTGTCAGTTTGGGCGAGTGGGTTTTTATTCACCAGTACGAGATGTGTACTGATACCCCAACCCCCAGGTAATGAAGCGACTTAAACTTGTTAAGGCATTAAAGCTCTGACTTGCAACAGGCTGATGCAATCGGATATAGACGACAAGATGTATGGAAGATCGAGATCCCTTGTGGGCTAGAGAGGTCATGAGTGTTGTAAGCTAATTTGGCATGATTTTGGCGTTATTGAGAGCCTTTGTATTTCGCTGCTTATTCAATAATGAAAATTATTTCATGTACTCCGTGTAACTTTAATATGAATCTACTTTCTTTCGTTGCGAATGTTTGAATTGAGATAACCATTTTAAGATTGAATCATCTTTAAGATTGAATCATCTTGCCTTGTACGTTTGCAACTCCAGACTCTTACGGCATCACGCCCTAGCGAGGATGATCGATTCTACTGAATCGCTGTGAAGACAAACGATTTAGCGGGTTGGGATTGACAAAGTGGTATAAGAGATCTAGGTTCAATTTTCTCAGGATATTTTATTTTATTTTAATTCGAAGTTGCTTTTCGCGATCGCATGACTCTTGATCTACTCGATGCCGCACTAGATGTTCCATACAATAAGTATATATAATGTTGCGTGTCTCTACCGTAAGTGTTTCATAATAATCATGATGTTGTCGAGTGACAACGTGAGATGTTGTTGCATCAGTGCAGCAAGTCGTGAATTGTTGGTTGCATCAATACAGTAATATTGTGAGATGTTGGTTGCATTAATGCAGCAAGTCGTGGGATGTTTGTTGCATCAAGTGCAATAAGTTTATATAAACATGCAAATGAATTAATATCAAATGTGTTGAACGGATTCAAGCATTGGCTTGGAATATCAGGAAATAAAATGTTGTATGGGATGCAATGGATGGGATCAAGAAATGGTAAATCGATAAGAATGAGTCGGTTGGTTGTGTATCGAACTTGAGGAAACGAATGTTATGTTGGCCAAAATATTTGTCAAACTTTGAGTAACTAGAAGTTACGTTTGTGATCGACATGATCAGCATGAGATGGTTAGTCGGAATAAATATGGAATCATACAGAGTATAATGCGAGAAGAATAACTCGATTTCTAAGTGGTATATACCATACTACTATTGCGATAAGTGCGTCAAAACATTGTGTGTTTGACTATCCACAACAAACGGGTAGTGTCGAGACTCGATTTGAAATTTGTATGACGGTATATTGATGCAAGTATTCTTCGATAATCAGTTAGAACGATCAGGCACAAACTTGTATCAATAGATGATACGTCGGACAAGAATTCGAAACTATAAGTTGGTCGAATGACTGAGACTAACGAAATGATTATATGTCAGAAAATGTTCGAATCGGTTGGATAAAAAATATGAATGTCCCATTCTAATCGCAGGAATTACAAATTCGATAGAATGTTGGTTTATGCGGATAGTCGTTCTTAAGAAAATAGTTGGTTGCACGGATAGGAAACTCGTTTGAGTATGATTGAGTCACGTAAAATTTAGAGGGTACAGTCATATTACTCATCTACTCAATGTGAGCAAAATGGTAACTCGGTTGCGCGATCGGAATATAGTGGGATGCGACCCATTTGTGAAATGGAGTGATGCGTATAAAAACGTTCGTTATAAAACATGGATGAATGCGATGCAAGTCAACTTGACGTTGATACAGATTCAAAGTTGACCCTCATACTATCGAAATGGATATAGCGCATCGAAATTGATATGTGAGAAAAACGTAAGTGTGATACGAGGATATGAACCGGAGTAAGCATATGATATCAAGATTTTGTAAGTATCAGTACGAGAAGTCAAATTAGTTGATCATAAATTTTGTGATTGATTCAGGACAAGACTATAAAATCACTTACAATAGTTTTAATGCATATAGCATCTTGGGTGTTGATCATGGGTAGATAAACTCGGGCTCTGGACGAGTAGATATCTCTTGGTTAGCGAAATCGTCAACGGTAGTGCATGAATTATTCGGATGATAGTGGCACATCAGTTGCGTAAGTAAGGAAGGATTATTTTTGAATTTTGGTAGAGTCCAATAAAATTTGTCGAAAAATTATTTAGCTCTGAAATAAGATATAGCATGGTTTGTAGTAACTGTCTCTCGTTGATAATCTATAATTATCAAGCATAGCTTCGGGACAGCTAACCTTATAAGACTTAACCGCCAAATCAAGGTGAATGTTCGAGACCCATAGAATGACCCCAATGATGTCGCATAAGAAATTATGGCGAGGATAAATATTCAGTGTTGTATGTTGAGGATAAGTCTAGGCGACCGAATATTTGTTTCGAGATTTAATGGAATGGCTTTTGGCTGAAAATGATATGGTCGGATTTGATGATTGGTCGAACGAATACTTGAATGAGTATGTTGGTTACTGATTGAAGTAGAAATTACAGACGAACTTAGCAACACGGGTAAGCGATTGCAAAAATCATGCTATTCGTGAGAGCAAGGGATAAGAGAATGACCTTCGGGTGTGTCGTTAGATTTGAATTCATATAGCAATTGAGCTTACGTGAATCTAATTTATATTTGATGTTGCAAGACGGACATATGATTGAATTTAGAAATTTTGGGTTAGTGAATCCGTACGATAGAGATTGAACATAAGACAGAGAGATCATTTCCTTTGAGCATCATCGACTCTAGTTGACCTCTTATGTTGAAAGGGTTTAAGTACGATATCTAGGTAAGTCCCCTAGCGAGGGAAGTCTTGGATGTTGATATAGGCAGTTCAACAAAAGAATGATCGTATCAAAAAGGTTTTGAAGCGAGCCTTCATAAATAGTTGGGTAGCGACTTGAATTATGCAAAGAGGTAAATAATGGTTAGACGCGAAGGCGCTACAGAGACTCATTGTGATCGGATGCACAACGGATTGAGGCAATGTGTATGTTGATGGTCGATATAAAACATATAGAATATGAAAGATGATTTTTGAATCGCGTTGCATGTAGATATTTTTGTTGGGTGATCACGTAGTATCAAATATACATATACGAAAAAGTTGAGTAAATGGATGCTAGGATCAAGTCATCGAGAGTATGAGATAGCTAGTATTAGAGGATTAAATTTATACCTACTAGCTTTGTTCGAATTCTCTACCACTGGGCCTGAATAAAATACATGTATTTCTGGGATGCCTAAAATATGGACATGATTCAAACTAAGTGTATAATGAATCCAAATCAAGTTGTAGGGATGATTAAGATATGTTAAGGAAAAATTTGCATGAATGTTTGAAACAGAACAGCAATGGTAGAACGGGATCTTGAAACGATTGAGAGAAACACGTGGATTGAGTATTGGTTTCGGTTCGAAGACGAACCTTTTTCTGAGTGATATATTATGTAATGTTCCGTCCGCATGGTGCATTACGCTAAGTCATTAACTCAAAGTAGTTAAGTTGACCCGAAGAAGTATTGAGTGGATTCGAAGAAGTATCGCATAGAATCGAAGCACGTGTTAAGTTGATTCGAATGAAGTATTAATTGAGTTTAATTTCATGTGTAGGCTTTTATGTTGAATTTTTGGATGCAAATGTAGTGGAATACAGTTAATGTGGCATATATGGGCACGCTAAGGAAGATTATCGTGCCACTAACAAGGCTTGCTTCGGTGGTGGCCAACAGGGTCACGCTGTCAAGAATTGTCCGAAAAGAAAGAATATGGCTCAAAACAATAACGAAGATGATGTAGAGCATGGGAAGATGTGGGATCCACCGTCGGTACGAGACAATTCGCACAATGAGAAGCTACGAAGGCCTCGTGTTTTCAATTTAATGACACTCCAGAAAGATCAGAACCTTGATAGAGGTGAGTTATCCTTTAAGTTTTGAGGACAAAACTTTTTCTCGCTGGGTTATTATGTAGTGCCCCGCTCCTCGCGGTCCACTATGTAATACCCATGGCTTACTAAATCAGTCTTGACTGAGTTCGAGAAAACCTTTTCCAGTATCGTGGGATCACAGACGAAATGCAATGAACCCTTCCAACTGACGGATCAGCTTCTATTGAAATAAGTCCAACAATTTCGTTGGATGTTTTCTTTCGCTGCTTAATTTTGATGAATGCATTTTCGTGTTGGTTTTCGATGATTGATTTTTATTGTTCGCTTTCATCATATTTCGTATTCATTTTGAATCTTGAGAGAAAGAGATTGAAGTATGCTAATCAAATGTTGGTGCTAATGTAGGACGCATAGGCGGAGGTAATCGGTGCGTGAAGTCCATCCTTCTCTCGAATAAGTTTTAAATCTTGGTGAGTTGCTTTGACTGGGCTACCATTTATCTCCATATATTAACAAAATGATCTCTAGTCCACTATCTTGTTGCGTCCCTATGATCAAAGATACCATAATAACAAATGATAAGAGAAAATAAATGGTTTGAATCAAATGATATATTTTGTATTGATGATCATTCTATTTTAGTATGAATAATCACCTGCCATTACTAGTATGCTTTGATTGTATACATAGACAGACGAACTTGTACATGTTGAGATGAGTAAGAAGAAAGACACGAAATGAATGTGTCAATTTTCTATGCATAAATCTGTTTTATCTAATAGAAGTGTTAGAGCATGCGTAGGTCTCGGACAACTTGTGCACAATATAAATTTGTCTCTCGGGTGGAATCCTGGGGCACTGAAAACCGCTCGACTTATGAGAGATTAGGGCACCCTAGGGTAAATGAGATCTCGTGTACATAGGGTGTTGATATTTGTGTCTATTAGCGACGAGATGAACCAAAGAGTCACAATAGCTAATCATGGGAAATGACTCATGGACCATCATGTAGATAGGCCACACGTATAATAAGAATTATGAACTTCAATATCTGAAAGAATAGAACATAAGTTATTCGTATATGCAAGTTATGCTAACCTTGTCTTGTGCAAGGATGACTGTCAGCGATGGGTAAGATTTATTTTGCAAGTGTTTTCTACTGTTTATGTTTCTTATGAATTGCTTAAAAAGAACCTAGACAAGTAGAAAGATCACTAATAATATATGCTAGCTTTATTGTCTACTTAGTGCAAATTTATGTGAGTTTGGTCATAGCTGCTCACCAGTACGTGTTATGCACTGACCTATATTGTAGGCACCATTTCAGGTAAGCACAAGACAGGAGGATTTAGGTGAGGTGCTAAATCTCATCCAGTCCATTGGAGCTTGTTTGATCGCCTCGAAGCTATCTTTCAATTCAAGTCCAATAGTTTTCTTTGAAGGTGTCTTTACTTTTGGTTTATGTAATAAATGATATAATATATGTGTATTGTGGTTATTTTCAAAAGAGTTTCAAAGAGAATGATGTAAGCAGTCAGGGCATTTTAAGTCGTAAGCTTCAATTTGTATCCTATCAAGTTATCAATAAAAGAAGTACTTTCTATTTCAAATCTCTGTGTCAAATTTGGTTTTTTGCATTTTAAATATTCTGCTTGTGTTGTGTTGTGTTTTGTTTAGTCTAGTTGTTTTGTACAGGCATTTGTCTTGTGTAAGCGCAACTAAGGCTTGCATGGCATCACGCCAAAACGAGGATGATCAATTCCGCAGAGATCAAAGCGAAGAAGAATGATCCTACGGGATTGGGGCATGACAAAGTGGTATCAAAACCAGGTTTTACGTCCTTGGCCTCTTTCAAATATCGTTTTCGAAAAGTATATAAGTATTTTGATGATTTCAATGGCCCCGATTTGAGTTATGAAAACAAATGTCCCATACAATAAGTCCACAATATTTTATGAGACTAACAAAAATTACACTCTTTTGCAGAGGAATGGCAAGGGAAAATGAATCAAAGTACGGTATATTGAGCGGAAGAATGGCAATACGAGATGACATGATTTCTGAGTTTTTGACTCAGACTATGTTTGTGTTGTATGAGTTAGATGTGTATTGCATAGTCATGGACTTAGATAACCTGTGATCGGGTTTTGGCTTCCTCGAACGAGATTGCCGGGCACCGGGACCGTTCGGCCTAGGAGGAATTTGTGATTGGTATTGTTTCATTAAGAAGGCTTGCGACCAACTATTGAAAATGGTAACACCACAATAGCAATAATTTGAGGACCTCCGATAATTGGGCTAGCAACCCGTTCATGGAGAAATCGTCGTCTTATATATGAGATATAGTCCATTATGGCTTGGAATGCCCCTAACCTTCATATAGATAGATGTATGTGGGATGATTGATGCAGGAACACAGATCCTACACAAATATCACCTTTAACGTGACAGGAAAGAATGGTAGGTATTCACCTTGCATCGGTGCAAGGGTGAGTACGTTGATGTTGGTATATATATATATATATATATATATATATATATATATATATATATATATATATATATATATATATATATAAAGGTTATATATATTTATATACATATTTATATATATAAATATATATAACCTTTATATATATATATATATATATATATATATATATATATATATATATATATATATATAAATAAATATGTATATAAATATGTATATAAATATATATAACCTTTATATATATATATATATATATATATATATATATATATATATATATATATATATATATATATATATATATATAAATATGTATATAAATATATATAACCTTTATATATATATATATATATATATATATATATATATATATATATATATATATATATATATATATATATATATATATATATATAACCTTTTTACTTACGTGAATCAAAGATAACATGCTTACTATGAGTACATGCTTTACTGCTTACAAATGCCATAAAACTGATCCTAAGGCAAATGAAAGAAAGATCACAAATTAAGTTGTATGATTTACAACATTACTTACTGTCGATTTAGGCGAGTGGTTTTCCATTCAGCAGTACGAGATGTGTACTGATACCTCTCAACCCCCAAGTACTGAAGCGACTTGGACTTGTTGAGGCGTTAGGGCTCGGACTTGCAACAAGATAATGTGGCCGGAATATAGAAGACATGATGTATGGAACATCTAGATCCTTTGTGGGATAGAGAGATCATGAGCGTTGTAAGCCAATTTGGCATGATTCACTTGGGGTTATTGAGAGCCTTTGTATTACGATGCTTATTCATTAAAGAGAATTATTTCGTATACTCTGTGTAACTTCAATATGACTCTGCTTTCTTCTGCTGTGAGTGAGATAATCATTTTAAGATTGAATCATCTTGTCTTGTACGAGTGTAACTCCAGACCATACGACATTACGCCCTAGTAAGAACAATCGATTCGGCTGAATCGATATGAGGACGAACGATTTAGCAGATCGGAGCGTAACATCCTTAATAATGATCATTAATATTTTCATTTATTTGTAAGATGTAGACATATTTCTTGTTGATTACATTGTTACCAAAATAAAAACATTTTCTAAAAAATTGTATGATAATCCACATATATATAAACAATTTTTAACTCTGATTTGGATCCTAAAATTAAATTACATGGTGCAAATAGATTTTAGATTATTTTCTTTAAAAATATGAACATTGAGATAAGTAGCAAAAAAAACATAAATTAAAGAATCTTGTATATTTTAATTAGTTTATATGGAAAAAAAATTTATGGCAAATAGACCCAGCTCAACCGTTTAGGGTATCATCTCATCTAGTTTAAGTAATAAGCTATCTCATGCTACGAGTATACTACAAAAGAAAGAATTACAAAAAAACTATTCTCCCAAATTAAAATTATCGTTGTATTTGAACTCCTATTCCTAAGATGATGACAGTTCTGGAACATATTATTATATTTATAGTTGTGGAGAATACATTAAAAGACTTATCATATACATTCTTATTTGGCAAGATAATCTAATAGTCTCGATGCCCACAATAGCATCAAATCTTGTTTTTGTACAGGTTCAAGAAAGCTAACCAAAAAGGAGAGCAAGATGCTATCAAATTTTGTGGAAGTTTGTATTTACATACATGATTGGGTTTGTGAGAAAAAAAATAGACAACACTTGAGAGATGAAAGTGTCGACGTTATGGAAATGAACTTTGAAGCTCTTATTATATATGACATTATAGAAGTTGGAGCATGATGTGGCAACGCTTTGAAGATTAAGGTCCATTTATCTGAAGATTGAAGATTTGAAGATATCGGACCATCATCAAAGATTTCAGGAAAGCTGGACATGAAGTAATTGAGTTTGAAGACTGAAGACAAAATTGAAGATGAACTTTGCATCTTATAGCTTTTCTACAAATAAATACAATTTCTCAATTAAATAAAATATATTCAACTTTCTTAATAACAAATGAGTTCATTCTATTTTTCTATTATTTTATTATCTACTATTTCCATCATTATTGTTATTTTTAAATCGTGGGTCAAAGCATTGTTGTTAGCCAAAAATAATTGTTGAAATAAAACTCTGTTATTCAGGACTTGGTCATGTCCGACCCGAACCGGTTTTACTCGGACCGTAGGTCTAAGCTGAGTTTTAATTTTTAGCCGCGGTCCGACCAGGGTCCTTGATCAGGTTAGCCGGACCGAACCTGATCAAATCTAATCAAAATTGGGTTGGGTTGGTCCAGACCGAGTTCACCCAACACCTTGAATCAACCGGAAGGTAAGAAGGTAAATTGGTTTGTATTGCTCATTTTGTCTACTTGTGCTTCTTCTTTTCTTAGCTTATTTGCAATTTGATACCCTCAACTATGTCGTTTTTTTTTACTTGAACCCTAAACTTTTTTTGTTACAACTTAATACCATCAACTATTAAAGATTTTCAACTTCATACCTTAAAATTAAAAAAGAACCCAAATTACCCATATTCAATCCCGGCAACAAAAGTTGCAATTAAGCATTTTTTTGATGTGTTTTTTTCTTTAGGATATTAAGTTGAAAAACTGATATAGTTGAGAGTATCAAGTTGCAATTAAGCATTTTTTTTTCTTTTGAAACCGGCAACAAAAGTTATTTTGAGAATAGAACTTGTGTTGATGTGTTTTTTTTTTTTTTTTTTTGATAACCTAGTTTATTCTTGAAAACATTTCTTTAAAATACGTGAACTGCTGTGAAAAAAACTACTACTTTTTCAGCAAACTTGTACAAGGTGAGCCCTTTGCAGTTTGCACACACCCATAGACCAGCTGAACCAAATTTGATCCAATTGGTAATACAGGTAGTAGTTAGTAGGCAGATATATAGTCGAGTATCATTTCGTTTGCATCATCAATTCCCATTTCCGTAAGAATTTTGAGTCCATAACAGTGACGGAACTATCAATATTGTCTCCATCCACCATTCCTATTTCCGTAAGAATTCGAGTCCATGCTCTTGTTACTGACGGAACTAAGAAAAAATATGTTGGACCGACCTATGACCATATTCAGAAATTTGCTTATTGAAGGGGACAAATATCTTAAGCTAAAGAAAAATAATTTGAGGGACAATACAAATGAATAAATAGTCATGCAATCAAAGAGTATTGGATTTGGATTTCTTGATTAAAACCCTTGTTAGCAATCACCCGAATAAAACGCGTATTATACGCGAATTTTTCCGTATCTTACATAAACGTATAATACTTACGTACGTTTGAAAAATTCGAACTTGTACGCGAATTTTAAGCCTGTGGAGTTTTAAACACGTACCGTACGAATTTTTAAAACATTCGGCCAAAAAAACTTGACTGAGAAATCCAACAGTTTTCACTTTCTTGACTCTTGCTGCTACTAAATATTAAGACTGGCACAATTATCAAAAGAAAGAAAAAATCTCACAGCCGTAACCAAAAAAAAGAAACCTAAGAATCTTTGCACATGTTGCTTGCAACAATCAAAGAAAAACTATTCGGTTTTCCATCATACTTTCACTTTCTTTTCTTTATATAATGTTCCCCAACCTCATCTTATTCTCACACTGAACCCTTGTTTATGAAGGAGTAGAGGTGAGTGGGCCTATGTCGAATTTTTAGTGCCGAATTTGTTCATATGAAACGTACTAAACACGAATTAAATCTAATCCGAATATTTTTCGTTAGACGATTTTTTGACCGAATTTTTTACCGTATTTTACTTATATTGTGTCGATTTATACTCGTACTTTTGTCGTCCCGAATTTTTTTCCGTTTGCCAAATTGCTAACAAGGATTAAAACCACATACTACACTTGACAACTACCAATGCATTTGAATTATAATTTGCAGCAATTTTCTGCATTTAAACTGTGCGCAATTTACACTTGCATATTGCCTCCTCAGCTTAAGAAAGGGAGTGAAAACTTTGCTTCACAGTTTGCACGTCTTCAAGATCAGGGGAAATGGAAAATATGGTAAGACTATATTAGCTGATAAGTGATTTTACTCTTTCTGGTGAAAGCTTGAGAGCTGTGAATTCAGAGACTGCCAACATTCGTCATGAATTCATGCAACATGTGGCTGTAAAAATAAATTTGTTTGGTAACCTTGACCCAGATCGAACAAATTATCTAGAGATGCGTTAGATTTGACTAGATGCCGATGAATCTCTTGCAAAGTACACTCGTAAGCAAACACAGATTTTCAATGCAATTCTCATCTAAAACTAGTACTTGTATGTGCAATTAGATCACGTGTGGCTCAAGTAAATTGTTTGAGAACCTAATCGAAAATCTAGCACATTGTCTAAACAAGCATTAGATCAGCCATTGTGATGAGATGCATAACAAAACCCTGATGAACTGCTAACCTCTTACAAGATGGTAGTAACTTCGGGTGCATTGCACAAACATCTTACATGTATAAAGATAATGCATTTGTATCCATGAGGAGGCCTACAATTGCCTAGTGTTTATAGTGTGCTTACTAGTGCCACTAGCCATCTCTTCTGGGGCTGATGCAGTATACGCGAGATTCCATATGTTCCACAGTGAGACCAGCATTCTCACATCCAGAGAAAAAGAGCTCCTCATCTTTGCCAATTCTGCGCCGCCAACTCATCAAGAACAGTGGCCGTTTAAATTGCCTTTGTTTTCCTGCAGCCAAAATAGACGTTGATTCAGGCCATAATGGGCAAAAATGGTCGTCAAAATGAGGATACAAGCATAATATTTACCTGGTATTATGATATTTCTCTCTATTTGATCACTTCCAACGAGAGCTTCGGTTTGTTCTGGCTTGTAAGAGTTAAGGAGAAAGCACAAGGTACTTATGAGGTTTGGGTACTGTTTCACATCTATAAGCAGCAAGGTGCCATGAAGTCTCATCAGTCGAATGTGCGAGTAGAAAATTAACTAGTGCCTGCATGACAAGGCAAGAAAAGAAAACAACCCCATGACAAGTAAAGAAACTTACATAGCAGGATGTCGCTCGCTATAATCAAATCCCAATTTGGTTCCTTAGCTGGAAAAACATCTCCCCATGAATCTGGACAAAGTTGGATAGTACCCATGTCACAACAGGTATGCTAGTAATTAATATATGACTAATAAAGGGAGGGGATGGAATCCAGAAAGTTATTATCAAGAGCATTTTAAACCCCAAATAAGAACTCTTTTTATAGGACATACCATGCCACATAACAGTCCACTAACTGCACTATACATTGCTTGAAAGTGTTGAAGGCAGTTTATTTCAAACAAAATTCGAGACACAGGTTATTTCAGATTTAGATCTAACCAGTAACCTCTTGCAGTTCCCGTGTAATTTGTATTAAATCTTGCCTGTGGTGTTAGTATCTTACGATACGATATACTATCATTTCGTTATGTATAGGTTGATCAAATACGACAGATATAAGCCTGATAAACAGTATCGATGTTTTTACTTGAGTCATGTAATCTATATTTAAGAATATGGATTCTGGAACTAAATTGACCGGTAAAGATGAAAGAAGTTACGAGAAAACTCTATCAGCTCATGTTCTTATACGAAGTAGTATAAATCTAAACTCCTAAAGTTATTGTATAATATACACGATACAATATGCAAGCAATACACAAGTTAACAACCTAGGATCTTGCATGCCAAATTTAAAAGGAACAATATAAATAGACCTCACAAAACCAAAACGAACATGAGTTGAACATCAATGGGGGCTATAATTCGACCATGCTCTTTTAGTACAAATCTCAAAGGTCAACTGCATAGCTGCCTTAGCTAATTCCAAGTGACATCAATTGAGTTTAGATCACCCATATTTACTAAATCAACTGGGTTTAGAACAAACACATATTTGTTGAAATGAATAGGATTTTGAAGGATCTATATTTATTGAAATGCCAATGTGTTTTTTTTGAGATGCCAATGTTGACACTTGAAAAAAGACAACTACCCATCCCACCTCTCCATTCAAGCATCACTACTTCCCCCTTTCATTCAGCCAACACTTCTGCCACCATATTTACTAAATCCGTTGGGTTTAGAACAAATATTTGTTGAAATGAATAGGATTTTGAAGGATCTATATTTATTGAAATGCCAAGTTGACACTTGGAAAAAAAAAAAAAAAAGACAACTACCCATAACTCCACCTCTCCAAACAAGCATCACTACTTCCCCCTTTCATTCAGCCAACACTTCTGCCACCATACTTTTCATGGGGGAAGGGGGGGAGGGGGGCAGGACGCATTCATTCAACCCATCACGATCACCATCACCCTTGCAAGTAGCCCGCACCTAGGCAGCAGCCTCCTGCTGCATCCGCCCACTGCAAGGGCATGTGTGGCAGCTCCCGCTCAACATACCAGCCCATGGCCGCCCACTTCCAGCCACTAGCAGCACCGCCAGCCCTTGTGCAGTCCAGACTCTGCAAGCAGTTCCTCGTGCGCGCCCGAGCAGCCCCTACTGTCCAGGGAGGGTCAAGCAGTCCAAGAGCAGCCCTGCTGTCCTCGCCTTCTCGCAGCAGTTCCGGCAGGGTGCACGCTCCTTGCATGCACAACAGCACGGCTTTGTTCGCACAGTCCAGCATCAACCGTAGGTACAAACAAGTATGCAAACTATCCTCACAATTCAGCGTGTACAAGCCGTTGCAAGATGCAACAGCCCGCTCAAGCATTGCACAAGTATGCGAGCTTCGTGGTCAAATTTTGCTAGCCTTCGGGCTGCGCCAGGCTTATTGGATTATCTTTAGCCTCCGGGCTTATCCATAATGGGATTTGGTTCTCTCATGTGATCGACACATTCTTGTTCGACAAGTTAGCTCGTCGCCGAATTTACAAGCCAAATTGGCTAAGCGAGTTAGCCCTGCTGTTTAAGCAAGCTTCTAGGCCAAGTTGGCTAGCTTCGTCGTTCAAGCGAGCTTCTAAGGTTAGCATCATTGTAGGCATAGACTCACCATATGGCGACGCTAACTCCACTGAGCAGATCGTGGCTACAAGTCATTTGACATATTCTCACTCTACTGAACAAAAATCTAGGGTGTAACAATCCACATTCTTAGTGGTTTATTACTCTCCATAAATTGTCTTAGGGAGTGGAACAACAACAAATTTGTTGAGACTCTGAGAGCCTCGGAGACTGTATAGCCCTGCGTATTAACGAGTTGACCTTGCTAAATAGCTCCCTTGCAGACTTTAAAGGCTGCTCAGCCTAGTTTTCAGCCTCACCAAAGGAGCTTCAATGCCCTCAACTCCATAATTGGATTTCTTAGCCTTCGGGCTTACATCCTTAATTGGATCTTTACTCGCCTCCTGACGCTAGGCTTATTGGATTATCTTAGACTCCGGACTTATCCCTATTGGGATTTGGTTCTCTCCCGTAATCGAGCTTTTAAGGCTAGCATTATTGTAGGCATAGCCTCGCCATATGGAAATCCACCGTCGCAAGACACTAACACCACTGAGCAGATCATGGCTATAGGTCGTTTGACCTATTCTTACTCCACTGAGCGAGAATCTAGGGTGTAACAATCCACATTCTTAGTGGTTTATTATTCTCCCTAAATTTTCATAGGAAATGGAACAACAACAGCTCTCTTGAGAGTCTTGGAGGCTGTTAAGCCCCACGTATTAACTAACGAGCCGGCCTCGCTAAACAGCTCCCTTGTGGGCTTTAAAGGCTGTTCAGCCTAGTTTTCAGCCTCACCAAAGGAGATTCAATGCCCCCAATTCCATAAATAGCACCCTAGGGGCTGAGTAGAGGGAATCCCTACTTTGGCTATTAAAGAGAGAGAAGCGAGAGTTTTCTTACAGCAAAGAAGCAGGAGATCAAACCTTGACTACGGATCTCAATGGAACAAAGTAGTCACGCGTTGACCAAGTTTCCACCAACAAACTTCTCCGTATTTTTCTTGAAGTTGTAGAGATTCATTACATTTTAAGCTCTCGTTGAAGAGTTGTAATTGGTCTACATTAATACAACTTTTCATTTCGTCTCATCGTTGACTTTCATGGGGAGAACAGCCAATACAAGCAATTGGGTTCGAATTGGACCCATACTAGTTGAATCGGGTATGGATCAGATTCATATTTGTTAAAACGTCATAACAGATCGGGTTAGTGGAACTATTTGTTGAAATACGGACAAAAGATGGGTCCATATCAAATCCAAAAATTCTGAATCGCAGATAAGGAATGGGTCTGATCCAATATTGTCGATTAAGTACGCAGAAGGCATCGAGGTTCAGATTGAACCCGTATTTGTTTAAACCTTAAATGTGGATACAAAATTGGTTTCAGATAAGATCCATATTATTGAAATGTGAAAACAAAACGGAATCCAGATCCGATACATATTCCTCCAAATACTTGTATTTGTTTACACCCACAAACCAGGAACAAATAACTATACTGATTCAAAAAGTTACTACTTCTACTGCTCCAGTAACCATCCACGATCTCCATTTTCTCCACTCAACAAATCATCAAAAAATGGCATTCCCATACCCTACAAAAGCAATCAGAATGCATCATCCTCTCTTCAACTCCAATGCCCAGACACAGTCCAGGCTTTTCCCAGATTAGCAGTAAGAGAAACAGAGAGCAAAGCTTTGATGAGATACAAGAATAAAGAGAAAACAAGGTGGCTCTCAAATAACGACAAGTAACTTGACAAAGCCTCTTTTGTCGACTCCATTGTCAACCTCTTCTTGATCCGGGCAAGAAGTGACTGTTGCCTAGAAGATACTTCAACGATGGCTGAAAATTCCTTCAAGGCCTCTAATGCAGGCAAGTGGTTTCAAGAATGGCTAAATGAGGATCCCCTCGTCTTCCATGTGATAGATCAGATAATGTCACCAATCCATGTAGATTTCCCATTGATATACCATTTAGTCATATTGTTACTATCTGCAGTTCCCAGAATTACTTTACCTACTTTATTGTAATTTGCCTTCTTGATGTTACTGTTTTTTTATTGATTGATAATTTATAGTTGTATCTCCCGAAATGATAGCTCTAGGTCCTCCAGATGGCATTTCGTAAGCCAAATTGTTAAGTAGACACTTCTCTACTGTGACTTCTACGTGAACATTTGCCCAATCAAGACTAGACCAAATAGTTATTGATGAAGAGAGTTCCCTAGGAGTATAATTTACATTAATGAACCAATACAGTCAAAAACTATAAAACAAGAGAGAAAACACATGTGAATCATGCAAGAAAGAAAACTTACGCCTAATGTGTGGAAGCACATCTAGCTTATTAGCTCTGCAGTTGTAAGCTATATTTTCTTCCACTTCCTTGTCATCAAAATCTGATGTAGTAATGTCAACTCCAAAAGACCTTCGCAGGAAAATCGCCAAAGCTCCCGTTCCACTACAGATTTAAGACATTCATCCAATATGTAAAGAATCATAACCTTCAACAACCCTATGTAGGACGACCACCAGTAAAAACAGGGTGTAAAAATAGCATAAAACTATACAGATTAATTATATAGGTTATGTATAAAATAGTAAGCATCTAGCAATTTATTTTGGTATCACATACAATATAAACACATTGAACTTGAAATCTGACTGATTAAAAATAAGTGTTATTTACACTAACTATCCCTAAGTTTTGGGTTTATAACACGGGATACCCCTACTTTAAGATAAAAATAAAAAGTTAAAACACTAACAACCCCTATCTTTATTTTTTTTCTAGAGGGAGGGGCGGTCAGTGTAATTAGTTTAAAAGTAGGGGTACCCCGTGTTATAAACCCAAAACTTAGGGATAGTGTAGATAACCCTAAAAATAAAACTGACTGAAAAAAAAAATCCCGCATGAAAACTATTGGCAGATATTGGAAATCAAGGTATCTGAAAGTATAATGACGGGCTTAGATTAAGACTGCATGTGATAGGTCTAAGTTGAACAATGTCTACATAGGCTAGTAGATAGCTCTTTAACAAGGGGACGGGACAGGAGGTAGCATGTAATGCCCCTTCCACCTGAACACTTGGACTACAGTCCCTCATTTGTCACCTAAATCAAGGGAAATGTTAAGGAAAAAAAAAATCACTGCATCCTGTTCGTTCTACACCAAATGTGCCTTGGCAAAAGTCAAGTTGATGTACAATCAAGTGATTCTACATATTACAGAAGGATTTAATATATTATACCTAACTATTCACAAGTCAGTCAAGTCTGTGATTGGCTGGTGCAACATTTTCTATCTTCGATCTTACAATCATTAAATAAAAAAAGTATCACCTACATAGACAAATACAACTTTTGTTTGCTTCCTGAGATCAGATCCAGTTGCTCAGAGGTTAGTATATGTCAATACTAAGTTAAATAGTCAATATTGACACTGAACTCTATATAAAAAGTGTCCTCTACTAATCCTGAGATTGTTGGGTCTTTATCCTCATTGTACATGAGAATGAAAATCTAGAAATGTGTTTCTATCTTCACCTAAATTCATATTAAATAAGGAAATATATAAAGTACTCAACTGCAGCTGTTGAAAGTGACATGACAATAGCAGCCAATTGGAAGTTGTTTTGATTACATATATCACTTCAGTATTGACATGATATTTGTTTTGAAATAAAGCCAGTCATTATTGACCGTCTCTATCCTGGGTTACTAGCACCAAGACCCCCTTCCATTTTAGTTATTGCTCGGGCTGGGATTCAAACCCATGCCCACTACTCCCCTCCCTTACTAGTGTTACCACTAGACAACCTCCTTGGTGGTATGTATTGACATGCTGATTATACATGGTATTTTATATTATCATGATTCTCGCATCATATTATAGTGCTTTTAGAGACATGATAGAGTCCTGAGAATGAATGCGACGGGTTGTGGAATTGTGATGTGATCACAATAATGAGATCCAAATATTCGAACAAGCATCATTCATAAATTTTTCCTACCATAGGATCATTATAAGGACATTAGTTGATCCGGATAGACCGGTACACTCAAAGTCGACTCATAAGATGAGTGTGAGTGATCTCATAAGCGGCTATTATGATAGAACTTAAGCAAGAGCATAGGTGCTCACTATAGAAGGAGCTTACTAACAACTCGACTAAGGAAACCTCAATCAAGTAACATGTGCTACATGTCAATGGGGAGTTCATGCATGTCTGTGGTACAACTAGTCTTCTGCTCTGACATCACTACGAAATCATAATGTACTAATTTGCGTGTAGCTTAGCCAGATAAAGTAGGGAAGTTTGATTACTCAATGAAGTTTTGAATTTGGAAAACCTCAAGCCTACTTCACATAGTAAATAATTCATTAAACCTAATTGTGATGTGATCACACTAGTGAGATCCAAATATTCGAACAAGCATCATTCATAAATTTTCCCTACCATAGGATCATTATCAGGAAATTAGTTGATCCGGATAGACCAGTACACTCAATGTCGACTCATACAATGAGCGTGAGTGATATCATAAGCGGCTACTATGATAGAACTTAAGCAAGAGCATAGGTGCTCACTATAGAAGGAGCTTACTGAACAACTCGACTAAGGAAACCTCAATGGAGTAACATGTGCTACATGTCAATGGGGAGTTCATGCATGTCTGTGGTACAGCTAGTCTTCTGCTCTGAGATCACTATGAAATCATAGTGTACTAATTTGCAGAGAGAATGTTACAAATTTGATAACCATATATGATATAGTCCAAACTCTCAGGTTTGTAATCGTGCTATCTTGGAGGCGTAGCTCAGCAGATAAAGTACGGAAGTTTGATTACTCGATGAAGTTTCGAATTTGGAAAACCTCAAGCCTACTTCAGATAGTAAATAATTCATTAAACCTAACAAATATTAGCATAAGTGTCTATTGGACACGATACAAACCCTAAGCCTACTTCGCATCAACTAGTAGTCCGTGCGGTTAGAGTCGCCGAGTGTTTTGAGGAGAAGTGTACCTGCAGAAAGATGCACAATCTTTTTTTTCTGAATTTTGTTGCACGTACTTGTCTGAGTTGTCTCATTTAGTTACTTGCAGAACCAACAATAGGCTTGTCCATAAAATGATTGAGTGACCTAGACCCTAATTTATTCGAAATTGTTTCCACTATCATACTACTCTTTGGTAGACGAAGGGAAAGGGACATGCAAAGTAAAGGAGGTAAATGGAGGAAAGAAAAAAAAAACAAGACCTTGTGACACATGACAAGACCTAAAGGACGGTTTAATGGGTTGATTCACGATAATACAAACTGAAATCTAGTGGAAGTCTAGTTACAAGCTAAAATTATTACTAATGTAACAGAAAAAAGACCTAGCAGATGAGACCTACCAGTTTGAGTTTGTGAGGGTGTGTGAAATTGATCCAAGCATCAGAACTATCTGAATTCTGAACAACACTCCAAAGATGACAATCCACAACAATAAACCTTCGCTCTCGAGATCTGATGATATTATTGATATATTGTGGATGGTAATGACTAGATTGTGATTCTCAGTACGATTTAAAGGGTTCTTGATGGGGTTTTGGTAGGTTTTGTGCCGCTGGACAAAAAAAGGAAATTTTGGGACAATTATTAAGGCTTTTAAGATTCTTAATTGTTATATGGTGGAATAACGGCCTTAGGCTATACATGGGTTGGTAGAGATTTTAGTAGATATGATTTTGTGGCTATCAGGTGAATGAAATAGGGGAAGACAAGGGCGTGTACATGATTTAGGGTTTTATATGAAGAATTTTTAGTCTTTTTTATGATACTCGTAATATAGACTTCACTTATTCTCTTCAATCAATAAAAACACGAAGGATTACATATGTTTGTATAGGACTCACAAGTCTTCGCCAAGAAAGAAATCCCGAACCTAGATACAATATGAAAACCATAACCTAAATATTATATCCATAACTAAATAAACCTAATGCACCCAAATAACTTCACCTAAAATAAACCCAGTAATCCACTTGAACCCATGTGATGATGATCTGGTCCTCCATCAAACTCCTCCCTGGTTCGAATGACCTCCTATTAAATAAGGATGACGATACTGAAAGGTTTGGGAGAGATTGCTTAACGTCATCAAGCGTTGACCACGAATAATCTGGACGCCTAGCAAATGTACAAAGTAATAATGTAGTCCATCGTCAGTGGCAATAAGCTCACAATCCAAATATTATTCGACCAATGGTCTGAGATGCCTCCAGGATGGCGAGAGGGTGGAGGAGGCAATACCGAAACTCATCGAGGATACCTCTCTGGACACTGGTGGAACTCGTCCACAAAATCTCCACAGTGGTATTGGCAGCCATGGTGGAAGAAGTGGCACTATAACTCCTGGAACTGTAGCAATGAGTCCCTCTAGAGAACGCGATGATGTTGGGGTTGCAAACCTTGTGATGGTGATGAGAGATTGTAGAAACCCATGATAATGTAGCAAGAAGTCCTCTGATGTTGCCCTCACCTATCCTGTTACCAATTGAAAACTCCTACAGCCTGCTAAGATCATATGTTGATGATATGTAATAATCACCGCACACAACTGTACTACAAATTTTAGAATATAGTTGGTGAGTATAGTAGACAACAATCTCTATGGACGTACTAAGATTACTAAGATGGCATCCTACATGCGTGGGTATTACCTAATAAGTTCATAGGTTATCTAATGATAATCGCAATCCTACTCAACTTAACCGCCTATGAACAGGAAGTGCAGACACATCTAATGGTGTAACACATGGAAATGAATCAAATATGCAACTAACATCGGGTAACGACGTCTTTAAAGTCGCTAGGCATCTGGAGTATCACTAATACAGTCCTGCTATATGGACAAATATCCAGTGGTCGACTCAATAAAATTGGGTTGCCATCTTAGCTGATTGGTAATGCATCTCGGTTACCATCATGTCAAACATAGCCTCTAACATGTCAAACATAGCTGATTGGTAGGTTTTGTACTGCTGGAAATCAAAGGAAAAGATGAGATTTAAGGATAATTCTGAGTGGTTCTAGGGTGGTTATTGGATGGAATAAAAGGCCTTGGTTATGTATGGGTGGTAGAGATTTTGGAAGGACTAGATAAGGTTTTGGGCCTACCGGATGGCTAAATAGGGAAAGAGAAGTGTTGACACAGATTTGAAATTTTACGCGAAGAATTTGAGTCCTATTTTAGGTTTTTGGCAACTCATAAAATAGACCAATCTTATTCTCATAAAATCAATTACCCAAATATTACAAATTTTTATAGAGGCCTCACAAGTCTTAGCCTCCAAGAAATAAATCCTAATCCTAGATGCCATCATGCCAAATAAAAACCAAATCCTAAAAATCATATCCATAATAAAATAAACCTAATGGACCCAAATAAGTTCGCCCAAAAATAAAGCACATAGGAAATATTTAACCAACTCAACTTGCACCCATGCGATCCATGTGTTGGTCCTCCATCACCTTGGGTGAAGACCCTAGATATGGGGCCTTACTGAGAAACATTTGTGACCTTTGGCACCAGTACACAATTAGTTAGTAGACGAAATAAAGGAGAGATAAGGGAGAAAAGAAAAAGCGGGGAACTCACAAATAAACCTTCTAGGATAACATTTCTAACACCACAATCACCATGAAGTATATCGTAAGTTGGAATAGACGTGAACATGAATAGCCACTTGGCCATAGGGTCATTCTTGTGCCCATGATTGCTCCATTTACCATTAGAACAAATGAAACAATCCATCGGTAATGACAATGGATCAAAGAGCGGGGAGGGAATAAAAAGGATAGTCGGAATGATAGTTGTCATTAGAAAGGACAAAAAACATCACCAATTAACTAGTCTTGTTTTACCAATTCCAAATTACTAAAGCGTCATATGTCTCCGTTGACAGTAATCACGTTCAATGTTGTAAAAATCGCTAGGTGGAGTCGGTGCGCCGGAGGGCCGACTAGCGCCTAGGGCGCCTAGGCGCCAATTTTTTTTTTTATGTATATATATTTGCCTAGGGGAGGAGAGGAGAGAGAGCAGACAGCAGCCACTCCTCCTCTCCCCTCCCCTCCGCTCCCCTCTCCCCTCCTCCTCCTCCTCCTCCTCCTCCCCTCCCCTCCCCTCCCCTCCCCTCCCACCACCTCCCCTCTCCTCTCCTCCTCCACTCCCCTCTCCTCCTCCCCTCCCACAACCACCACCACCACCAACAGAAGCAGCAGCAGCCACCACCACCACCACCAGAAGCAGCCGCCGCCGTCGCCACCACCGGCGACTACGACGACGACGACGGCGGCGGCGGCGACGACGACGGCAGCAGGTAAGTATATAATTTTGTTTCAAATTTTTTTTTTTTGAATTTTTAAAAAAAATTGGCCGCCTAAGGGGCCGCCTAGACCGAAACCGCCTAGGACCGCCGCCTAGGGGGTTCTCGGTGCGGCGGGAGGCCGCCTAGCGTCTAGGCGCCGCCTAGACGGCCGCCTAGCGCCTAGGCGCCGCCTAGGCGGTCGCCTAGGCCGATTTTTAGAACACTAATCAGGTTGATTCCAGACCTATGTATCCTGTTCAACCCAAGCTGTATCAAAATCGACCCAATCGTATAAGAATAAAGCACGCCAGTTCCACCTAATTTCACATCCTCCATCCCCATAACATAGCAAGTTTGTGAGCATATATATATATATATATATATATATATATATATATATATATATATATGAGCAAAAGCCCATCAATATATTCATAGATATGATTAACCTCCCTCCTCTCTTCATATTTAATATACTAAAATAACTATGTTATCATGCACAATTAACAACTTGTAAGGTGCTAAATACATTACGTCCCAACCAAAACAATTGACACATTCGAGCACTGGCCATGACATGATGCCCAAGAAGAGTGTCCAATTGCAGCATGCGTCCTCAGGAAGCCAATAAAAACAAATATGAACAGGAGAGACATCCGGGCTAGTGCATCCGTGTTCATAATGCACAGGCAAAGTGTGTATACTCATGCACCATCCAGCCAGCCATCAAACCCTGAGGTCTTAAATGCGAAGCTGCGCCGAGCATACATAGCTTTCTACTAAAGTAGATGGCTCGCCAATTTTGAAGCACACACAAAGAAAAGAGAAGAACATAAAGTAAACCATCTATATAGATGATGCATGCAGCATGCTCAAACACTAAATGCATATTATTTATACCTTCCTAATTCCAAGATGCGAAGTCCGTGTAGAAGAATGCGGTTAAGGAGCAGCCATTCGGCGAATGAGAAAGTTCCAGGCCATAGAAGGTTGGCATTTAGATGATGGAATGAGAACTCCCGAATTAGGAGGTCCTGCGTAAACAAGTCGATCATTCGTTAGTTCGTTCGTTCATGTTAAATGGTGGTGCTGAAGAGAGAGGGATAGAGAGTACCATTCCTGGAAAGGAGTGGGTCCTCTCCACGAAGAGTTCCTGGCTCAGCTCCTCTCCTCCTCTTCCCACTGCGGCATTAAAACAAACAGTTTGCATGCATTAATAAAGCAATGAAGGAAATAAAGGAGCGTCGGTAATTGTTGTTACCACCACCATCGTTGTTGTTATCGTCGTCGTCGTCGTCTCCGTCTCGGAAGAGAGAAGAAGGGGAGAACAATGCCGTCTCCATCACTACTACTGCAGCAGATTGTGGCCCTCAGGTACGTGATCTTAGGTCAGGGCTACCCGTCCCCTCCAAAATATTGGTGTGGACTTGGGTATGTGCGTCTTGGTTCTTTTTGAAAAGCTAATTTAATTTGGCCACTTGGGCACTACCAAATTTGTTAGAAAATATCATCCAAAAAAATTATATATATATATATATATATATATATATATATATATATATATATATATATATATATATATATATATATCACTACAACAAAAAGATTTATTAATAACGCTCGACAAGACGTATTGATGACGCTGTAGAACCCTAGAAGAGGGGTGAATAGGAAAATAAAAAATAACTTAAGCACAAGAAGCAATATACGTCAAATAAAAAGATAGAGTAAGAAGATCAAACACAAGATGTATCCTGGTATCCTCGCTTGAGGCAATCCAGTCCCGGAACTCTCTCCGGCTTAAATCCACTATTTAATAAAATAGTACACACGAGTTTGGATCCGAAGAACTTGCCAACTTCAACACGAGTTTGGATCCGAAGAACTCGTCAACTTCAACACACGAGTTTTCTTACGAAGGCTCGCCAACTTCAAAGAAATGAGAAGAGAACTTGTTGATTTTCTAACACTTGAAGATCGAAAATTATAACTCTTAAATACTCTAGCACTTTGGGAGAGGATGACAATTAAAAGCTTGGTAGAGTATTAATGGTGGAGCTCTTGGTTGTTTGGAAAATTTATGGCAAGAGTTGGTGAAAGCTTCAAGAGAGAGAAGGCTTTCATTTATAGAGAAACCAAGAGTAGGTAGCATTTAATGCTCCTGGATACAGCCTGACCGGCATACCGTCGGTATGGACCGGCATACCGTTGGTATACCGGTCGAACAGTAACGGTCATATTAATATCCGTTGGGAGCATTTAATGCTGCCATTAATGCTAGTCTTTGCCATTCAAAAATCAAATTTCATAAGCAGGTATACCGTCGGTATGCCGCGGTATACCGTCGGTATACCGATGTGTGTCACAGAACATTTTTGTAATAAACAAAACGGTATACCGTCGGTATGCCGGAGCATACCGTCGGTATGCCGAAGTTTGTCACAGAATGTTCTATGGCTCACAAAACAGTATACCGTCGGTATGCCGGAGTATACCGTCGGTATTTCGATGATTATCACAGAACGTTTTTAGGCAAACAAAACGGTATACCGTCGGTATGCCGGAGCATACCGTCGGTATGTCGATATTTGTCACAGAACGTTTTGTGGTCCACAAAACGGTATACCGCCGGTATGCCGGAGCATACCGTCGGTATGCCGACATTTCTCACAGAAAGTTTTGTGGTTAATAAAACGGTATACCGCCGGTATGCCGGAGCATACCGCCGATATGCCGTTCTATAAGATATTGATTTTTAACTTTAAGAAATAGAAAGCTTTTAGTTTGTCATCCAACCTTAAGTGTTTACAGAAAGACCTAGACCTTGTACAAACTCAAAATCATGCAGTGTAGGAAGCCGTCTATGCAAGGAACGCTGGTCTTTGCTTCAGTCTTTAAGGCTATGGATGGTAAACTTGAATGGATAGACTTTATGTAGTAGAGCTTTTGAAATGATATCAATCTGAAAACAGAGAAAACTAAACTACGAAGATGATGTTAATATTATCAAAATAAAATGTGCCAACAATCTCCCCCATTTTGATAATTGACAAAATAGAGAGATAGCATCTTCAGGGAGTGACTCCCCCGTAGGTAGACAACTCCCCCTCAATACATTTTCTCCCCCTTTGTCACTTAGTCAAAGATGGGAATGAAAATAAAAAAAAATAGCATGAATATGGAACACAATATCATAGACAAAAGTATGTATTGATAGATAAAAAGTTGGAGATGGATACATGAGTGACAACCATAACACACTACATAAAGACATAGTAAAAACTCTCTACAACGAGAGTTGGGACGACAATAAAAAGACAGATATCAAGTCCCCGTAGGACTGCAAACAACTAGGAACAACGAAACACTGGTCCCCGAAGGACCGTAAAGGACATAAAAACAAACACAAACAAACTAAGACAACCATTTATTCGACACTACTATCATAAGGAAGGCAACCCCTACTCGTCAGCCGGATCATCCCCACCATCCTGAGCCTGGTGGAAAGCGCCAAAAGGATCAATGCCGCCCGGGTACATAAAGCCGTAGGCATTGGGATCGGAAAAGCGGGAGGCCTGATACATCGGATCCTGAAGATTCAGATCCAGAAATGCATCCCGGTCCTGAAGAGTGCGCTGAATAAAATATGCCTGGTCATGGAAGCGGGATTGGATCAGAGTTCCAAGGTCACGAGTGTGGGCCCGCATCTGCTCCTCTGCCTGAGCCATACGTATGTCGAAATGCTGCTGTGTCAGCGGCATGTAGCGGCCGGAGGCAGGAGGAATAGAGGCGGGTGCAGCAGGAGCAGAAGCTGGCGACTCTTGGGAGGAGGAGGCACGGGATGTAGAGGCACCACCAACGGAGCGAGAAACAGCGAGGAAGGATGGGACGCCGTCCGAGTAGCATTAGGAGAGGTCGACTTGCTTGGCTTCCAAGATGAGAGTGATGAAGGATCCATAATAGAGATTCTGCTTCCCACCGGGCAGGACGCCGAAGAAAGCATGGAGAAGAGTCTTGGGGAATGACCAAGACTTCCTCGAATACAGGTAGTACATACACACCAGGGCGTCACCGGTGATGGCGTCATAGTTGCCGCCCTTGGGATAGAGGGTGTGGCACACGATCCTATGGAGCTCGTAATAGAACGGCTCCAGTTGTACGAAAAGAGTCGGGATATTAGGAGGGTTTGGGCCATTGCAAATAATAGCGCAGAATTCGTCAAAGGAGCACGATGCCGAAGGATGAAGAGCAGCCAAGCCCGGTAGAGCCTCTCCTCTGTCCGGGACGCCAAGAATGCTAGAGAGGTCACGAGCCGTCAGGCGAAAATGATGCTCATTGACCATCGTCTCAATGGCGCCGTTCTCGATGTCTGGGACCAAGTTGCAGTAGAAGAGACGTACGGCGGCGGGGTAGACAGGCACCTGACGCCGAAGGAGGGAAGATAGTCCGGCCTCCTCGAAGAGAGAGACATGGTCGGGGAAGAGGTTCCAGTTGATGGCGCGGCCTTTGTAGATGTTATGGTGCACGAAGTGTTGAAACCAAGATTCGGCAGCCAAGGAGGAGGTGAAGACCCGCTGATCATAGCCATGGGGGAGAGCCACCGGGGTGAAGGGATTCGAAGCGGTGGAGGAAGAACGGGGATGCTTGGGATTGGCTATGGAGGAGATGAAGAAAGTTGGAGGAGGAAGTAGGGTTTTGAGAAGATGCGAAAAGTGGAGGAGGATGATGAAGAGAATATGGTTTTAAAAGAGATGTTGGGAAGGGGAAGGGTGGGAACGGTTGTAGAGAGGAAGTGAAAAGGGTGGTGGGTTGGAAATGATGAAAATGGAGATAAAAGAGGAGTTAATGGGGAATAGGAAGAGATGGGTACTAATGTTGATGGGAAGTTAGGGTATGGGGAAGAGGAGAGGAGGAGTTGGGTATTAAATAGGGAAATGAAGGATGTGATGGGTATTAATGAGGGAAAAAAAAGGAATAAAGCGAGAATGGAAGAAAGGTGGGGCCCGAGCTCAATCTGACACAGCAGTCCGCGCGGACCGGTATACCGTTGGTATACCGACGGTATACCGATTTTTGGCACAGAACATAATTCTGAACCAAAATCGGCATGCCGTCGGTATACCGCAGTATACCATCGGTGTGCCGCCCGAAAAGAACTATGAGTTAAAATTTAAAATGCCCAATTCTTGGCAAAGAAAAACGAAGCGATCCTCCGGGAATGGTTTGGTGAAAATATCGGCTAACTGATAAGTAGTGTCAATAAATTCAAGTCGGATATCCCCCTTTTGTTGATGATCACGAAGAAAATGATGTCCAATTTCAATGTGCTTCGTACGTGAGTGACAAATCGGGTTTTTCGTGAGATTGATCGAGCTAGTGTTATCACATTTAATAGGGGTGCAAGTATTAGAAATACCATAATCTATAAGTGTTTGAGACATCCAAAGAATTTGTGCATAACAGCAACCGGCTGCAATATACTTGGCCTCAGTGGTTGAAAGAGCAACAGAATTTTGTTTCTTACTGAACCACGATACTAAGAATTTCCCAAGGAATTGACATGTACCGCTAGTGCTCTTTCGGTCAATCTTGCATCCAGCAAAATCTGTATCCGAGAAGCCGTGAAGCTCAAAGGATGAAGATTTCGAATACCAAAGGCCCATGTTAACGGTGCCTTTGAGATATCAAAAAATACTCTTGACGGCACATAAGTGTGATTCCTTTGGATTTGCTTGATATCGTGCACAAAGACATACACTAAACATGATATCAGGACGACTAGCAGTTAGATAAAGTAAACTACCGATCATACCTCGATACTTATGAATGTCGACCGACGTGCCATCTTCATCATTGTCAAGCTTTGTCGTTGTTGCCATAGGAGTCTTCATTGATTTGGATGAGTCAAGTTCGAAACGCTTGAGGAGATCATTTGTATATTTTGCTTGATTGATGAAGGTCCCTTTGGGTCCTTGTTTGATTTGTAAGCCCAAAAAGAATGATAGTTCACCCATCATGCTCATTTCAAATTCTTCCTGCATAGTTTTAGCAAATTCTACACAAAGTGTATTGTTAGTAGAACCAAAAATAATGTCATCGACATAAATTTGAACCAATAAAAGAGTGCCACTATGGGATTTGTTAAAAGTGTTGTGTCGACTTTGCCCTTAGAAAAATTGTGTGAAACAAGAAAGGAGCTAAGGCGCTCATACCAAGCGCGGGGAGCTTGTTTGAGGCCATAAAGGGCTTTGTGGTGTTTGAACACGTGATTAGAAAATTTAAAATCTTCAGAGCCAGGAGGTTGTTTTACATAAACTTCCTCTTTAATAATACCATTTAGAAAAGCACTCTTAACATCCATTTGAAAGGGTTTAAAATTATTAAAGCAAGCAAAGCACATAGCATACGAATGGATTCAAGACGAGCAACCGGAGCATATGTTTCGTCGTAGTCAATGCCTTCCTCTTGGTTATAGCCTTGAACAACCAATTGGGCTTTGTTACGAGTCACTAACCCATCTTCATTAAGTTTATTTCGAAACACCCATTTAGTTCCAATAATGGGATGATTGCTAGGTTTTGGGACAAGTTTCCAAACCTTATTTCGCTCAAATTGATTTAGCTCTTCTTGCATCGCTATCATCCAAAATTCATCAAGAAAAGCATCATTAACATTTTTAGGCTCTATTTGAGAGATAAAAGCCACGTTTGCACAAAGATCACGAGTGGAGGATCTAGTGCTAACACTGGAAGAAGGATCCCCAATGATAAGCTCCTTAGGATGATTGGTGACAAATCTTCATTCTTTTGGAAGATCCTTTTGAGGAGGCTCGAGAGGTGGAGACTCTTTTGTTGGAGGAGTCACAACTTCATTGTTAGATGAAGAAGGACGATCTCCAATAGAGGAGTTCTCCAACCCAAACGAGATGTCATCAATATCATCGGAAGAGGAGAATGTAGAAGATTTAAGTTCATTAAAAGAGACATTGATTGACTCTTCGACAACAAGACTTCTTTTATTAAAAACACGAAAACTTTTACTATGAGTAGATTATCCAAGGAATATTCCTTCATAGGCTTTTTCTTCAAACTTGCCTAGGTTATCCTTGGTATTCAAAATAAAACAATTACATCCAAAAACTTTAAAATATTCAATAGAGGGAATTTTGTTAAACCAAAGCTCATAAGGAGACTTTTTAGAAATAGGTCTAATCAAGACCCTATTTATAACATGATATACCGTGTTAACGGCTTTCGTCCAAAAATATTGGGGGAGCTTATATTGGTTTAACATAACCCGGGCCATATCGCCAAGGGTTCTATTCTTTCTCTCCACAACACCATTTTGTTGAGGAGTTCATGGACAAGCAAAATCATGTCCAAAATTATTGTTTTCACAAAAACTTTTGAAATCGGCATTGTCAAATTTTCCTCCATGATCACTTCTAATCTTGTTAATAGAAAAACCTTTCTTATTTTGAACACGTTTACAAAAAGTAACAAATTCACAAAAAATATCACTTTTACAAGCAAGAAAAATAACCCAAGTAAATCTCGAAAAATTATCAACCAAAACAAAAGCATAAAGCTTGCCTCCAAGACTAGCAACTCTACTAGGACCAAAAAGATCCATATGAATAAGTTGAAGAGGTCTAGAGGTACTCACAGAGTTGATGGATTTGAAGGATGACTTGGTCGACTTACTTTTCTCGTATTCTTCACACACCATATCCTTTTGAACGGGATACTTGGGAGTCCTCTTACGAGCTTCTTGGTGGCAAGACGAGAAATGGTATCCATGTTGGCGTGTCCGAGCCTCATGTGCCAAAGCCAACTTTCATCGTTCTTAGCAACTAAGCACCTGTCATTGTTAGTGTCTTCGACAAGATATAAAACATAGATATTGTTTTCTCTAATGCCTTCATAAACAATAGATCCACTTGAATTATCGGTAATAAAACATTTGAGCTTAACAAACTTGATATCATAACCATTATAGGTAAGATGACTAATACTAAGAAGATTATGTTTAAGATTAGTAACAAGACACATTCTTAATACAAGGATAAGGAGGGGAACCGATATTACCATTTCCTATAATGTGATCTTTAAGATTGTTACCAAAGGAGATATGTCCTTCCTTCTTCATCGATAGCGTTATAAATAATGAAGCATCCCCGGTCATGTGCCGTGAACAACCGCTATCGAGAATCCACTTGGTTCTAGCATGAGAAGGACTCTTCACCTACAACATAAGTTGAAGATGAACATTTTGGTACCCATAATCGTATGGGTCCTTGAGTGTTAGTCTTAGGAACCCACTTAAAAACTTTATTATCAACTAGTTTCCTTGTATGACAATAATTGGTCGTATGTCCAAGTAAGCCACAATAGTTGCAAATCATAGAGGATTTAGAAGAAGATGTGTGAGTATCATGCATATGTGAATCTCTAGTGCGAGGAGTTCTATCATTAATATTATGATGATGATAATAAAAAGCATGGTGCGAAGTGTTTTTCTTAACGAATGGTCCTTTCCTTGTGTTAGAATAGGACTTGTGTATAGTGTTCATGTAAGAAGTATGCCTAGCATTATGATGAGTGTGGAGGTGTCTTGGAGTATGTACGTGAGTAGTGTTTTTATTACCTAGTTTCTTACTCTGTACAAGAAGATCATTATACTTAATAGAAGTATCATATTGTCTCCTATTAGCATCTTAAACTTTATGCATAGCAAATTCATAAGCCCTTCTCATGGATTGAATCTCATTATCATTTTTCTTGATGGTGACAAGGGATTCTTGAAACTTGAGTCGCAAAGACTCTATCTCATCCGTGTCAGAAGCAGGAGATTTTTCCTTTACATCAATAATGATGCTTGAGAGTCTCTCTACTTCAAGTTGAAGAGCATCAACCTTTTTTAGAGATTTTTTGTATTTATTCCTAACACCTTTGTGCTCTTCATGTAGTTCAAGGATAGCTTTCTCCAAGTCATCATAAGTAAGAGTATTTAAGGAGAGATCATCAAGTACCTCATCGGTTGCCATGAGACAAACATTGGCATTGTGTTTGCACTCTTTGTCGTTGTCGGAGTCACTTGCGTCACTCTCACACCAAATGCTTGTGTTGGCGAATTTTCTGGAGGATGAGCTTCATTTGCTAGGCTTCTCATACTTGCTTGAGTCTTTTCTTATCATAGGACAGTCCCCCTTGATGTGTCCGGTTCTTCTGTATTGATAACACGCCGGATCTTCTTCATTGTCCCGTCTGAAGCGGTTGGCTTTGTTGAATTTGAGGAACTTTCGAAAGTGCTTAGCTGTGAGAGCTATTTCTTTATCATCGTCCGACTCGTTGTCGTCGGAGCTATCCTTGGAGTAGGACTTTGTAACTTTGAGAGCAAGAGACTTCTCATTCTCTTTGGCCTTCTCCTTCTCCTTCTCCTTCTCTTGTATGGAAGATTCCTTTTGATCTTTCATATCGAGTTCATGAGTCATTAGCTTCCCCATGAGGGTCTCAAGGTTCATGACTGTCAGGTCGTTTCTGTAATGCCTGTGTTCGTATACGTATTTTATTCTATATTGCATGATTCCTTGTTTAGCTTTCGGCTTGGTTTAGCTCTCGGTTTGGGTTGGCTTGGTTCGGCCGGCCCAATGCTTGGTTCATCATGGGCCAAGGGTGGAACACCTTAGCCTATGCTTCTCCTTCATTTCCACCACAACCCCCCCTCTTTATTATCCCCACCAACCTTCTCTCTCCTCCATAATTCTCATTTACTTCTCCTTCCCCTACCATTACTCTTCTCCACCAACCAAGAACACCATAGGCAAGTGCAACTTGCTTCCACAAGAAAACTCCTTTTGATGGTTTCATTAGCTTCTCCTCATGATTCTAAACCACATTAGAACTTGTCATTTTCCATTTTGAGGCTTTAATTCTTGTAGATCTAGAGTTTTGCTATTTTCGAATTTTTGGTGTTTTGATCTATTAAACTTGCTTGTTTTCAAGTTTTGATGGTTCCATATTTTAGAGAATTTCATTCTACCCAATTTTGACCCTTGGAAAGTTGGATTCGGACTTGTTTTGACCAAGATTTGGACAATTGAAGCTTAGATTCAACTTTAGAGTTCTTGCTGTTCTTGCCATTTGGAGAAGACAGTGAACAGTGAGCTAGCTTTTTAGCTTATGCCGCTGAGTCGTACGCTGCTCTTTAGCGAGCGTACGCTAGCCTTCGTACGCTGCTCTTTAGCGAGCGTACGCTAGCCTTCGTACGCTGCTCTTTAGCGAGCGTACGCTAGCTTTCGTACGCTAGCTTTCGTACGCTAGCTTGAGCATACGCGTGCCTTGGTATGCTAGCTTAAGCGAACAAGGCGTATGCTGGCCCCTTTCGTACGCTAGCTTGAGCGTACGCTGACCTGTAGCTTGAGCGTGCCCTTGTGTACGCTGACCCTTGCGTACGCTTCCCATTGGAAGTGTATGGATCCTCTGGTATACAGACCTGAGCGTGCCCTAGCCTGAGCATAGCCTGGCTTGAGCGTAGCCTGATTATCCTTGATCTTCTATAGCCCTGTATATTGATATTTTATTAGATATTTAACGTCCATTTTATATCCTTACGCCTTTTGTCATGAACTTGATAAACATGGATTTGTTTAATATATTTGGAATGATAATTGAGCATGACCTGATAGTGACCCGTAGTGGTGTACTCCTGACATGAGTAACCTGACATGACTTGATAGTGGCCCGTCGTGGCGCACTCTTGACAAGTACACTTGACATGATAACCTGACATGATTATCTTGATAAGCTGTTACGACGGCTGCTTGACATGACATGACCTGTATAATTAATCCTGGACACCGTGGGTGATTTTGCTTGTACAAATAATCCAGTCCTGTCTTGCATCATGTCTAGGAGGGGACTCCTGAGTACCACGGTCAGGAGTACCTACTGAAATGGACTAAGGTTAATAACTAGATTAATACAGTAGTCATGAAGAGATCTCCCAGCTACAGGCAAACCCATTACCTGGGCGCGCTTGGGATCTGTAGCCTGCCGTCGAGTAGGGCACATTTCCAGTACACTGTCATATGTTGCACCCTTCAAGCTACCTAAGGGTACATGCATTTCCTGGACGGTATACCCACCTGAATTCAACCCCTAATCTCGACCTGGGTGACCTGGATGGTCTGCAGGGCTTGTGGCTGTGGAATAATCTCGCTGCATCTTGTTAGTAATTAGGCTTGTGACAACCCTAGTTAGTTAAAGTATCAAGCCGTAATTCTTGCTTGGCCGTGAAATGATTGGATGGAGTCTAACCTGTCTAGCCTTGCCCTGATCCTGTTCCAGATTATTGAATAACCAGAATGCTTGTATTTGTTTTACCGATAAATGGTGAGAAACCAAGCTCCGTTCAGACGAAGGGTTACAACCCCGGTCCTTGTTTGGTTTACGGGTTGTAACCTGGCTATCTGAATAGTTCCATGGTTATCTCGTCGTATATCATCCTGATATGTTTCCTTTTATTCCAGTCCTTATTTTATTTATATTTATATTCCTGTGCTGATTGCTGGTTTTAGTTCTTAAGTGAAGCTTCCTTTGTGGCACTTGCTCCTTCTGGGGTCTGACCCAGCTGGTTTTGTGTGGCCAGATTTTGGAGCAACTCCAGAGGATCTACCGACTTCCCAGCCAGATGGTGGCCACTAGACGGAACCCTGGCAACGAGTGGGTTATTTTTGGCTCTCCCGCTCTATTGTAAAAATATTCTTTTGAGGCGTTTAGCCGACGAGCACCTGTTTAGCTCGATTGCACTTACTTACTGTCTGCCTACGGGCTGTAACATGATTAACAGATCCTAGGGTTGATCATGTATGACTAAACTCTTGCTAGTCCTGACATTTTGTACGACTAGCTTCATGATCAGCTGATATATAATATTTGGGACGCCTTATTATTGTATATTTAATGATCATACATCTTGTAACTTTTACTTACTTGCTCGTGATTGAGACACTAGGCTTGTTCATGACCTTAAGAGACTGTTGGCTTGTAGATAAACCCTCATGTATCCTAGACAGCCGTGACCGTATAGCGAGGTGGGTTGCACTTCAATATACGTAGCTGGCTATGTCTGCCCCCGCTCTCCAGTATTCTGGTTCTGGGGCGTGACAGTTTCCCTCAATGATTGCGGTAGCTTTAGGACTCCATCCTTTTGTCAATCCTCTAAAAAAATTTCTGATCTTTTCATGAGCAGGATATTCCTTACCAAGAGAAGAAAGGATTAATAATATCACCAAAATGAGTAAACATGCAAGTAATAGACTCATCATGTTTCATCTTAAAGGACTCATATTCTTGCGTGAGTCTACTAATCTTGGATTCCTTTACTTGTGATGTACCCTCGTGTGTGACTTCAAGTAACTTCCAAATCTTATTGGAAGTCTTGCAAGTAGAGATTCTATTGAATTCACTACTATCGAGAGCACAATAAAGAGCGTTCATAGCCTTGGCATCTCGACTAGCAAGCTCCTCGGTGTTTTCAGTAAGTATGTCCCTAAGGGTGTCAGATGCAACATCCTCAATAACTCTGGAAGGAGTAGGGAGACCATTTATCACACAATCCCATAAATCAAAATCTATGGACTTCAGATAAATGCTCATCCTAATCTTCCAGTAGTTATAGTTGGTTCCATCAAATAGGGGAGGTCTATTTGTGGAGTGTCCCTCATTGTGGAAGGTGTTGATACTAGGGTTAGTGGCCATGCATCACTCAAAGGGTGTAAATCCAAATCAAGAGAACAAAGCTCTGATACCAATTGTAGAACCCTAGAGGGGGGTGAATAGGAAAATAAAAAATAACTTAAGCACAAGAAGCAATATACATCAAATAAAAAGATAGAGTAAGAAGATCAAACACAAGATGTATCCTGGTATCCTTGCTTGAGGCAATCCAGTCCCGAACTCTCTCCGGCTTAAATCCACTATTTAATAAAATAGTACACACGAGTTTGGATCCGAAGAACTCACCAACTTCAACACGAGTTTGGATCCGATGAACTCGCCAACTTCAACACACGAGTTTTCTTACGAAGGCTCGCCAACTTCAAAGAAATGAGAAGAGAACTTGTTGATCTTCTAACACTTAAAGATCGAAAATTACAACTCTTAAATACTATAGCACTTTGGGAGAGGATGACAATTAAAAGCTTGGTAGAGTATTAATGGTGGAGCTCTTGGTTGTTTAGAAAATTTATGGCAAGAGTTGGTGAAAGCTTCAAGAGAGAGAAGGCTTTCATTTATAGAGAAACCAAGAGTAGGTAGCATTTAATGCTCCTGGATACAGCCTGACCGGCATACCGTCGGTATGGACCGGCATACCGTCGGTATACCGGTCGAACGATAACGGTCATATTAATATCCGTTGGGAGCATTTAATGCTGTCATTAATGCTTAGTCTTTGCCATTTAAAAATCAAATTTCGTAAGCCGATTACCGTCGGTATGCCGCGGTATACCGTCAGTATACCGATGTGTGTCACAGAACGTTTTTCTAATAAACAAAACGGTATACCGTCAGTATGCCGGAGCATACCGTCGGTATGCCGAAGTTTATCACATAATGTTCTATGGCTCACAAAACGGTATGCCGGAGTATACCGTCGGTATTTCGATGATTATCACAGAAAATTTTTGAGGCAAACAAAATGGTATACCGTCGGTATGCCAGAGTATACCGTCGGTATGCCGATGTTTGTCACAGAACGTTTTGCGGTCCACAAAATGGTATACCGCCGGTATGCCGACATTTCTCACAGAAAGTTTTGTGGTTAATAAAACGGTATACCGCCGGTATGCCGTTCTATAAGATATTGATTTTTGACTTTAAGAAATAGAAAGCTTTTAGTTTGTCATCCAACCTTAAGTGTTTACAGAAAGACCTAGACCTTGTACAGACTCGAAATCATGCAGTGTAGGAAGCCGTCTATGCAAGGAACGCCGGTCTTTGCTTCAGTCTTCAAGGCTATGGATGGTAAACTTGAATGGACAGACTTTATGTAGTAGAGCTTCTAAAATGATATCAATCTGAAAACAGAGAAAACTAAACTACGAAGATGCTGTTAATATTATCAAAATAAAATGTGCCAACAGACGTCTGATACCTAAGCGTTATCAAAGTTCGAAATACCTTTTTTCTATGACGGTTTGGGCTAATTCTGGACTTTTTATAACGTTTATAAAACAAAACATCATTAATATTTTAGAGCGGTGGCAAACTTCTAATATTTTTTAAGTTCAATTTTTGGCAAAATCCTTCTACACCCTGTGCGCGCTTCAACAAAAAAATTTCTCTCCCCCAATTCTGGTCGGTCTTCTCCTTCTCCTCCTTTCTCCTCCATCCTCTCACCCAACTCCAAAATCCTAAGGATAGATCAAAAACCCTAACTCTAGTTCAGCAACACCCTCCTCTCCTCCTCTTCTTTTCCTTCCTTTCCTCCAACTCCAAAACCCTAACCCTAGAGCCCGTTCTCTTCAAAATTAGGGCTAAGGTTTTAAATTTCTTCTACCTCCCGACAAAAAATAGGGAGCGGGTTCGTGACGTTCCTCTCCGGTGTGGTGTCGTACGTGATGCTGGGCTACACGGTGGTGGTGGCGATCTACAACACCGGGCAGGCGAAAGGGTTCTTCTTCCTCCCGATAAAAAATAGGGAGCAGGTTTCTCTTCAGCTCTTACAAATGCTAACACAACAGCGATGATGCCTTGTAGTATGGAGTGCGCCATGATTATGAACATACTTTGGACCAGATTGAGCGAAACGGGTGCCAATTGGCGTCATGTGTACAAGGTGATATTTTCCACCCGAGTTTATGTTTTCATGCTTCATTCTTGTTCTACAATCTCAACATCTTCTTCAATCACAGGCACTTACTGTTATTGAGTACCTGATAGCAAATGGATCTGAACGTGCAGTTGATGACATTATCGAACACACTTTCAAAATTTTAGTATGGCTTCTCTGTCTATAATAGGAAGAAAAAAAATATCTGATCAACTTTATTTTTAGCGCCCAACTACTTTACATTTACTTGTTTTTTGTTTATCAAGTCACTTTCAGGCTTCGCGTATGTTGAGCCTAATGGAAAGGATTCTGGAATAAATGTAAGAAAGAAGGTTGAAACACTTGTAGCACTTCTAAATGATAAGGACAAAATACAGGCAGCCAGGAATAAAGCTGCTGCTAACCGTGATAAGTGAGTTCATCATATCTTTGTTTTGCATTTACTTCGTATATAGTGGAATGGATAACCTAATCATGTATCGCTACTGTGTATAGGTATATTGGACTATCCTCAAGTGGGATAACATACAAGTCAAGTGCCTCCTCGTTTGGGAGCAGTAGCTATCAGAGTAATGATCGGTATGGGGGCTTTGGTAGCACGATGGAGGGTGACTCCTTCAAAGATAGTAGTGAAGGGTATGGAAAAGAATCTAAGTGGAGCAATGAAAAGAAAAATGTTAAGTCAAAGGAAGGTCTTTCCAACGAAAAGGTAGGGAGCAAATTAAAGAAATGAGGTGCTGATAATGCCAGGTAAAGTTAGTAACCTTTTATATTCCGTTTGTTTTATTACATCATAACAACTTAAAGTTAGTAACCTTTTAAAGTTAGTAACCTTTTATATTCCTCGATGCGCCTCCTTGATTTGCAACACCTGTGGAGGCGTGGGTCAGTATATTGCCGTGTACTAGTGAGCAGCTATTTAAAATCCCACATCACCTATGATTGTTATAGAAATTATGTGAAAGCATACAGTATTATAAGTGGTATTTCTAGTAATTCCTTAGTTCAATTTACAAGGTATATGATAGTAACAACAATTTAAATACTTTAATTCTTATCCATGATAGAGTCTTCTTCCTTGTAATAAACTTACCATGTTCTTCCCTGTGAACCAAATATCGTTAGCTAAACAGTTTATATACATGAGGTCAGTGGCACCACAAGTCATCATGGACTATAGCTTGGTTAGACATAGGGGTGAGCATTTGGTTTATTCGGTTCAAACCGAACCGAATAACCGAAAACCGCATTGGACCGAAAACCGAATAAGCAAAAACGAAACCGAACCGAATTGATCCATAACCGAATAAAACTGAACCGAATTAAATCGGTTCGATTTTTGGTTTATTCAATTTTTTGGTTTATTTGCACTTTTTTTTGTTAATATATAGTAACTAAATATACCTAAATTTATTTAGTATATACCTATAGTATATACATATGTATATTCAGTATATACCTATATATATTAATACATGTGTGTGTATATAGTATATACATACATATATAGTAACTAATTTTTCTTATTCGGTTTTGGACCGAAACCGAAATTCAAAACCGAAACTGAAACCGAATAAGAAAATTTAGTATTTTCAAAACCGAAACCGAACCAAATTTTTTTAAACCGAACCGAATCTCTTATTCGATTCGGTTCGGTTCGATTTTCGGTCCAAAATCGAATAATGCTCACCCCTAGTTAGACAGCGATATTTTCAGCGTGGGTAGCGGCCCCACTGAAAGTTCTCTAATTACCTGTGCTAGTAAGTCAGCACAGTTATTCATGTTCCTCCTAGGTCGAATCGGTCTCGTAGCCTCAACAACCATTTGACAAACTAAAATCTTGTGCACAAGTTGTTCATGACCATGCATGACTAAAAAAACTCAGTTATTCAAGCATAGTCTACAAGAGTATAGAAAAATTTACATTCTCAATTTGTTCTACTATCATTTGAGCAATCAATAAACATATTAAATATTACAGTCACAACAATCATTCATTGATTCAATATCTATCTAGCAATGTACTAAAGCATGCATATCATGAAGTAAACATGCAACATTACTATGATTCACAATTCTATACAATAAGTATGCAACATTGAGTGTTCATTCATTGTCTAGTTCTTTTTATAATCGACATCAATGATTGATTAAAGAGTAAGGGGATCAAAGAAAGAAAGATCAACACACTCACCATTGGAGAATTGTCGAGAGAAAATAGTCCTTAAAATTTGCTCAAGATGCGCCTACGCAATCACCTATATCACACAAAAAGAGGATCAATAGTCTTCTTCTATCTTTCTTCTATAATTCAATATAAATACGTAAATCGATGAATGTAACAATGAAAACCACTAGAAACGTCCACGAAATACATTCATAAAACCAACAGCAAAAACAAACAATGAAAATGTTCGAGGACGGGACTCATATAGAGAGCTCTTCTCCAAGACATAATCTACTATGTATGGGACCTGATTCCGAAGAGATAATCTAAATAGAGGAAGGATCTTAATTTAGTGTGTCCCGAGTCAATCGATACCGATAAGGTCGTCGATATAGTACCTCTGATTGGGGAGCAAGACACTACCCACCCCAACCTCCGCCCTCACCCTACCCCACGCTGTCGTCGTTGCCGCTACTGCCCTCATTGCTTTTATCGCCCCTACTACTACTGAGGGAAGAGGAGGGAGATAATGGGGGTATTTTTGGTATTTAAATTTTTTGTTAACACTGTTAGGGTATTAAGTTATACAATTATAGTTGAGGTATTAACTTGTTTAGTTTTAAAGTTTAAGGTATCAAGTTGAAAAGTTATAATAGTTGAGGGTATCAAGTTAAAATTAAGCCTTTCTTTTTATTCTTAGATTTTATTTTATTTTATGTATTTTAAACATCATGATGTAGATTTTAGGTTATTAATTCCCCAATGGGCTTTGTTTGAAGTTATAAAATCGATTTTAGGGGATTCGAACTTCAGAAATTGGCACAACCCTGTTGGGGATGACGGAGGAGTGTCAAAATTTTAGTAGTCCTAACAATATTCGGGATTGCAAAAATGTTGGCAGTCCTAAGACATAGACTATATTTATACCGACTTTCTCAATGTTTGTTTTATTTCAAAATATTGCTTTTCTGTTGTAGTCCTCAAAGAAACAGAAGGAAAAACCTTCGAACGGACAAGTTCATGGAAAGAAAATCTCCCAATGATGTTGGAACACATAGCATGACAAGAGCATCATACAAGTGAAGTAAGCCTAAATATAACAGATTTGGAGGTGACCATGCCGGGTAGATCACTTCAACCGCGTATCAAAAAAACACATTCAAAGAGGAAAGCTCCTCCAAGTCGTGCTTCAACTTATTATGATGATAATGAAGAAGTGAACATCCACCAAAGAACGCCTTATGATGGGTCTGGACCTTCTAAAGAGATTCTTTATAACGATTGCTATCTCATGAAAACCTTTGGAGGCAATATTTGCATATCAGATATGGAACGACAAGCAAGACCAAAGCCTATTCCAATTTTTATTTTCGCATCATAATTTTTTTTTGTTTTATCGATAACCGTATCAGTAGTATCTGTAATTGTATCAGCAATATAAGATACATATTTTTTTTACCGATAATTGGCCAATGCTCATAACAAGTCATATTTGTGTTAAGTGGGATTCCTAACCTATAGGAGAATACTTCGGAGTGCAACGAGTGTCATCCGTGTGTTGGAGAAGTTTGCGGAGTTGGATGTTGTGAAGGCGGAGGCATTTCAGTATTTATTTTAGAAAATAGAGCAGTCACGATATATCGCCAATATACCGCCAGTGTACCGTCGATGTAGCATTATTTGTTGTTGTTTGTTCCAAGTTTGAATTTGTCGACATTTACCAACTCGAAATACTGTCGGTCGCGGCACGCCGTCGGTATATCATTTGTATTCCATAATCTTTTCGAGGCTCAAAATTGCATATCGTTAATATATCAGGATATACCAACAGTATACCGCGGTATACTGATCTGTCAGATTAAACCTGAATTTGGGTGTTTTATGTACACCATTGGATTCCATCAACGGTCCAGATTTGATGCAAGTTTTATGGTGCTATAAATCAATTATGTTATTTGGCTCCCGAAAATTCTGGGTGATACCATCTCCCATTATGTGGTATCTCACATAGCAGCTAACATGTCATACTTTAATCCAAAAAATTAATTACCCAAAATTTCTCATTGTTAATGTTAATGCTAATGCTAATTTTAATTTAATGTTAGTAATAATTTTAATGTTAAAATCAATGTTAATGTTAATATTAATATTCATGTTAATTTGATATTTATATTAATTTTAATGTTAACGTTAATGTTAATGTCAATTTTAATTTAATGTTAATATTAATTTTAATGTTAATGTTAAAGTTAATATTAATGTTAATGTTCATTTCAATATTAATGTTCATATTAATTTTAATATTAATTTTTATGTTAATTTGATATTAATATTAATATTATATTTAATATTTAATTTTGCCATGTCAGGTGTCATGTCATCAACCATGTCGTATGTCACATAATGTGAGATGGTATTACCCAAATTTTTTGGGAGCCAAATAGCTTTTTTGGTTATATATGTCTTTCCTAACCCTAAAACCCTATCACATCTACCAGAGAGAGGGAGATAAATAAATTTACAACTTTTGGAGAGAGAAAGAGATATTGATGGCTATTTCGAAGAAAAATAGATCTCGGGTAATATTTCTCGTTGTTTTTGTTTGGTGTCGTATAATTTGTTTTCATTGTTCAAGTAGTTGTGGTGATCTGATTGGATTGGTGGAAAAGTTTGTAGAGGTTGTAATATTCTATTTTATTAGTAAAGGCTTTTTTAGGATCAATTATGCTATTTGGCTCCCAAAATATTTGGGTGATGCTGTCACGACCCGCACCCTAGGTAGGGGCACAAGTGCGTGACCACGCCCAGCCTACACCGTAAAAACGACGTAGAACGCTGTAGGTCTACTAGCCAACAAACAGTATATAATAACATGTCATCTCCGCATGGAGGAATATAGTATGAAATACTGATAAACTCAATCATAATCTAGAAAGAAGAATCATGGCACGAAAACTAGATAGATAAAAACCACAAGTGCAATATCCAGCTCAACAACGAGAGAAAGAGAGAGAGTCACAAAGTAATATGGTTATACAATCCCAAATATAATATAATAATATAAGTAGCAAGCTGAAGACAAGGTCCAGTCCAAAATGTCTATTCTAACTAAACTAAGCTAGAGGCTCGTCGGGCGGATCTAAGTCCTACTGAACCAAGATCTCCAAGTCTAAGCCCATTACGTCAACCGGACCGTAGTAGGTACAGCAATCCTCCTCACCGTCATCTATAATATTTTGTCAATAAATCCAGTCAGGATAGAACGAGTACAAAATCTCAAACAACAGTTCTAGTTATACAATATTGAAAATATAGCAGTAGATAGAGAGAATATACTAGGTAAAGTAGAGCGTACATGCATCCTGATAGGGTATATCCAAAACTGTAATAAGATAAGACAAGAGAACAGTGTATAACATGTACGAAAATCTGGAACTGCTATCTATGTGAGTTTATCACTAGTTTCAACATGTGATCGGCTTAGAACTTGATACAATATTTGGCCTGGCTAATCATACGTGAGTGTATGATTAACACTATACAATGATGATACAATATAATACTGTGGGGTATTGATCACATATCTACGCTAACACCCCACTACCAAATTACAGCATTTTAGCGACGGCCATTTAGCGACGGAAATTTTTCGTCGCTATTACCGTCGGATCACCGACGGATTTGTGACGAAATACCGACGGAAAGCAGTGGACAATTTTTTTTATTTTTTTATGTCCATATCCGTCGCTACGCCGTCGATAGGTCGTCGGCCAAGTAGCGACGGTTTTATATCCGTCGCTAGAACGTCGCATATTTTGGCGGCAAAAGCCTAAAATATTGGCGCGAGATTTGACTGACGACTTAGCGACGGAATAATCCGTCGCTACTCTGGCACGAGATTTACTGACTACTTAGCGACGGAATAATCCGTCGCTACTCCGTCGCTAATTTCTGTACCCTAACTTAAATTGAACCGACGGGGGGGAAATTTTCATTCCCCCCCAAAACATTCTCTCTCTTTCCTCTCCCTCTCTCCGACGATCTTGCTCTCTCCGACCGGCGATCTCCCTCTCTCTCTCTAAGGTATGCTCTCTCTCCCCCCCTCTCTCTCTCTATCTCCCTCTCTCTCTCTCTCTCTCTTTTATGATTTGGGGGGTTGGGGGGCTGTCGTAGTGGTCGGAGAGGGTGTGGGGCAGGGGTGTTTCAGGTACGGGGTGGGGTGGTCGGGGCAAGGGTGGAGTGGGGTGGTCGGGGGCAGGGGGGGTCGGGGAGGGGGTCGGGCAGGGGTAGGGGGGTGGTCTGGGCAGGGGGGGTTCGGGTAGGGGGTGGGGTGGTCGGGGCAAGGGTGGGGTGGGAGAGGGGGCAGGGGGGTCGGGGAGGGGGTCGGGCAGGGGTGGGGGGGAGGTCTGGGCAGGGGGGTGGGAGAGGGGGTCGGGCAGGGGTTGGGGGAGGGTCGGGCAGGGGTTGGGGGGGGGTCGGGACAGGGGGGGGCAGGGAGGTGGGAGAGGGGGTCGGGCAGGGGTTGGGGGGGTCGGACAGGGTTTGGGGGGGTCGGGGCAGGGGGGGCAGGGGGGGCGGGAGAGGGGGTCGGGCAGGGGTTGGGGGGTCGGGCAGGGGTTGGGGGGGTCGGGGCAGGAGGGGCGTAGGAGTCCTCCTCCTCCTCTCCCATAGATACACACACACACACGGACACACACACACACACGGACACACACACACAGACACACACACACACGGACACACACACACAGACACACACACACATGGACACACACACACACACACGGACACAGACACACGGATACACACACACTCAGACATATATATCATGGTTTAAAGTATCGGCCGATACCGATCCGATACGGCCGATACCGATACGGTTTGGCATGTTCCGATCCGATACCGACCGATACCAAGTATTGACCGATACCGACATTGGGGGTCTTTGTTCCGGTCAATTCGACAAAGAAAATTAAACAAAAAAGACAAATCAACAAGGGTTTAAAGCATAACAAGGTTGTAAAAGCATGTAAAAGAAGAAAATCACATCAATTGAAGAAAATCACATCTATTGTTTGTAAACCAATCGGTAAGGGTGACTACTATTTCATTTAATTTCAAAACTACTAAGAAATAACACTGAAAATACTTAAAATTATGCCTAAATGTATAAAATATATGTTTTTAAATGTAAATAATTTATTAATAATTATTTGTTCCCCGATACCAAAAAATCCGATACTCCGATCCGAAACCGCCGATACTACCGATATCGCCGATACCAATACTCATAGGAATAGTCCGATACCGATTCCGATACCGATACTTTGAACCTTGATATATATATATATATATATATATATATATATATATATATATATATATATATATATATATATATTTATATATATATATATATATATATAGGCATAATTTTAAGTAATTTATTAATAATATATATATATATATACACAGACACACGTCGTGAAGTCTAGTATATATATTTGATTAGCTAAGGTAGAAGTTTAGCCTAATTAAGGTTAGTTTTGACAGAGTTGACTTGGACTCCTAATTTGACCCAGAACTAGTCTAGTATACCATCTGCTCCTCCTTTCTTCCCTTCTTCTCATTCGACTATCTCGGCCTCCTATTCGGCCTACTATTCCGATATGCGTTTGATACGGTCTACCTAACCTATATACTGATACTAATCTGATACTCTCTGATATTAAGTACATCCGGCTTACTAGTTAGCGGATCCACCAGTTACATGATTATATACTAATTATGTTAGATTGTGATACTAAGTAGCCTCGTCGTAGGCCTAGCGTGTTATCCACAAGTTTAGTTTTTCTTACGATATGAGTATCGGTATCGGGCTATTAATTCTTATGTTTAGTTTGTCTTACGATACAGATATTCACATCAAATCGAGCATGAATCGTTACTTTGTTGATCGTACATGGATGTACAAACGACAACACGAGAGCAGAATTGGTGTGTGTGACGATTTTCAGGCAGATGTGGAAGTATTTCTTAAGTATGCCATGAGCAAAACTCAGTACATGGACGATAACAAAATCAAGTGTCCATGTGTTAATTGTCACAATAGACGTTTCGAAGAAGTGATGACTGTGAGAGATCATTTGACCCGTAAGGATTTCGTACGTGATTACGGCCTGTGGTCATCGCAAGGTGAATTATATTCAGAAAGACAGGCTACAGAAGCTGGTACTTATGCTTTTGATGATAATGCTGCAACGGATGTCCTCGAAGACGACGGATGCTCTGTGGATTATGGAGACATGCAGAACCTTGCACGAGATATGGTGTATGCTGCGGCAGGGCCTAATTTTGATCCGGAGGATCCTAATCCCGAGGCAAAGGAGTTCTATGATATGTTTAAGGATGCAGATACTCCTCTATATCCTGGTTGTGAGACTCATTCCGCACTGTCAGTGACGATGCGGTTGTTGAACATAAAGTCTGATTTTAACTTGCCACAAGCTTGCTATAATCGGATCACACAATTAACTAATGAGGTGTTACCGAAGGAATCAAAAGAGCTTCCAAGAAACTTCTACAAGTCAAAGATGATGGTCCGACAACTGGGACTGGGGTACGAGAAGATAGATTGCTGTCGCAATGGATGCATGTTGTATTACAAAGAGAATTGCGTATTAGAAAGTTGTTGGTTCTGTAATGCGGATCGTTACAAGACAGTACAGGAAAAAGAAAAGTCAACTAGAAAACGACATCCTTACAAGTATATGCATTACTTGTCGATCACGAAGCGCTTACAGAGGATGTATATGTCTCTGAATACAGCAGAACACATGACGTGGCACAGTGAAGATCGCATAAAGGACGAAGGAGAATTGTCACATCCTTCGGATGGGGAAGCGTGGAAATATTTTGATTTGTGTCATCCAGATTTTGCTGCAGAGCCTAGAAATGTACGCCTGGCGCTATGTTCTGATGGCTTCGCCCCTTTCGGACAGTCGGGATCTCAATACTCATGCTGGCCGGTCATTCTTACCCCTTACAATCTGCCACCATGGATGTGTATGAAGACTCCTTATATGTTCTTGACAGCTATCATACCCGGTCCCAAAAATCCGACAAAGAACATCGATATATATTTACAGCCGTTGGTGGATGAGCTGAAACAGTTATGGGAGATCGGCGTCACGACCTATGATATTTCCAGGAAACAAAACTTTCAGATGAGAGCTTCACTCATATGGACAATCAATGATTTTTCAGCATACGGTATGCTGTCGGGATGGAGTACGCACGGCAACATGTCTTGTCCGATATGTATAGAAAATAGTAAGGCGTTCCGCCTTAGACATGGAGGAAAAACTTCTTTCTTTGACTGTCACCGTCAATTTCTGCCAACGAGACATCCTTGGCGAAAGAATAAGGACGCGTTCAGATATGGAAAACAAGAATTTTCTGAACCTCCTGCCAGATTGTCGGGATACGATATTTGGGAAGATGTAAAGGAATTGCCCACCGCAATGGAAGATCCATCGAACAATCGTATCGAGGGGTTCGGACAAAGCCATAACTGGACCAAACGGAGTATCTTCTGGGACTTGCCTTATTGGAAAGATAATCTTATTAGGCATAATCTTGATGTCATACATATCGAAAAGAATGTGTTCGATAATGTCTTCAATACCGTTATGGATATTAAAGGAAAGACGAAGGACAATCCAAAAGCAAGACAAGACATGGCCGAGATATGCAAACGTCATAATCTAAACTTGATACAAAGGGGAGCTGGTGGACAAGTAACTAAGCCGATAGCGCCATACGCATTGAACAAGGAAGATAGATTAATAATCTGCAAGTGGATATCTACTTTAAGATTTCTCGACGGTTATGTGTCGAATTTGTCTAGATGCGTTGATCTCAATGAACGCAAGCTAACAGGAATGAAGAGTCACGACTGCCACGTGTTTATGGAAAGATTACTGCCCATTGCGTTGAGAGAGTTGTTGCCTTCTGCTGTATGGGTTCCGTTGGCCGAGCTGTCTACATTCTTCAGGGATATCTGTTCAACTAAGCTCACGGTGCAACATATGATACAACTTGAGGAGAAGATTGTCTTAACAATTTGCAAGTTAGAGAAAATATTTCCACCGGGTTTCTTCGACAGTATGGAGCATCTACCGATTCATCTAGCATACGAAGCCCGTGTCGGTGCATCTGTTCATTATCGATGGATGTACCCGTTTGAAAGGTAAATAAAAATTGATATAATTTAAGTGGATTTTATAATTCATTATTAATTCTCAAGATAATTTGTCTCTCTAGGTATCTACATCATCTAAAGAAGAAAGTTGGCAACAAGGCTCATATAGAGGCTTCGATATGCGAAGCATATCTTATCGAGGAGGTGTCAAACTTTTGCTCCATTTATTTCGATACTCATGTTGAGACAAATCGAAATAGACCTCAAAGGAATGACGAAGACGTTGAGGAAGGAGGTATATTCAATTTAAGGGGCAAGCCTATTGGGGCTAGTAAGAAACGGTGGTTGAGTGACGATGAGTATGATGCCGCTCACCGATATGTCTTGTTAAATTATGACATACAAGAAGTGAGAGATTTAGAGAAGTAAGTGACTACACCTCGTTATAATCTCTAATTTGGTGAGGTAAGTGACTACACTAATTTTTATTCTCTCTAACAGTGTATTTAGAGATGAAGTCAAAATAAGGACACCCGATATTACCGATGAGGGACTTCAAAGAGAGGTTGATTTTACCTTTCCGTCATGGTTTCGAGATTACATAAGTAACTGAGATAATATGTTATGCGGCTACCATTTAAATATATATATGCAACTAAAACATTTAAAGTTTACAGGTTTTATTAGCTGAACCAAGTACACTAACAAATGAGAGCATTCGTTATTTGTCATTGGGACCGAAAAAGCATGCAAAGACTTGGCCCGGCTATGTCGTTAATGGCTTCAAGTTTAAGACAACTCAACATCCTATAAATGCCGAATTTCTCAATGACGGCTTCAGTACGAAGGATTCTGGTGTTTGCATAAGAGGCACAATCTATGACGACGAGCCGGACTTTGACTATTATGGAGTGCTTCGGGATATTGTAGAATTACAATATAGTGCCCCATTTGATATGCATATTGTTATGTTCAAATGTGAGTGGTTCGATACGACACCAAATATCGGTTGGAGAATCGATAAACAATTTGGATTCGTCGATATAAATCATCGCAGGAGGTATAGAGGGTCCGACACGTTTGCGATAGCAAGTCAGGCTATTCAAGTCTACTATATAAGCTACCTAAGGCGTCGTAGAGATCGCTTTGACTGGTGGGCAGTATGCAAGATTAAATCTAGAAATACATTCAACGTTGGAGACCCAGCATACCAAGAGGACCAGATCGAAAAGCCCCAATACTTGGGACAACAGTCTTGTGACATGGATGTTGAATTAGAGGTTGATATACCTCTTGCTGATGAAAATAGAGGGGAGGAAGAGGTTGATATACAAGACTTAGATGTCAACCAGGAGAGAAAGAGGCGTCTTGTCCCAAGTATTGAGACTGAAGAAGAAGAAGAAGAAGAAGAAGAAGAAGAAGAAGAAGAAGAAGAAGAAAAAGAAGAAGAAGAAGAAGAAGAAGAAGAAGAAGAAGAAGAAGAAGAAGAAGAAGAAGAAGAACTTTATGAGGATGAGGATGAGGATACAGATGAATTCGACGATGAGGATGATGATGATGATGAGGCCGAGGCCGAGGAAGAGGACGATGACGATGATTAAATATCGCTATATTTCAGTTGTATCTTGAAGCACCCAATATCTAGTCTCGAATCCTAAATTACCCTATTACATTTGGATTTACAATTACAAGTCTAGTGGAACACAAGATGCCCTTTCATCAAAAGTTACAAGAATTGTACTTTGTTGTATTGGTGCGTGATTTTATCAGATTTTGTGTATCTAGCTTTTATTCGTACTTCACTTCTGATTGTAATATTTATTTCAGTTTGGGATATTTGCGTATTATTGTATGAGTTTCTTTTTGCAGATGGCACTCCTAGGCCTACTCGTCTGGGCGGCACTCATCACCCTGCTGCTGGTATGGATATGTTTAGTTTTATATTCATTATAAATCTATGTTGTCGGTATTTTGTTTATGTGTTCTATTTACAGGGCATGGTTGCGAGCACCCGTACTGGTGGTGCTGGCCGTGGTCGTGGCGGCGGCGGCGGCGGCGGTGGTGGTGGTGGTGGTGGTCGTGGGCGTGGGCGTAGGCGTGGGCGTGGGCGTGGTGGTAGCGGTCGTGGTCGCCAGCCGTATTCCCCGGATGTGACCTCCGATCCCGACTTGGAGAGCCCGGACACAGGCTCTTCCCGCCGTCATTCTTCCTCGGTGCTACCGACATCGTCGTCGAGGCCTGTGACTCCATCCGCTAGCGGATCCGTTCCGCCACCGGATGTACCAGCGGATGCAGCAGCAGATGCAACAGGGGGCCCAGCAGTTACTGTAGGGTGGGCCTCGGAGTACCCCGGGATTCAGTTTCATCCTGTTACCGGGGAGTACGTGCGCGGACCCGCGGATCCCCCAACGCCACCAGAGAGGCTGGTGGGCGAGTTTCGACGAGAGCTATGGCCCGCTGGTGAATCGTAAGTAAATTTAAGTTAATTTATTAAATTTGTTTCATTTATTCAAGTTAATAATCCAGTCGTTGCTTCTTTATAGGTTTTTCCCGTGGGATGCTGCCCGGATTCTAGGGCGCATTATCTGGGATAACTACCATGGCCCCTACCTCAATTTTTCTGAGGTGCCTCAGGACATGAAGTACGTCTGGCTCGACGAGATGAGGGTATAAATCCGTCGGTGAATTATTAATTATTCTTTAAATCATTAAATTTTTTATTACGTGATATTTGAATTTGTATGTCAGAGGACGTTCTGGTGGCCGCCCCATCGCGAGGAGGCGATCCGCAGGACCTACAAAGCCGCCGCCGGAAAGAAGATACGGGATGCGGTGTACGACCTTCGTACGGTGCATACGAGGAAGGACTGGATCTGGGCGGAGTACTATGAGCAGATGTTGGAGAAGATGGATACTCTGCAGTTCAAGCTGAAATCGGAGAAAGCTAAGGCTAATCGACAGGTCGCGGGTCTGCATACGTGGGGATCAAGGCCCCACGCATTGACGCGTGCAGATTTGGTGAGATAGCGCAAATTCAAATTCATTCTATTATTTAATTTCGTACTGTTAATATACAAAGTTAATTAAATTCTACGTATGCAGGCCCAACGGGCGGTGAAGCAGGGGAAAGAGGCGGAGACGGTCACCGCTCACGATGTATTCGTGCATACGCACAAGAGGCGGAAGGACGGGAGCTTCGTCGATGCGAGGGCCGAGGAGACTGATGTAAGTACTTACGTTTATGAGATTTATGTTAGAAATATAATTATTGTTAAGTTAATTAGATAAACTTAGGATTCAGACTATAACTTAGGGAAACATAGGATTTAGATTATAACTTAGGAAAACTTATAGTATAAACACATTCATTGGATATGCTGCATATCGTGAGGCACTTAGTCGGCTTGAGATCGAGCCCCCTTCCGAGAATGTCGGCGAAACGACGCCCACCCAGACGCACTCTTCTATGGCCGCTCGCTACGACGACGTGTTCGTAGAATCCGTGGGCGGCGTTAGGAAAGGGCGCGTCTACGGCTTAGGTTCCATGGCGCCCTCGTTGCAGCCGTCCCCAAGATATCCACCACCTCCGCCTCCTCCAGCGCCCCCGGTTGACGATATGAGGGTACAGCTTGCGACTCTGACCTCCGCGGTGTCAGATTTGCGGGCGATAGTGTTGGGGCGCTATCCGTCTGCTCCCGGTCCGTCTGCTCCCGGTCCGTCTACTGCTGCTGCCGGTGCTTCGGATCGACCTGGTCCTTCTTCCCCCGGACGACTTTCGTTTAACCGCTCTGCGGACGCCCGCATCGTATCGGATAACACCATCTTGACGCTCCTTGACATGATGTCGTCAGAACAGCTACGCGCACTTTCAGACCATGTCTTGTCCCAAGTGCCGGCACACACGGTGGAGGAGTACATACGCAAAGCGGATGCGGCGGCACGAGCACGAGACGATCCGACGGACGGGGTTTGATTTTGTTTATGTTGTTGGTTTTGTAGACATTTGGATACAATGTATGTTCGGATATTTTTTTATATTTGGATAATTTAATGTTGGATATTGGATATATTGTGTTGGTAATATTTTGTTGGATATTGGATACGTTGGATATTGGTGTCGGATATGGATATTTTGCATATGGATATATGGTGTTGGATATTGGATACGTTGGATATTCGTGTTGGATATGGATATATGGTGTTGTATATGGATATTTTGCATTTTGATATTGTGTTGGATGTGTTGTATAAACAGGAAAGAGTCTGTTTGCAGTATTTTTTTTTCAAAAATTAGCAGTTAGCGACGGACTGGCGACCACTCAACGACGGATAGTCCATCGCTAACTGGAGAAACTGAGGTTAGCGACGGAGTGGCGACGTAAAATCCGTCGCTACCTGGAGCATTTCAATAAAGCGACGGATTGGCGACGGATGATCCGTCGACCTGATGCTGTTTGATGTCCAAAAATTTTAGCTTTCGCGACGGATTGGCGACTAACTTACGGCGGACTGGCGACCACTCAGCGATGGATAGTCCGTCGCTAACTGGAGAAACTGAGGTTAGCAACGGAGTGGCGACGGACTATCCGTCGCTACCTGGAGCATTTCAATAAAGCGACGGATTAGCAACGGACGATCCGTCGACCTGATGCTGTTTGATGTCCAAAAATTTTAGCTTTCGCGACGGATTGGCGACTAACTTACGGCGGACTGGCGACCACTCAGCGACTGATTATCCGTCGCTAACTGGAGAAACTGAGGTTAGCGACGGAGTGACGACGTAAAATTCGTCGCTACCCTGGAGCATTTCAATAAAGCGACGGATTGGCGACGGACGATCCGTCGAACTGATGCTGTTTGATGTCCATAAATTTTAGCATTAGCGACGGGTTGGCGACTAACTTACGGCGGACTGGCGACAAAGTCCCGACGGACTATCCATCGCTAACTGTAGGAATTTAATGTATCGACGGATTGGCGACGTAATATCCGTCGCTACCTGGAGAATTTTACATTGAGCGACGGTTTAGCGACGGAATGTCCGTCGGTAATTGGGTATCAGAAAATCTCTGATACGCTTTTGCCGACAAATTTACGACGGATTAGCGACGGATATTGGGTATCAAAAAATCACTGATACGGTTTTGCCGACTCGTTAGCGACGGAGTTTTCCGTCGCTAACCCTATATCCTGATACATGTTTTGACGAAAGCTAGTCGGTAATCCGTCGCTATATATATTTAAATGCGCCGACGGTATTCCGTCGCTAAGTCGTCGCTGAGCGACGGAGTAGCGACGGATATGTTTAGCGACGAGGTTATTCCCGACGGCTGTTTTACCAAAATATCCGTCGGTAATCCGTCGGTATTTATTTTTGGCGACGGACTACCGACGGATAAGGCCGTCGGTAAATCCATGTATTTTGGTAGTGCTCCCATCCCTGACTAATATAGAGGATCCAGTCATGACACGTCATGACATGCATTCTCTGTGAAGTAGCTCTTCTTCACAGAAATCGTGTCTATACAATGAACAAGGAAACAAGGAAGACTTGCTCAAGGCATACCATATATAAGAGGAATAACATCTTATGACGGGATCCAAACAAATACCAATCCGTATGAACAATGTGTCAAGAGAACAAGGATATCTACACTAAATACTAGAAATAAAGACGATATCATAAAACAAAATTATTATCAGAGAATGTACTCGCCTGTGATGTGATGGATAAGTCGACTGAGTCCAAGAACAGTGCCTCGAGGACCTATAGATGGAATATTGTATCAATATAATGGTTTGGAAGTGAAATTAAGTCATACTGAGTCAAACTAGGTCAAGACACGTCAAACTAAGTCAATCTAGGTAAAACAAGGTCAAACTAGATTGTACAGGGTCAATCTAAGTCATATTAGGCCTAACAAAGTCAAACTAGGTCAATACAAGTCAAACAGAATTAAACTAGGTCGATTTAAGTCAACGGTTGACTTACAGTTGACTTTTGGTCAACTGGTCAACTCTGGTCAACTCTAGGTCAACTTTAGGTCAAACTTGAGTAACGTTGACTAACAGTTGACTTTGGGTCAACTGGTCAAGTTTGGTCAAGTTCTAGTCAATTTTAGGCTTTTGTTGACTTTCGATTGACTTTTGGTCAAAATAGTCAACCATGGTCAACCAAGGTCAAAACTAGTCCAAGTCCACTATTCCTAACCATTACCAACCATAATATCCTAATTTTAGCTATATCTTAAAGTACTAAACCCATATGTTGTGAAATGGGTATTATCCCTACTTATCCCGTTTACCCTTTCTACCCTAATACTAAGGCCAAGTAGCTTTTCCTTAGGAGTTCCACTTCCGGCTTCCTAGGGTAGTAGGATACTAACCTACACTAACATTACCTACCAAGTTTCCTAGGTAAAGTGGACATCCAGTCCATCTTATGGTCCATGTTGTTGATTTACCCATTATCTTGGCAAAATCTCACTTTTGCTTCTAACTCCCACTCTAGGCTTTCCTACTTCATTCTAATCTTTCCCCCACTCTCTACTATGGTATTTAAACCCTCTCCTAGAATCTCGATACCGTATCACGGTATCTTGATATTGAAAAGTCGAAAAGGGTAAACTTGTATTACCTTAAGGTAATGGATATTCATGAGATACCAATTTGGTATCTCAAGAATACCACACGACTCCAACTCTAAGTAGAATACTAAACTCTAACTATCTAACCAATACTAACTTGCTACCTAACCATCTAACCCATCTAGTAGTCATGGCTAACCCCTTAGTACTAACATACCACTTATCTCCATATTTTCCCCAACCTCTAACCAATATCCCCCTCTTCTAGAACCTCACCAAGACACACTCTAACTCACTCAACCCTACCCACTTATAGGCCATTTTAGGGGGATATATATAGTTATATATAGGAGTATATATGTAGGTATATATTGGTATATATTGGTGGGGAAAAATGGGGGTTTAAGGGGGCTAAAGGGGGGTCAAAAGGCTGCTACTACTGCTGCTGCTATTGCTGCTGCTAATGCATGCTGCTGCTGCTATAGCTGCTGTTTTTGCTACTGTTTTGGGGGGGAACAGCAGCCCCAACTCCCCTCTAGCTGCTGTGTTGCTCTCCAGTCTCTCCCTCTCTAACTCCCTTAATCTCTTCCTCTCATTCTCTCTAATTTCCTCTATAAATCTCTCCTCTATCTCACTCACTCTCTCTCTCTCTCTCTCTCTATATATATATATATATATACATATATATATATATATATATATATATATATATATATATATATATATATATCACACTCTCACACACACTCATATCTACATATATAGACACACACACTCACATTCATGGATACATACACATATATATAGACACACACACACATACATATCTATATATATACATAGACACACACACATATGGATATTTATATATATGGACACACACACACTCACACACACATACATACATACATGCATACTACCAACACCGCCACTACCACCACACACACACACTACCAACACCACCACTACCACCACACACACACATACACATATACTCCTGAACGACCCAAAACCTTATCCGAATACCCAATTCTTACAATTCTACCCTCTAGGGCCTAGACACGTGCCCCACACAAGAAATCTAACTCGCGCACGCGAACGAAAACGAGAAACGAGGCCCAAATGCCCAAATGGCCATTCTGGCGACTCCAGGGTGTCCGATTCGCGATACCGCGTGATACAGACACCAAACCTATCCGAATTCGACCCAAACTCTACCCACGAGTTCTAAATAATGATTAGAACCTATTCTAAGTACTAACTTATCAATTCTAGTGTCGGTGCAAAAAGTCACCCGTGTGTTGGAACCCGAAAACTCCGAAAAAGCCTATTTTTATGATTTCTCGCAAAACGACCCCACGTATCCAAACATGGACACGTACCTAGCCTCATCTCACCCAAACTAACCTAATTAGGTCTAATTAGGCTAGGGTTAACACCCAAACATGTTAATTTAGGATTTTCTCCAAAATTGTCACTAAACCTAACCCGAAAGTCCCGAATTAAGTCCAATGGGTTCCAAATCTCTTCTAATGGGTTGTCCGATGCCTCGGATATTCTCTAATATGCAAATAACATTAATTAGGAGCAATTACAAGAGTTAGAGTTAGGGTTTACCTCTTGGGAGTTGGAATCCCAAGGAAAAGTCGCAAAATTGGTTCTTTTTGGGTCAAGAGCCAAATCTAAGCTTCCAACCCCTCCATGTTAGGTTCTACCTAGATAAAAATCACAAATAAGAGATAAACAAGATTTAGTACCAAGATTAGAGAGAGATCTAGAGTATGGAAGAGAATTAGAAGAGATTTGACTTACTTTGGAGCTTGAAATCAAAGGATTTTGGCTTGGTTTGGAAAGGAACTCTCAAATGAGAAGAAGAAGAACAAGATATGAAGAAAATGGAGTGGAGAGAGGTCTCCTTGCTGCCAGCCAGATTTGAGGGGTTTGGGGACATTTGACAAATGTCCAAAATGCCCTCCAAGGCCCCTTTGAGTCAATTTTGTCTTATGTGGAAGTTTGGGGCTAAAAGGGGTCAAGTTTAAATGACCAAATAGACCAATTAAGTCATGTGGGATTAGTCTAAATGCACTATACTAATTATTGGAATTTATGGGCCATGTCTAGCTAAACTCTGGGTTCCAACTAGAGTCTAAGCTACCCGGGTCACTAACACAAGTCGAAATGAGCCAAAACTCAAACCCGATCAAACTAAACCCAAAAATACAATATTAAAATATAAAAATTCTTAAAATATTAAAATATGAAAAATGATCAAAATTATAATACATCAATTTAAATATTAATAAAATAATATAAAATTTACCAATTAATCAAAATCCTAAATAATTCAAAAGTCACAAACTGACCAAAATATTCTTAGCCTAAAAATGGTAATTAGCTAATCTAATCACATGGGTTAGGCCTCCATGGTCATGGTTAGTCTCTAGGCTAAGCAGCTCTAAGGTTACACTAGCCAAAGAACAAAATCACAAAACACTAATTAAATTAAAATAATCAAAATCACCAATAAATCAATAACATGATTTAAACCTATTATTAAATAATCAATTTTACAAAAGTTCAAAATTACCCTCATTTTTGAATACAGGCAGTTACAGATGCCATATCCCATTATGTGGTATCTGACATGGCAGCTGACATAACAGCTGCCATGACAAATTTTAATCCAAAACATTAATTACCTATTTTTTAATGTTAATATTAATATTAATGTTAATGTTAATATTAATATTAATGTTAATGTTAATGTTAATATTAATTTTAATGTTAAGATTAATTTTAATTTTAATATTAATGTTAATTTCAATGTTAAGGTTAATTTTAATGTTAAGGTTAATCTTAATGTTAATTATCATGTTAATTTAATATTAATATTAATTTAATATTAAATTTTGTCATGTCAGCTGCCATGTTAGCAACCATGTCATATGTCATATAATGGGAGATGACATCACCCAAATATTTTGGGAGCCAAATAGCATTTTTGTTTCAGGGTTGGACTCCGATCTTCCCGTAGGTTGAGGAATGAGGGGTGAGCCGAAGGGTTGTACGGTAGGTTGCTCGTGTGTATTGGTAGAGTACAAGAGAACAAGAAGAAAGTAATGGTTGTGTGTAATTTACTGTGTCCAGCACAAATGGCTGGGATCTAGATGTAGAGGTTTAAAGGTGGCAGTTGTGTTAGATAATGGAGTTCTATCATAGTGTTAATACTGTTGTTCTAATCCAGAACGTGTGCATGGGTGGGCTTGGAAAATGGAATGAGTTATGTAATTCTAAACAGTAGAGGGTTATGCCTATTGGTAGATTATATGCCCCACAGTGGTGAGAAGAGTTCATATTATAGGTTCAATATTGATGTTGTGTTGGCATTCGAATGCTTCACTATTTTATTATAGTAAACTGTGGTTACATTCCAACTTAGTTCGAGCATAGATTAGGGATTTCATACTGACATTGGGGTACAACATTTTGATTTTTATGGATTGATGTTAATGTTGATATGAGGGGAATGAAAAACATATTGGTATGTATGTATGCCCTTGAGAAAGAGGCTGGGTCTCGAAAATGTGAGTTTAAGAGTATATAATATTTGGATAGAGTAAGTTTAACCATGACTTATTGTCACGACCCGCACCCGCTGTAAGGGCACGTGTGCGTAACAGCACCCAGCCCTCACCGTAAAAACGGCGTGGAACGCTGTAGGTTTACTACTCTAACAACTGTTTATATAATATCAAAACATGTCGAGAATATGGTCATCTCTGAACGGAGGACAAGCAATGATAATATATAAGTACTCAATCACAACTCTAAGATGATAAAGTAAATACTGAATGATAAAGACAACACGACAATAAAAATATAACATGTCAAGTCCAAACACAAAGAATATACAAGTCCAAGTCCAAAGTCTCTAATACTAGCCAAAAATAATAACAGTCCCAAGAGTAACTGGAGACAAGGTCCAGTACAAAAACCTACTCTATCTACAGGATAGGTGGTATCTCGCCCTGCGGTACTGCACCCTGCTGATCTAGGGTATCTGTCTCTAAACCTACTACGTCCGGTGGGTTGTAGTAAGTGCAGTAATAGTCCTCCTCTGCATCTATAAATATTGTCAACATATCCGGTCAGGATGAAACGAGTACATAAATTCCATAACAATCTCAAGATAGGATAAAAGCCATAAGACTGTAAATAGAGCATATACAATAAAATCATGGAGTGTACATATATGTATCATGGCATGGTAAGCTGTAGAGCTAGAGCTAGAACAGAAAAGTAGAACTGATCATGGTATGTACACAAATCAGGGTAAGCCATCTATCCAATGTGTGTGAGTAGTAGTTTCAACTTGTGATCGGCTTGGGCACCTGTAAGTAACTGGCCTGGCTAGTCATAAGTGCAGTATATGACTAACACTGTTCGGGAATGCGGGATGGATTTGATCACAGGCATACGCTACTACTCCCCCGCCCCCAATTGGTAGAATGGATCCAAATAGGACACGTCACTATACGGGATTCTATGAGAAGGGAGCAAATCTTCTCTAGAATCGGTGACCATACATTATACAAGAGCTACAAAGGAGCTTGCACAATACTCCCAAGCTAACAAGGAGTAACATCTCTTGTCAAGATCCAGGAATACCAATCCGTGAGAACCGTATGTCAGGAATAAGTATATCTACACTAAGTACATGAATCATAACAGTTATCATAAACTGGGAAAAGTTATCAGAGAATGCACTCGCCTATGATATGATATAATATGTCAACTGTATCCAATACAGCACCTCGAGGACCTATAGATAACAAGACGTATCAATACTATATTTAGAAAGTAAAGTCAAATCAATTTAAATCCTATTAAGTCATTCTAGGTCAAGACAAGTCTAGTTAGGTCAAACCAGGTCATAGAAAAACATTGAAAGTCAACCCAATCAAACTAGGTCAAAGATTGACTTACAGTTGACTTTTGGTCAACGGATCAACTCTGGTCAACTCTAGGTCAACCCTAGGTCAACCCTAGGTCAATGGTGACTAACAGTTGACTTTTGGTCAACTGTTCAACTCTAATGGAATTTGGGACTAAATTGGGTAAAGTGTTGACCCATGGTTGACTTTTGGTCTAATAAGTCAACCGTGGTCAACCAAGGTCAAGACTAGATCAAGGCGACTTTTTCTAACCAATTCCAACCCTTACAATCCATATCCAAGTCCATCTTGAACTCCGAAACCCATATCTTGGCCGTAGGCCAATACCTTAAATTTACCCTTTACAAAGGTAAATTCCTAACCTAGCCCAATACCAAGTTAGCCTACCTACGCTTGGTATTTCGACCCGTGCTTCCTAGGGTAGTAGGATACTAGCCTACACTATCATTACCTACCAAGCTTCCTAGGTAGAGTGGACATCCAGTCCATCTTACAGCATATGTTGTCGATTTACCGATTATCTTGAGTATCGCGAGATATTCAATGATATCGTGCGATACCATCCTCCTAATCCCACACGAAACCCCGATTTCAACCCGGGAGCCTACCCACAAAATCTAATTCATATTATCTAAGTCTCATCCAATTTTGGACGCGTTCCGACACTCGGAACTCGAAATCCCCCTTTTACTAAATTCTGACTCACTCCGATTTGATTTCCTACATTCCCTACCCCGTATCCTAGTAACTCTAGTATTCCGATACCAAATTGGTATCCTAGATACCTTATTCTCTAGGATTTGGATAAATTTCTAATCCTACACTACCACTCTTCTTTTCCTTCTCCTTCCTTTTTTTTTCCTTCTCCTTCCCCTTCTCCTTCTCCTTCTCCTTCCTTTTTCCTTCTCATTCTCCTTCCTTTTTCCTTTCCTTCCCCTTCTCCTACTCCTGCCTATGCTACTGCTACTGCTGCTCTTGCTAGCTGCTGCTGCTGCTATTGCTAAAGTTGCTGCTGCTACTGCAGTCTACTGCTGCTGCTGCTCTTCTTATTTCTCTTCTTCTTCTCCTACTTCTTCTACTTCTTCCCCTCTCTCTATATATCTATATATATATCTATCTAACTATCTATATATATATATATATATATATATATATATATATATACATACATACATACACATATATATACTCTATATATATGTAAAACCCACTATCAATACATTACTCCCTTCACTAATCCCATCCTCTAACACACTCACTCACTCAAACACACACTCTCATGACACCACCACCACTTTCCTCTACACACACACACAATTATACACTCAAACACACACTCTCATGACACCACCACCACTCTCCTCTACACACACAAATACATACATATATATATATATATATATATATATATATATATATATATATATATATATATATATATATATATATATATATATATATATATATATATCTCTTAAAAGGGAAAAACTCCTAATAAAATCCTTAAACTAGGTTTTAGGGAAACCTATAAAAGCTATGGTCAACTTGTAGAGAATGGTCTCATCTACATTTATTGTGAAGGAATAAATGTAAATGAGGAATTTATGAGGGTTTAATGAACATACCTAATGTAGATCTCTTGAAGAAGAGGGGACTTGAAAAAGAATGAAATAAAGAGAGAGAGATGACTTAGGAGTGAAGTAAAGGGAGGGGGAAATGGCCTATATGTGGCCGGCCATGGGGGTCCCAAATGGGTTTGGGTGGAGACCCATTAGGCCTCCACACCCATTAGACTTGGTTTGGTTTGGTTTTGGTTTGGTTCGGTTTGGTTTGGTTTAACTTCAAAATGACTAATTAAGCCTCTAAATGACTAGTTAAGCCATGGGAGTATGGTTTATGGTTTCTAGCCTAGTTAGGATGGCATATGGGCCAAGCCCAGCTAGTATGTGGGTCCCACTAGTGTCCAGACTACCCGGATCTCCAACTTAAGTCCAAATTGGATAAAATTCAAACTCAAACAACCAAATCCCTAAAAATCCTATAAAATCAAATAAAATTCCCAAAAATATAAAACTTGGAAAATGACAAAAATACCCCTAATTCGAGAACTGGGGGTGACACTTATGGATCATTGATAACTTGTATACTTTTTGCTATCTAATAATCCCTTAAAACAAGATTCTTTTATATTACTATTTCCCTCCTTTTGGAAACAAGTATAAATTGTGTATATGTAAGTTTAAAACTTGGGAGCAAGTTATTTCATTAGGACTTTTAATATGGTTAGTAACCATTCTTATTTAATCATTATTTTCCTTTGTTAAGTAATTAGAAAAAAATCAAAGTAATTAATTAGTCCTAAAATTTTCCCTAGGTCTTGTTGGCTTCGGACCTGGACGTTGGACCGATTAATTCTACTCAGCCCTCGGAACCAGGCATGTGTACCTTGCCAATCTGTACTTCAGTTTAAAATATTTAGCTTTTTAAATATCTGCTTGGTTTTATTGTTGCAACACCTAGGGCCGTGTATGGTACTTCGTGTCCGAATCACATTCGGGTGCTGATGGACGTTAGCGTCATCGGGTATCGGTACTAGATATTCACTCTTGTGTTACCGCGGCAACTCGTTGCGGGGTACACTCTGACCCTAGGACAAGTTCATGTGACACTACATTATTGACGGAATCCCGTACTTGATTATAACTTGATTTATGGAATTTCGTGTCTGATTCTAGGATGATGACATTGATATACATGTATTGTTTCTTTTTATTACGACTCGTTGTCCTAGCTAAAGATCTGATCGAGCATCTCGTAGATGTCAAGTCATATGGGCAGGGAAGAACATACACTGTGCACTTGATCTACTTTCCCTCATGTTACCATTGCCTCTTACCCAGAGCCTCAAAAATTCATTAGTTACCACAGTTCCTTACCAGAACTGCGGAGTTTTCATTAGTTACCAGATTTTCGTATCAGATCTTCGGAGTACACATGACAGCCCGCATATTCGAGTGATGTTTCTTAAATTGCATTTCATTCTAGTTGGTTATGTTAGATTCACCCTTTTATTTAGTCTTATCTTACATATATATTCATTCTTTGTTGTCATACATTGGCCTGTTAATTATGTACCTTGTTGCGTCCCTCTAAGGACTTGGTTTTCTCTCCAGATTTAGCCGCGGGGTCTACAGAGAACCTTGTTGCATTGTTGATGGGCTCCCATTATATTTCATGTATGTACTTCTTGCAGTATTCATTCTTTCATCGTTTATATGTTTTATTTCCTGTTGTCTTGATCGCTTAGTAGCATAGTATTTATAGACTCATATTATTCCTTTTTCGAGTCTATTTCGGGCAATATGATTATTAGGTTGCAGACTGATTCTCATATTCTCTATTTTTTATGATTTTGTCCATGGATTGAGATATAAACATGTTATAGAGGTAGATACACCAATCTAGGATAGCTTTGCATATTCGATTTAGACTGGAGTCAACTTGGATACATAGCTGTCCATTGCACGTGGCCTAGTCCTATGTATTTTAGGGACTGGGTGTGACATAGTTTTTGTGGTGGCCCATGAAGGTCCGATTATTTTGTCTTGGTTGCATTATTGTGCTAAGCGAGCCTGCAATTGGGTTAAGTTATTAGAATCTCAATCCACGATTGCTATTTGAAACTCCCTTGATTTCAACATACATCTTTGAACCTCCTCATAATTGAATTCGATCATACTCTTCTTGAATTCCATATTATTGTTTCACATCTTCTTTTGTTTCGGGAAGACAAACACTCGTACTAGATGGACCTCTCAATTATATTATGTTGAAAGATAGAAGTAGGATTGAGATCATACTTCTGAGGTTAGTGATTATTTAAAGTAGGAATGGTTAGGGTAGATGGATCTATTAGAAGGACGGTTAGAGCATAATGACACTTGGATTTATATGTATGATTTTACCCTAGTAGAAGGACCCAAGAATCAAGGGACAAACCCATGGTAGTTAAGCTAGATGGTGTAACACCCACTTTTCTAAAAATGAGGATAATTTTAAACTTTTATAATTATAATCATTTAATAATAAGTTTTAATTCGTGTTATAATTTTTAGTAATTTTTAATTAATTAAATACTATTTAAACTGATGCATTGTGATGTTGGTGTTTTGCTAGTGTAATCCTAGAGACTACTCGACCTAGAGACTAACCATAACCATGGGGACCTAATCATGTGATTAGATTGACTAATTACCTATTTTTAGGTTAGTATTTTGGTTACTTTTGAATTTTAATGAAAATGAATTTTGATTAATTAATTTTGAGCCAATCTCTATTGTTAAGCCTTAACCTAGAAATGACCTAACCTAGATATGATCATGATACTAGATATTCCATTAGAACCTTCTCACTAAGTGTCAAGATTTGTAATATCTAGATATTAACTTTAGCTAGATATTTACTTAAGATATTTAGCTTGAAACCTAAATTACATGGGCCTTTACCTAGAAAGCCTTGAATTGAACTTGTAGAAGCCCTCATAGCATAAATATCTACCCCAAACCCTAGCCTAGAACTCTATGGCCAGCCAAGAAGCCCCCTATATATATCAACACTTGTTAGGATCTTGTCTCTTTTATTCCTACATCAAACCCTAAATTAGTTCTTCCCCAATTTCTCCCCCTTTATCCAAATTGATCCCAAATTGAACCTAGAGACTTGCATCATCATCCCCAACAGTAGAAGAGGCTATTGGAGGCTTGCTAGAAAGGTTTAAGGAGCATTGGACCATAGCAAATTGGAAGGGGGTTCTCATTCTAGCTTTGTGCATTGAGATTTACTCTCAATAGGTAAACCCCTCAAATTGATTCAAATTTCTATTTTCTTTTCATAGATGCATTCATTTAGGTGTCCCTTAGCTGTAGAGCAAGTTTGGTAGGAATTGGTGTTGATTTGATGTGCGTATCGGACACGTATCAGTGTCCTTTATGTTCGATAAAATGTCACTGTGGATCTTTTCTTCTTATTTTCTCCAATAAATTACATGTTTGCATAGCCCTTAGCATGCTGATCACGAATCACTAACACTGAGCTTGATTCTGTGTCGTGTCTGTGTCCAAAACGGACACGAACGTGCTGCATGAGGCCTCACGCGCATGTCCTGCTGCTATACGTCGATTGCTCGCAGCACAGGCCACGTGGGCGCGTGCCACTTGGCATAGATGTAGGGGCAGTGAATGACAAGTCAGCCCCTAAGTCTCATGACCTATCATGTCATATCAGACACGAAATTAGGGCTGCACGCATTTTTTACTACTCTGCATACGGTGTATTTTGCCCATTGATATGCACTTTGTGTCACATCCAGACACGTCATGGACACCAAGTGAGGTGTCGACCACCTAGACCTACCCTCCAGCTACATGTGTACACATGCACGAGGTGTCACGTGCACTGTGTCGTGTCTGACACGACTCGACATGGCTGCACGAGCCTGTCTAAATACAGTTTACTGATACGATTTGGTTCTTTGTTTTGGATTCGTGTCCAACAACTAGACACGATTGGGTTCATTAGGACACGTGGGGCTTGTCCCTACACTATAAACATGTTTTTTCCTAATTTAGTTTCGAATTTACATTGCTATTTTGCTTTTCAAATGGAAATGTTGAGATGAAACTGTTTTTCTGATTTTTTTTTCCATTTTGAGTTTTGTGAAGAATTGATTTTGATTTCTCATTTCCTGAGATTTATATAGGTATGTTGTTGTATTCCTAGGTTACATGTTGTGTTGTTGTTTGGGTTTGAAGACTATAGGTTTTGGTTTGATTTCGATCAGTCCATATTGGGGTATCAGTCCTATGTAGACTTAAAACTTTGTTGATGTAGGATTAGAGGATAACAACATTGGAAAGGAGATCATAGGGCCATAGGCCAATGTTTGTGCACAGGTTAAGAGCCACAACTGGCCATTCCCTGGGTTTAACATACAATATCAGAGGGTGTGTCCATTTTTGTAGGTAGGTATCACAGGTTGGGATAGAGTATAGTAGTTAGTTCAGATATTAGGTTGGGTTTCAATCGAATGTCTGATATTTATATTTGGTTCCAGTTTGGACACACAGTAGTTCCACTAATGCAGTCCACTTTATATCTGTTCAGTTCAAGATATCCTTACATCAACCCTTACATGTTCAGGTTTGATGAAAGTGACCTGTGAGGACAGATGTGTAGCTCATTCGATGTATGTATCAGTGGATATGCTTATATGTATTAGCTCTATATAGGAAATAGAATATAACAGTTATATAGAAAACCTATATCATTTCATATAGGCATCAATTGAATAGTGGATAGAGGCTCGGGAAATGTAGGATATGACAGAGCAGTTTCCTTGGTCTACATCACTCATTTAAGTCCCAGTCTTAAGAATGAACCTCCAAGTTCAGTCTTTACCTCGAGAGTCAATCCTATTCTCTCATCTTAAAGTTTAGTCCTTGAGTGGGAAGTCTTAGTAATAGCAATTTAGGAAGAGATGGGCTCGGGTTGGATGTGTGTTTAGGTGAGATAAGTGTCTGATTGGGGATATCCTCCATTTTTATTACATATCCAAGCAATCATTATAGCTAGGTATATAGAAGTGAATATACTGTAGGTAGGCAGAGTGAGGAAGTGTGTGTGTATTAAGTGAGTTAGTGAAGAGTGATTTAGAGTGAGAAAGTTGGTAGACACTCATGTTCAGACCCTAGTTGATGAACCAGTTTAGTATAATAGATTGAGAGAGTAGTTTGGCATGTTCTATTTCTGTCTAGCCCCTTAGTTACTTGTTCAGTCCATAGTATTGGATATGTTCCTTGCAACTAGAACCTTTGCCTAGCTATGACCTTTGTATATATATATATATATATATATATATATATATATATATATATATATAAGGATATATCATACTTATGTGTATGATATATATATATATATATATATATATATTTTTTTTTATTTTTTTTATGTGTATGATATATATATATATATATATATATATATATATATATATATATATCATACACATAAGTATCATATATCCTTATATATATATATATATATATATATATATATGATATGTAGTATACACTAGTAATAGCTAAGTTGGTTAGCATTAGCTAGATGATAACAAGTTGAACGTAGTTGACCATGAGTTGACTTTGGCCTAGATTGTCTTAGAATCATGTAGATTGTATTGTAAATTCAATTATCATATAAATTGAACTCTTTATAACCTGTGTTGCTTTAACTAGGACTCTGTGACTCCAATATATATATATATATATATATATAAAATATATATATATATATATATATATATATATATATATATATATAATATATATATATATATATATATAATATATATATATATATATATATATATATATATATATATATATATATATATATATATATATATATATATAATATATATGATATGTAGTATACACTAGTAATAGCTAAGTTGGTTAGCATTAGCTAGATGATAACAAGTTGAACGTAGTTGACCATGAGTTGACTTTGGCCTAGATTGTCTTAGAATCATGTAGATTGTATTGTAAATTCAATTATCATATAAATTGAACTCTTTATAACCTGTGTTGCTTTAACTAGGACTCTGTGACTCCAATTTGGCCATCTTTTCTCATCAGCTGTTCAGGATATCAGACGAGTACATTCTCTGATCGTTTCGTATTTGTTAGGATTTATATTCTTGCTCTAGATCACTTTACTTGATGCTGTCATGATGTTATCACGGATTGGTACTATATGGATTTTTTCATGAGATGTTATCCCCCTCGGGAGCATCGGATACATCATGTCATATGCTTTTCACGTATATAATGTATTCATGTGCTTTTACTATTTATGCATGTGCACTCATGTGATTCATGAACTCTCATGATCACTGAGCCCCTCATGTGCAAATCATTCATGTGCATTCATTTATTGAGCCCACGTGAAATCATGTACGTAACATAACTTGAATAGATCTTTGTGTATTGATTGTGGCATAGGTGAGTAGAATTGGTTATATGGATCATATCCCCAGCAGATTATTCATGTGAACTCCATAGTTTATTCATGTGCAACCTAACCTGTTTTCATAACCATATTATGCTCTAAATCATTAGTCACTTACAGTTCTTACTTATCATGTATATATTTCCAGTTATCAAATATCTCTCTTGTTTTCATGTACGTCTTCTTACAGTTCATGTATCTTATTCTTTTGCATGCTTTATATTTTCTGCCATGATATGAACTGCGTGATATGTATTATACTTATTACTGTCCTGACTGGACCTGTTGAAAATATTACATATGAGATCGAGGATTTTGTACCATCTGCTATGGAGCACACCTAGATGATATCTGTGAGTTGGACCTTCAGGAGGATCCAGTTATAGCTGTGGACACCATCCCTTTAGTCTAGGCTAGTTAGCTAGACAGTTATCTTATTTCATGTTGTCTTATCTTATTTTGACATTCTGATATGTATTATTTTGGATGATGTTGTTGTTAGTGTCGTCTAGACGCTTAGACTTATTTCTCTTCTGTTTGTATTTCACTTCGGATTTCATACCTATCTTATCGTGCTATTATCCATCTTTAGATTTGTGATTGAGTTGTATCTTCTGAGATTGTCCTTCGTTCGAAGAGTATATTATATTTTTGTTTAGTTGTGATTGTGACCTAGAACAGCGTTCTACCGCCGACACTGCGGCGTAAGCAGGACGTACCCATTTCTCGTGCCCCTACACTGGGTGTGGATCGTGATAGATAGAGTTGGATAGAGGTATAGTAGGGTTACTAAGAAGATATGCTGGACTACTTGTTCATAATGATTGAAGTGATTTAAGGGAATAAATAGCTGGAACTTTAGAGTCATTACAGTCCTCTATTTGAAATGTGATTTTTCATATGACGGACCAGAGAAGGAAGGACTTAAGTAATGGGACTTGATAATTTTATTTTCAATAAGGTAATTGCATCGGATAAATTGGATAGATGTTTTCAGAAGTAGTAAAATATGTAACAATATATGGCATTCGAAGAAATTTTTGTCATGATGGTACGTTGAGCGACTATAATTACTATATAAAAGATGATTGATAGATAGAAGAAAGATCAAGGAATATAAAAGTGTATGTTGATGTTTGATCTGTGACATCAACGATGATCAAGGATTATGATAATGATTACTTTTGGTGATGAAATAAAATTACTAGAAGTACACAACCCAACAAAGGGCAATGACATAAACTGATACGACTTTATACACGTGAAAGGATAAAAAATTAGACTTTAGGAATGGAGGATGCAAATTATAAGATGGGTAGGGGGAATGAAATTGGAATAACAAAGTTTTGATGAATTAATATTGACAGCAGAATAGGTTTCATCTTGAGTTTTAACAAAAGATATTTTGTTAGAGACAATTTGAGAAATGATACTATTGAAACTAATGTCGTAGGTATAGGAAGGATAGAAATGAGATGATTATATAAGATTTGTATATTACGACAGAGGAAAAGATGGACCATAGTACATAGGGGTATGCGATAAAATAAATAAGTTGTATTTGGACTAGATATGCATTTAAATCGAAGATAGGCTATCGAAATGACCAATCAAGACCATAAATTATGGGTTATCTGTTATAAATATATCATGTCGAATGAATTGGTTTAAGTAACTACTTAACGACGCCTCGACCTTTACCTAATAAGAAGGGTATATGAAAGTTAGATGTGCTTGTAAAATTTATTTTGTATATATATATATATATATATATATATATATATATATATATATATATATATTGCTATCGCTAGAGGGAATGGATTATTGTTAAGCATACTGTTATGAAGAATTGAGGAAGTATAGATCTCAAGCATTGCTTGTGATGTTCCTATCTCATGGGGGAAGTCATAAATAAGCGTTGGAATTGGAGCTAGAGGTTATACCTTTAATAGACTAGTAAACCATAGCTATGATGAACCCTTAGTATATGCTGTTAGCTATGAATCCCAAAGGAATTGCAATTACAACAACTTTATTAAGTTACGGGACATATTGTGGTCATAAAGATCAGGGAAGAACAAATGAAGAGTAATATGCAAAATAATTGAGGAAGGGCGAGGATGAAATTGCAAGGAATTTTGATTTCAAGAGATCAGATGGGATGGAGAAGTGTTATACACTAAGGATTATCAATTACGGTAAAAAAAAATAGGATGCATGAATTAAGCAAGTTGAGTGGCAGAATTTTTCAACGTTAAGGGTTGCGACACAAAGAAGGAATAAGAAGGTTAGCTGATTTTGTTGGAGTGGGTGGGGTTCCCAACCTATGTGGAGAAGATCCCGGAGTGCGACGAACGCCGTCCGATGTCGGAGAAGCTCGGGAGTAGTTGTTACTGCTGCTGCTGCCCCAAAAGGGGTTCTGGACCAAGTCTGCCGAGTTCGGGCCGAACTCGGTCCCAGGCCGAGTTCTGGCCGAACTCGGTCTGGCCGTTCCAGGGTTTGGCCATCCAGTGCTGGTTGCCCCACACAGAGTTCTGGCCGAACTCTGTGTATCGGGGGACTGAAGCGGATTTCAGGATGAGTTTTCATCATTGGATCTAATCCAACGGTCCAGGTTGGTTGCGGGATTAGGGAGATATATTGAGTTTTCTCAACCCTAATTCATTATCGTATAATCGCATTGGACAACACAAGTTTGAGAGAGAAGGAGGCAAGAGTGCCATTACAACTTCGGAGAAGAAGACGGAGGATTAAAGGTCGCTGTTCGAAGGAGATCGTGTTCGGGTAATCTCTACTCGTCGTTCTCGCTCTTCGTAGCCTTGTAATCATTGTTCTTATCTCTGAGTATTGTGGGGATCCGATTTGGATCGGGAGGAGTTTGTAGAGGGTGTATTTCTTCTATTCCATTAGTGGAGGCTTCTCAGGGTTGGACTCCGATCGTCCCTTGGTTTTTTTTCCCGCAAGGGTTTCCACGTCAAAAATTTTCTGTGTCTGCGTGATTGTTTTTGTGTGGCTATTTTTGGGTTCGTGCGTTGTATTGCTCGGTCCTCTCGCAGGTACTCTCCGGTTTGGGGAAAGGTTTCCGCGCTTCTTTTCCAACAGAGTGGTATCAGAGCTTTGGGTTCAAATGGTGTCAGGAGTTGACAGAGGAACCAGAGAGGAGAGATGGACGCAAAGCCGGTGCGCATGGTGAACCTCAATAGCACAAACTATCATTATTGGCGGAGCAAGATGAAGGATTTGCTATTTGTCAAGAAGCTGTATCTACCTGTGTTTGCAACCGAGAGGCCCAGTGATAAATCCGAGGAGGACTGGAAGTTCGAGCACATACAGGTGTATGGGTACATACGGCAGTTTGTTGATGAGAACATGTACAATCATGTTGCCAATATTGAGCACGCGAAGACGTTGTAGGATAAGCTGGAATCCTTGTATGCGAAGAAGACCGGGGTAAACAAGTTGTTCCTGATCCGAACGATGATGGGTCTGTGGTACAAGGATGGGGCGTCTATTTTGGATCACTTGAGTGAGTTCCAGGGCGTGGTTGACCAGCTATCTTCTATGGGAGTCAAGTTCGACGACGAAGTTCAGGGACTGTGGCTGCTGTGTACCTTGCCAGACTCGTGGGAGACCGTACGAGTATCTATGATCGCTTCTGCTCCAGAGGGCATGGTCAGTCTGGAGTTTGCCAAGAGCGGGGTGTTGAATGAAGAGATGCGGAGACGTTCTCAGGGCACTTCATCCACATCCCACCACTCAGAGGCACTTGTTTCAGAGAGCCACGGAAGGGACAAAAGCAGGGGTCCAGGTGGTAGCAGAGACAAGAGCAGGGGGAAGTCCAAAGGTCGGTACGAGGACTCAGAGTGTTATCATTGCGGTAAAAAGGGCCATATCAAGCGGAATTGTTTCGCTTGGAAGAGAGAGAAGAAGGGCGACAAGGGGAAGCAAGAAGAGAACACTACATCGGCAGCCTCGATGCATGGAGGCGATGTGATCGTCGTAGGTGATGAGGTCATTACTAACCTCGCCTGCGATGACAATTCTTGGCTGGTGGACTCAGGGGCTTCAGCACATGTATCTCACAATAGGGCACTGTTTGCCACTTACACGACAGGCGACTGTGGCGTGTTGAAGATGGGCAACGGAGATGTGTCGAAGGCGATTGCCGTTGGAGATGTGTATTTGAGAACGAAGACGGGTACGGTTCTTGTTCTCAAGGATGTTCGTCATGTCCCTGATATCCGTTCCAACCTGGTGTCGGTTGGAAGGTTGGATGACGAGGGATTCTTCAGTCTCTTCGGGAACAGTCAGTGGAAGCTTTCCAGAGGTTCGATGGTGATTGCCAGAGGAAGCAAGAAGTCCGGTCTCTACTATATGGAGGAGAGCGCAGAGGGGGCACAGGAGGTGAACGCAGTCAGTGACGCGTCTACCGAGTTGTGGCACAGGCGGCTCGACCATATCAGCGAGAAGGGGATGAGCTACTTGGTGAACAGGAAAGTGATTCCGGGGCTCAAGTCTACAAAGTTGGAGAAGTGCACGCACTGTTTGGCTGGAAAGCAAAATAGGGTGTCTTTCCAGAGTCACCCAAGTTCGAGGAAGCCGGCGTTGCTCGAGTTGATTCACTCGAATGTCTGCGGTCCTATGAAGGTAAAATCTCTTGGTGGTGCTTCTTACTTTGTGACTTTTATTGATGACTGTTCCAGGAAGGTTTGGGTCTATGCCTTAAAGACCAAGGATCAGGTGCTGCCTACTTTCAAGGAGTTTCAGGCCTCCGTTGAAAGGGAGACGGGCAAGAAGTTGTTGTGTGTTCGGTCCGACAATGGCGGCGAATACATCGGTCCCTTTGATGCGTATTGCAGAGAGCAAGGGATACGACACCAGAAGACTCCGCCAAAGACACCTCAGCTCAATGGTGTAGCGGAGCGCATGAACAGGACACTGATGGAGAGGGTGCGGTGTTTGCTGTCAGAAGCAAACTTGTCGGGCAGTTATTGGGGTGAGGCTCTTCTCACAGCTGCTTATATTATTAATTTGTCTCCTAGTGCTCCTTTGCAGGGTGATGTGCCTGACAAAGTATGGTACGACAAGGAGCCGTCATACAGTCACCTGCGGGCGTTTGGTTGTAAAGCCTTCGTGCATGTACCGAAGGACGAGAGGACCAAACTTGAGTCGAAGACGAGGCGATGCGTCTTTGTTGGCTACGGTCGGGATGAGTTTGGCTATAGACTCTACGATCCAGTGGAAGGAAAGCTCTACAGAAGCAGGGACGTGGTGTTCATCGAGGATCAGACCATGACCAACACTCAGGATTCCGAGACGCCTTCTGAGGCTAAGGAATTGCCTGAGTTAGAGTCATTTCGCTTCGAGCAGTTTCCAGAGGACATCGCGGAGGATCCAGTTATGGGGGAGCCGGTACATGGAGTTGCTCCCAACCTTGATCATCAGCCTGCTGATGGTGGTCAGGGTATCCCTCAGGAGGATGAGCATGCCGGAGAGGCAGTTCCTGAAGGGGAGGAGGCTGTCGGTATACAGCCAGCACCAGTGGCTCCACTGAGAAGGAGCAACAGGGATCGTCGACCATCTACGAGATACTCGTCGGATGAGTATGTGCTATTGACTGACGGGAGAGAGCCCGAAAGTTTCGCAGAGGCTATGGAAGACGAACACAGGCAGGAGTGGATGGTGGCTATGCAGGAGGAGATGAGTTCCTTGTACACCAATTCTACTTATGATCTGGTACGGTTACCAAAGGGCAATAAGGCTTTGAAGAATCGATGGGTGTTCAGAGTGAAGCAGACGGATGATGCTACTCGCCCTCGATACAAAGCGAGGCTGGTAGTCAAGGGCTACGGTCAGCGGAAAGGCGTGGATTATGATGAAATCTTTTCGCCTGTCGTCAAGCATTCGTCTATTCGGGTGGTGCTAGCATTAGCAGCCAGTTTCGACTTGGAGGTCGAGCAGATGGACGTGAAGACGGCGTTCCTCCACGGTGACCTTGAGGAGGAGTTGTACATGGAGCAGCCGGAGGAATTCTGTGAGAAGGGCAAGTCACATTTGGTCTGCCGGTTGAGAAAGAGCTTGTATGGTCTGAAGCAGGCTCCGAGGCAGTGGTACAGAAAGTTTGAGTCGTTTATGGGGGAGCATGGTTATGCACGGACGACGTCGGACCATTGTGCATTTGTGAGGTATTTTGCCGATGATGATTTTATCATCTTATTGCTCTATGTTGATGATATGCTATTAGTGGATCGGAATGCCACTAGGATAGCGGAGTTGAAGCGCCAACTGGGCACGGCCTTCTCTATGAAGGATTTGGGCGCAGCGAAGACTATTCTTGGGATGGAGATCAGCCGAGAGAGAGAGTCCAAGCTGCTACACTTGTCCCAAAAGAAGTACATTCACCGGGTACTTCAGTGTTTCGGGATGGACGGGTCGAAGAAAGTGAGTTCCCCCCTCGCGGCTCACTTTAAGTTCACTGAGGAGCAGTGTCCATCTACCGAGGATGAAAAGGAAGATATGGAGCGGGTTCCATATGCTCAGCTGTGGGAAGCCTTATGTATGCCATGGTGTGTACGAGGCCAGATATTGCTCATGCAGTTGGTACGGTTAGCAGGTATCTTTCGAATCCTGGAAGGGTACACTGGAGTGCGGTCAAGTGGATTCTACGATATCTTCAGGGCACTGCTGGTTGGAGACTTTCCTTTGGTGGTGACGAGCCGAAGCTGGTTGGGTATACCGACGCTGATATGGCTGGAGATGTAGACACGAGGCGATCGACTTCAGGCTACGTGATGATGTTTGCGGGAGGAGCAGTGTCGTGGCAGTCGCGGTTGCAGAAGTGTGTTGCCTTGTCGACGACGGAGGCAGAATACATTACGGCGACGGAGGCTTGCAAGGAGCTGTTGTGGATGAAGAAGCTGTTGCAGGAAATGGGACTGAAGCAAGAGCAGTATACTTTGCTTTGCGACAGTCAGAGTGCTATCCATCTTGTGAAGAATCAGACGTTTCATAGCCGGTCCAAGCACATCGAGACTCGGTATCATTGGATACGGGATGTGGTTGAGAAGAAGGACGCGGAGCTTGAGAAGGTGCATACAGATGACAACGGAGCTGATATGTTCACGAAGATTCTACCAAGGGGAAAGTTTGAGTACTGCAGGCAGGTCGTCGGGATGACGACGTCCTCCCCATAGTTGTGAAGGGGGAGATTTGTTGGAGTGGGTGGGGTTCCCAACCTATGTGGAGAAGATTCCGGAGTGCGACGAGCGCCGTCCGATGTCGGAGAAGCTCGGGAGTAGTTGTTACTGCTGTTGCTGCCCCAAAAGGGGTTCTGGACCAAGTCTGCCGAGTTCGGGCCGAACTCGGTCCCAGGCCGAGTTCTGGCCGAACTCGATCTGGCCGTTCCAGGGTTTGGCCATCCAGTGCTGGTTGCCCCACACAGAGTTCTGGCCGAACTCTGTGTGTCGGGGGGCTGAAGCGGATTTCAGGATGAGTTTTCATCATTGGATCTAATCCAACGGTCCAGGTTGGTTGCGAGATTAGGGAGATATATTGAGTTTTCTCAACCCTAATTCATTATCGTATAATCGCATTGGACAACACAAGTTTGAGAGAGAAGGAGGCAAGAGTGCCATTACAACTTCGGAGAAGAAGACAGAGGATTGAAGGTCGCTGTTCGAAGGAGATCGTGTTCGGGTAATCTCTACTCGTCGTTCTCGCTCTTCGTAGCCTTGTAATCATTGTTCTTATCTCTGAGTGTTGTGGGGATCCGATTTGGATCGGGAGGAGTTTGTAGAGGGTGTATTTTTTCTATTCCATTAGTAGAGGCTTCTCAGGGTTGGACTCCGATCGTCCCGTGGTTTTTTTTCCCGCAAGGGTTTCCACGTCAAAAATTCTCTGTGTCTGCGTGATTGTTTTTGTGTGGCTATTTTTGGGTTCGTGCGTTGTATTGCTCGGTCCTCTCGCAGGTACTCTCCGGTTTGGGGAAAGGTTTCCACGCTTCTTTCCCAACAGATTTCTCGAATGGATGGCGGGGATATTAGGAATATATATTCGATATACAGTTGTAATAACGCAATAACAATTAGTAGTACCATAGATTATTGGAGACTCGTAATTTCGATTATGTTAGATGACTTTCAAGAACCAAAATGAGCAATAAATATCATGAGCTAGATAAGAAGAGAAAAAAAATTAAGCTTGAAAATGGGAATAAAATGGAAGCAGCATATCCTTAATTAAATTGATAAACGATACCTAGAGTTGAGTTATGAGTTGTTGAAAAAAAAACCTTAGAAGTATCGTTGAATGATAAATGGTGGCAAGGGCCAAAAAAAATTGAAGTGTCATAATTTTTTTTTGGGGATCATGGATGGAAGAGTGAGTGTATTCGTTGTTGCAAGCGACACTTGAAGAAACCCAGGTCACAAGAGTGAGTGTATTCGTTTGAGTTAAGATATAGGAATCATAATGGGTTATACGGTAGATTATAGCTTTGAGTTTTGTTAGTCATAATTCTTTTGAATCAGAGGTTCTTCTAAAAAAAACCAGAGTAGATGGACCTCATATTAGTACTAGTAAATGCACGTGCTTTGCTCGTGTAATGACGTTTAATAAGAATATTATCCAATTATAGTCAAATATATCTTCTAACTCATGTGGTTAAGGTGAGAGATGTTCTTCTTGTTTGGGTAAGTTTGATTACCCATGTTGAATATTATAACAAATTTAACCTTTTTTATATACATAATGTGAGTACTTTTCATTTGGCATAATTACAGTCTCGTGATTTTAACCATAGCGACTTAACCTAGCTATGCAATTAAGTAGAATTTTCCCTTATCTAGCCGTGCTATCTTTTGGAAAACAACACCTTGATTTGAACCTCTACTTGTGTTTTAATGTCGATAATACTCCTTTTTTTTCCTTGACCTAGTCACTACAACTAAAACTCCATATGTCCAATAAATCGTCCCTTACCTTCTAATCCAATTCCATGAAAATACTATGAGAGCTTACATTATTCTTTTATCTTGGGCTGCATTTTTTTGTGATCTTGTCACATCAGCATCCAGGCTATGAGATGATCATACCCTCTGTACCGTCTCACACTATTTGCATCCAACCAAGCCTATGCCTATTGTCCTATTGAAGACATGGCCTATATAGGAGCAGTGTTGAATTGATGATAGTTGCCTTATAGAGTTATTGACCAATGACAATACGTTAAGAATCTAGAGGGCCTATGACTAAGGCCAAAAGTACCTATATTAGTTTTTCTCTTCTTTGGACCTAGATCTCTTCTAGAAACCTTGTAAATAGAGTCATGACTAGATTTTCCACTGCAACTTAATCTAAAAACTTGGATAGTGTCCTAATTTAGGTATACTACTGCTCTGAGATTGTGATGTCAATTAATTATTATTAATGCATCTCCATCCTTTCGGGAATATCCAATGCAACATGTCATAACTAATACCCTTCTGCGGCAAACTCTCTTTACCCTTTTCTACCATGATTATTTTAATTTTGAGGATGAAATTCTTATAAGGTGGATAGGATCTAAACCCCCATTTCAATAAATATTTATTGTTATTATTATTCTATTTTTAAATTTATTTGTATAAAACTATAAATATAAGACATTTTTTGGGCTAATAGTAACTATTCTTTTTAGTATATCCTATATATATATATATATATATATATATATATATATATATATATATATATATATATATATATATATATATATATATATATATATTTGGAAACCCCCTTATTTTATTCCAGAAAGGCTCAAAATGCTGAAGCCTGTACAAGTATACCCTTAGGCACAAAATGCCGACGCCTATACAAGTATACCAACAAAATTCGAATGCTGGAGGTTAGGAGAGAAGAGAAACCCAAAAGTCTGTTTGGCCATGCGAACAGATGTCCCTGATCTTACGACACTGCTGGAGGACCTCCCGTATGATCTTGTCGGCGTTGTACTGGTGGCCCTCATATCTCGCCTTGTTACGATTCTTCCATATGACCCACGTCGCAGCTGCCGCTACGATCTGGTGTCCGTGGAAAACGGAGGCCCAACCAGCCAAGAGATCGTAGAAGCACCTGCCGCCCTGAGCCTGTCTGCAACGCTGGGACAGAACTCTCCATACCTTGACGGGTAATTCCCCCTGACAGAGGATGTGGTCAACGGTTTCTGTCTGACGCTCTGAGCAGCAATTGCATGCTGAGGCTAAGCTGAATATCCAATAGTGTGCAGATTGTCATCAATTGGTAACTTCTTTCGAAAGGCTATATATATATATATATAACTAAGTTACTATTAGGACAGGTTAAGTATCTGTAGTGATTAACGGGACATTGGGTTAAGGTTAGAAATAGTGAGAAAAAATAGGCCATTCCTGAGCCCACAAGTTCCATCATAAGCGATATTCAATTTTTTTTTTTTTTTCCTTTCTTCCTTTTCCTTTCATCAGCCAACCCTACACCAGCCCACCTGGGCCATTAAGATAAATAGAGGGTTTACACTTTGAGACGGGCAGGCGGGTTCATTCTAATATCCAACAAAACCGCGACCCACACTCGTTTATTCATAACGGCATGCTACTGTTTCTCTTCTCCTTTGAGTAATACACTGTAGCCTGTTCGACTACAGGCGGTCAGGATGCACAGGCACGCCTGTACGGCTTGGCCCACATGCCTCTCCGTTTGGAACCCTAGCTTCCTCCCTATTTAAACTCCCATTTCTCCTCCTCCTGCAGACTTCATCAACTCCCCCAACTTCATCGACTTCTACATCACCGTTCACGCCGACGACTCCACCAACAGTGCGTCGACGACGGACTCCGGGGGGGCTGTGGTTGAGCGACCTCTGCAGGCCATCCTTCGCGTTGATGTCGGCGAGTCCGACCACAACGAGGGTTTTCCAGACACGTGCAGAGTTGCAGCGGACCGCTCCCCTCACTCGAGCGTCGACGATGTTCTGCTACCCGGAGCTCTGTCAAACGAGATAGGCACCATTCACCGTTTCGAGTTTCTCTTATATCTAGCTACTGACCTCTCATCTCTGTCATGTTATCCTTGCATGCCAACATTTTCCAAATCAAGCTTGCTATTTGTTGTTGCATGTATAAATTCTCTGTTCCTTTCCTTCTTATATGAGTTGTGTAAGCCGAGATAAAACAGTTGGAGTGACAGGAAGAATGCATAGGGCTGGTATTCAAATCATAAAATACTGATTGTTGCGTGTCAAATACTTCGATAACGAATGCAAAGGAACAAGTGTTTCATTTAGCGATAAAATGTATTGGGTTCTGTCGTGTTTTTTTTTTTTTTTGCTTATATTAGGCTTAAATGGAGAAGTAGCAACTGGGAGGGAGGAGTAGTTAGTTTAAGCAATTGTAAACCGTAGAGGGTTAAGCCTATTGGTAGATTATATGCCCCACAGTGGTGAGAAGAGTTCATATTATAGGTTCAATATTGATGTTGTGTTGGCATTCGAATGCTTCACTATTTTATTATAGTAAACTGTGGTTACATTCCAACTTAGGGCCCGTTTGGTTTGCAGGATTGGACAACATAATGTAATTGGCATTACGTTGTCAATCTAACTCGGGTGTTTGGTTGGACAAAAAAAATTAGATGTAATGTAATCGCGATTACAAGTTTGATTACATTACATCAGTTTCTTCTAAACTCAATTACATCATAAAACCTATGTAATCGCAATTACATTACAACTTAAGGGAACGTTGGTATGCTATAATTTGGTCTTTTTGTTCGTTTTTGGTCATTTTTTTGTTATTTTGTTTATTTTTGGTCATTTTTGTTCGGTTTTGGTCGTTTTTGTTCGTTTTTTGTCATTTTTGTTCGTTTTTGGTCATTTATGTTGTTTTTGTTTGTTTTTTGTCGTTTTTGATCGTTTTTGTTCGGTTTTTGTCGTTTTTTTGTCGTTTTTGTTCGTTTTTTGTTATTTTGTTCGTTTTTGGTTGTTTTGTTTGTTTTTTTTGTTCGTTTTTGTCCTTTTTTGTTGTTTTTGTCCGTTTTTTGTCGTTCTTGTTCGTTTTTTGTTATTTTTGTTCGTTTTTTGTTGTTTTTGTTTGTTTTTTGTCGTTTTTTGTTGTTTTTGTCCGTTTTTTGTCGTTTTTGTTCATTTTTTTGTCATTTTTGTTCGTTTTTTTGTCGTTTTTATCATTTTTTGTTGTTTTTGGTCCTTTTTTGTTCGTTTTTTGTCGTTTTTTGTTCGTTTTTTTGTAATTTTGTTCGTTTTTTTTTTCATTTTGTTCCTTTTTGTCGTTTTTGTCCCTTTTTTGTTCGTTTTTTGTCGTTCTGTTCGTTTTTTGTCATTTTTGTTCGTTTTTGGTTGTTTTTGTTTGTTTTTTTGTCGTTTTGTCCTTTTTTGTTGTTTTTGTCCGTTTTTTGTCGTTTTTGTTCGTTTTTTATCATTTTTGTTCGTTTTTTGTTGTTTTTGTTTGTTTTTTTTTGTCGTTTTTGTCCTTTTTTGTTGTTTTTGGTCTTTTTTTGTTCGTTTTTGTTCGTTTTTTGTAATTTTTGTTCGTTTTTTGTCATTTTTGTCGTTTTTTATCGTCTTCTATCATTTTGGGTCGATTTTGCATGTTTTTTGTCGCTTTTTTTTTATCCTTTTTTGCTTTTTTTGGGGGTCTTTTTTCACTTTTTTTTGGGTCGTTTATCTCGTTTTTTCTTTTTGTTTGTTGTTTTTGTCGTTTTTGGATTTTTTTTTTGCAATTTTTTAATCTTTTTGTCGTTTTTTGCTCGTTTTAATTCCCTCTTGTTTTTGGTCTTTTTTCGTATTTTCGTTTTTTGTCATTTCTGTTTCTTTTATCGTTTTTTTTATTTCTTTTGCTCTTTTTTTATCGTTTTTTGTCATTTTTTTTCTTTTTTTGTCGTTTTTGTTCATTTTTTGCCCATTTTTTTTTGTTTTTGGTCGTTTTTCGTCCTTTTTTCCCTTTCATTTATTGTTGTTTTTTGTCCATTTTTTTGTTTTTAGTCATTTTTTTTATCATTATTGGTCACTTTTTATGGTTTTTACATTTTTGATCTTTTTTTTTGTCGTTTTTCTTTTTATCGCTTTTTCATTTTTGGTTTTTTTTCCTTATGTTTTGTTCGTTTGTCATTTTTGGTATTTTTATTTTTTGTCTTTTTTTTTCGTTTTTGGTCTTTTTTTAACAGAAAACAAACCATTTTCTCCCTTTTTTTATTATTTATTTTTAATTTTTTTCTTTTTTCTTTTTAAAATTTTGAAATTTTGTATTGATCAACTTTTTAAATTTTATGTTGTATTTTAAAAAAATATTAAATTAAAAATTTAATTACATTACATGGTAAACCAAACACATTAATGCAATTAACATTACATTACATGGTTTGATTACATGTTTCAACCAAACATAGTAATGTAATTGTAATTCCATTACATTACAAACTCAATTACATTACAAACCCAATTCCATTACGATTACGATTACATTACAATGAACCAAACGCAACCTTAGTTCGAGCACAGATTAGGGATTTCATACTGACATTGGGGTACAACATTTGGATCTTTATTGATTGATGTTAATGTTGATATGAGGGGAATGGAGAACATATTGGTATGTATGTATGCCCTTGAGGAAAAGGCTGGGTCTCGAAAATGTGAGTTTAGGAGTATATGATATTTAGGTAAAGTTTAACCACAACTTATGGATCAGTGATAGCTTGTATACTTTTGCTATCTAATAATCTCGTAAAACAAGATTCTTTTATATTATTATTTCCCTCCTTTTGGCAACAAGTATAAATTGTGTATATGTAAGTTTAAAACTTAGGAGCAAGTTATTTCATTAGGCCTTTTAATGTGGTTAGTAACCATTCTTATTTAATCATTATTTTTCCTTTGTTAAGTAATTAGAAAAAAATCCAAGTAATTAATTAGTCTTAAAATTTTCCCCTAGGTCCTGTTGACTCTTCGGACCTGAACGTTGGACCGGTTAATTCTACTCAGCCCTCGAAACCAGGTAAATGTACCTTGCCAATCTTGTACTTCAGTTTGAAATATTTAGCTTTTTAAATATCTGCTTGATTTATTGTTCTGGTTTTATTGTTGCAACACCTAGGGCCGTGTACGGTACTTCGCGTCCGAATCACATTCGGGTGTCGATGGACGTTAGCGTCATCGGGTATCGGTACTAGATATTCACTCTTGTGTTACCGCGACAACTCGTTGCGGGGTACACTCTGACCCTAGGACATGTTCATGTGACACTACATTATTGACAGAATCCCGTACTTGATTACATCTTGATTTACGAAATTCCGTGTCTGATTCTAGGACGGTGACATCGATATACATGTAATATTTTTTTTATTACGACTCGTTGTCCTAGCTAGAGGTCTGACCGAGCTTATCGTGGATACGATACGTGAAGTCACATGAGCGAAAAGAACATACACCGTGCGCTTGGGCTACTTTTCCATGTTACAATTGACTCTGACCTAGAGCCTCGGAGATTCATTAGTTACCACAGTTCCTTACTGGAACTACAAAGTTTTCATTAGTTACCAGAGTTCCATATCAGATCTTCGGAGTACACCATGACAGCCCGCGTGTTCGAGTAATGTTTCTTAAATTACATTTCATTCTAGTTGGTTATGTTAGATTCGCCCAATTATTTAGTCTTATCTTACATATCTATTCATTATTTATTGTGGTACATTGACATGTATAATATGTACCTTATTGCATCCCTCTGAGGACGTAGTCTTCTCTCCAGATTTAGCCGCGTGGTCTACAGAGAACCTTGCTGCATTGTTGATGGGCTCCCATTATATTTCATGTATGTACTCCTTGCATGTATTCATTCTTTCGTCATTTATATATTTTATTTCCTGTTGTCTTGATCGCTTTGTAGCATAGTATTTATAGACTCATATTATTCATTTTTCGAGTCTATTTCGGGCAGTATGATTATTAGGCTGCAGACTGGTTCTCATATTCTCCATTATTTATGATTTTGTCCATAGGTTGAGATATAAACATGCTATAGAGGTAGATACACCAATCTAGGACAGCTTTGCGTATTCGATTTGGGCTGGAGTCCATTTGGATACGTAGCCGGCCATTGCCACGTGGCCTAGTCCCGTGTATTTTGGGACCGTGGCATGATAGATAGTAACTCGAATGAGCGCTACTTACTGCTACCCCCTGGCCGATAGTGACTTAGATGAGCAATGCTTTCAAAGTGCATCTCCTTTATTTTCTCTGCTGATCTTAAAGCCCCTACATGGAAAGTTGTCCTCAAAGTGTATCTCACATAGATGATTAGGGAGCTCAGTTGTGTTGTATATTACATATACATTTTTATGGCATTCTATATGTATCTTGTTACGTCCCTCTGAGGATCTGGTGATATCTCTATATATTTGCTGAGCAGTTTTGGTAGCGTAGTTGGCAGATAATTACTTCGTCGAAATGTATGGTATATTTTGTTGGTATTTCATTATATTCCTCCTTATCTACATTTTTGTCTTTATTGATTTATGCTGCTGTATAGCCTAGTTTTACAAGCTTATTCACTTCTTAACCTTGTTCGAACATGTATATTATTGGGTGGCCAACTTTAATATACTATGTTCATTCTTGATATATGTTTCGTGGATTGAGATATAGGTAGTTGTTATATCCTTGTGTAGAGTTAGATATATAGATTACCTATACAGCTTATATGTATTCTAGTTGGACTTGGGTCCGCTTGTACGTAGCTGGCATGCTCACGTGTTTCTAGTCCCACGTATGTTGGAACTTGGGCATGACAACATCATCTACATCTCATTCAGTGACGCTTGTTTCAGAGAGTAGTGGCAGGAGTAAAAGCAAGGGTCCGGGTGGTGGCAGAGGCAAGTCCAAGGGTCGTTACGAAGACTCCGAGTGCTACCATTGTGGCAAGAAGGGCTGCATCAAGCAAAACTATTTCGCTTAGAAGAAAGAGAGGAAGGGCGACAATAAAAAATAGAGTGAGATACAACATCAGACGCCACATCACATGGAGATGATGTGATTATTATGGGTGATGAGGTTGTTATGAACCTTGCCTGTGATGACAGTTCTTAGTTGGTAGACGCAGGGGCTGTAGGAACGAAGTCGTAAAGCAGAATACTCTAGAGGGGAGGGGGATTGAATAGATTAGGCAGCAAAATATTGCTAATTAAAACTTGTTAGCAGTTAGATCACAGAAATAATAATAATTACAAAGTAATGACTGTAAAGAAAAGAGTGATCAGAAGGCAAACACAAACACAGAGATTTATACTGGTTTTTCTCTTGTGAGGACTAGTCCAGTCGAAAGAACTCTAGCTTCCAGTTGAATCCACTATTGGAAAATCTCACAAGTTTTCATACGAAGTCCTTGCAACTTCTACAGACGCGAGCTTTGATACGAAGAACTCGGCCAACTTCAGTTTTGAAGAGTCTTTCTTCAATCAAGCCTCTGATTATAATTTCTTTAAAATCTTCTAGACCGTACCGTACCGACAAATTGACTAGAGAATTGTAACTGGCTTGGGATTTGAAAATGAAAGCTTTTTAGAACTCTTTGAAAGAAAAGTAAGCTTTTAGAAGAGAGAAGATGAAAGTGAATGAGTGATTTTAAATGATCAGAATTCCTCTATATTTATAGTTTTTCCAAAGACAGAACTCTGACAGAATTCAGACAGAATTCGAACAGAATTCGGACAGAACTCTTTGTAACAAACCGCAACTGAAGGGAGACCGAGTTTAAAATCCAATGTTCACATAACGTTTACCTTGGCCGAACTCTGGCCGAGTTCTGTCTGGGTTGGTCAGGTTAATTTTATGAAATATGTTTTTGGTTTTTTGAAAATCATTCAGAAGCTTTTTGTAAATAGTAGATATTTTCAAAAACATAGGTCATTTTAAAAAAATAAGTCAGTTTTGAAAAACAATTTTGGATAGCCTATTTGCCAGTACGACTTGGTGTATAATGTATTTCTAGACTCAATAAAAATAAAAATTACATTGCGTAAGAAAATACAGTCTTGAGTGGCAAACATAGCTTCAGTCTTGAACTTAGTAGATATCCAATCTTGATCAGTATCCAAAACGTCTTTAGTAAACATCTGAATTGTTTCGTATATCGATACAGAGTTTGATCAATTATTAAAATCAGGTTTGACCATTACCAATGGGCCAACAATCTCCTCCATTTTGATAATTGACAAACCTTGACCGATATAACATCTTTGGTCTTTATCAAATAAAAAATTGTACCGATATAATGAAATGTAGCAAAAAAAAATTATTCATAACCTGTATTCATGAAGATGTTAGATCTTTATTTCTCTCCGTTGTCACTTAGAAAAATAATTACAAAGAGAAAGCTTCTCCGCAATATAAGCGTAAGTAACAATCAGTGAAGAAACACAAAAAAATATGAATAAAAACATTCAACATGGCATGGTATAAAAATAACACAGACAACCAAAGGTGTGTGGAGTAGCACCAAAAGTGCGATACCAATCGTAAGCATTCTCTGGCTGGAACAGAGAGCGGACCGCCTCATCATCAATACGGTAACCAGATACAGAAGGGTCTCTAGGAAGAGAGCTAGCAGAATGACCCGTCTGAGCAAATCTGAGATCGGCAAATGAGTTGGCAATAGCCTGGAACCGAGTTACGTCACGGAACTCATGTTCCCTGGAAGTGTCAATAAAGAACGTCTGCAGATCCGATAGGTACTGATGAATACTGTCACGTCCCGCTTCCGTAGGAGCGATCGTCCTCGCTAAGGCGTGATGCCGCACAAGCATAGATTTGCGCTCGTGCAAGGCGGGTTCCATAACAGCCGATTACAGCGGCTGCGATGGGGTCGTCGCACAGAAGTCCCTAGCAGAGACATTGAATAATAGCAACAGAAATTTGAAGCAACACACAATTTATTCAAAGAAGCTCTTTATTGATATTGAAACAAGGATTACAATGGGGTACAAGGCCAAGATTACAGTCACTCAAGCTCACTCTTCTCACATTACAAGTCACTCAGCTTTCTCTCATCTCTCAATACAAGTCTTACAGCGGATGCTTCGGAAGGCGACGTCCATACATTATGTCCAATATAAGACTTGACTCCATGCGGCCGCACACCTCGAATCTCCAAGGAACTCCGTGCCTCGATGCATCCAAGCGAGCTCCATGCTACGAGCTTCTACCTGTGCCTGTACATGAAAACTATGTGGGTGTCAGTACTCAACTGTACTGGTAGAATGAACTCCTCGCCCACCCATACAAAATTGACACGTTTGATTTACTTTGTGCAACATAACCCTTTTGATTGTCTTTCTACTCTTGCCTTAGGATTATTTTGGGACATACGCCTTGGCCTATTTCGTATCTCTAGACCATTCCGTGCTTGCAACAACAACGTTAACCTATCACGTCGTGTTTGCCTTACGGCCCAAAATCAGAGACGCGAACTACGCGATAGTACTCAATTTCCTTATGATCGTGCTACAAATCCATCTTGTCGTGCCTCGCAACTCAGTACAACTTAACTATATAGCCGCCTCGCGGCCCTTACTACTTTGATCACCAACTGACCCAAATCAAGACTTGTGGACATAGTGTCACTCAACCAACTTTATCTTGCGGTATTTCCTGACTTAAACTCAAGACGACTCAATCAAACTTATGCAACTTATATGCCGACAACTTAAGACCCACGTTGAAGCACATCGCCTACG
>JANAVB010009400.1:5662045-5902287 GCA_029216955.1 Iris pallida | reverse complement strand
GATGATAACGGTTAGAAACATATATGGAATCTTTATGCACATCCAATGTGGTAGAATGTACGGAGTGACGATCATAAGACAACATGAATATTGGGAGCCTAAAAAGTCTGAATGGGATAAAACCATCAGAGAGAACCCCAATCTAACATTACGTGAATCCAAAGCAAATTTGGGATACTCTCGATCAAAGTGCTTCTATTCTCCTCTATTGGATGGATGATCCAACACTCCTTCGATATGTTCCCGCCTATGCTAATTCATATTTTCGGCGATCTCCTTCACCATAAACAACTATGGCATTAAAGGCAATTAGTGTATCGAATATGTTGGCTTTCTTGCACTAGGAGTCTTCTTGTACTAGTTGTCTTGTATCGATCACACCATAAAATTTGCACACTTCTTCAAGCTTGTCATCGTTGTAGTACAACATGCACCCGTTGTGACATGTATCGATTTTCTTGTATCCCAGCTAGAGCGATCTCACCATTCTCTTAGATTGGTAGAAGTCCTTAGGTAACTTGGTACTCTCTGGCAAGATCTCTATAATCAACTCCATCAATCGGTTGTAGCATTATTGCAGCATGTTCAAATTTGACTTGATGCTTAACATTCTTGTAACCAGCTCCAACGGTGAATGATCCTTACAACCAGGATATAATGGATTCCTTCCATTCTCCAGTAGCTCCATGAACTTTATGGCATCGATATTCTGTGCTTCCTTCGCATCATGATTGTCCGAATCGAAACTAGGCCCCACAAGGTCGAAAACTATATTCATCCACTCGTCATCATAATCAACATGATCATGGACATCCATACACGGCTCCGCATAAGACTCCAACTCCGATGCTAAAGGCACAAGCTTTCCGTGTGAGGTACACTGATATAATACAGCGTGAAAACCTTCAAGTACAAATTAAATGTGACATTCACTTCTGGATGATATTTCAAATTGCGACATCTCATACACAGACACTTAATTTTTGGGTTATCCATATAGTACGAGAATGTCTTGGCAAACTACAGGAGCTACTCTACCCATCTATGAATTCATCCCGCACACCGCGCATGTCATCAAGATGACGATTGTACATCCAGAACAATACCACAAGTAGTAATTCATATTCATTTTAGATACTTCTAAAAATAATGGATACACATTATTCAAGTATATTGTTCAAATGGATGGATACATAAAGTGATATCTTACTTGATTTTGATCCTTAAACCCTAAGCAATATCTTTCAGTAAATCTAATCCAATAATATTGTACCTGATACCCCCTGGTACATTCTCTGGTGCACACATAACTCCAGTACTCAACCACACTACCACCTATTCAAACTCACACTCACCAATCTTAACTGCACACAGACACACATAAAAAATATTGTATCTGATACTCCTCGGTACACTCTCAGGACATTCACTTGATACCTACACAACATAGGATACACACGATGGCAGCATCCATTTAATTAATGCTAACTTTCAATTATAGCATGTATATAATATATACACACATAGTAATGTCAACACAAGATTTCTTACTTTCACTAACACATTATTACCATTCCTTGCTATGCATTACTAAAAATTAACATGTAGCATCCACACAAAATTCATTATCATACCGATATATACACAACATTTAATATGTCAATCAATATCAAATATACACAACCATATATCTATTAACATCCCTCTAGATCATTTGTCCAATCTGTATCATATTTTTGTGTCCGTATCATACTAGATTATCAACATGACATTGAAATTTGCATACTAATATTTGGAAATGGAACCCTAATTATGTGATTATCCCTATATAAGCTATGATTCAAATCAATTCAAAGAGAAATGGCTTGCATACTGGGTGTTTAATATAATTTTCTAAAATAGTAGATCATACACATACGATTGTCATTGGCATGAAAATGAAAATTGGGACTAGGGCCCTGGAATTTGTGAGAAGGTGGTGGTGGTGGGTTGCTGTGGTGGTGGCGTTAAGCGGTCGGGTGGAGGAGGAAGGGAAAGAGGAGAGAGTACCTGTTGGAGAGGAGGAGTGCTGGTGGTCATGGCCATAGGAACGGAGGTGGTCATGGACAAAGGGAAGCACCGAAGAGGAGGATCGCTCGTCGGAGAGGAATAGCGGTCGTAGTGAAGCATCAGATAGGGCCGAAGATCGATTTTACGGGGAGAGGAAATTTCGAGCAAGAGATAGAAAGAGAATAGGGGGAGTGAAGAGTTGGCGGATATCAATTTATTAGCGATGCCACAAGAATTTACGTTGATGATATTAAAAAAGTAGTGACGTATAGCGACTCATAGAGACGTATGCCTCCTTAGTAACTAATAATGGTCGTTGTTAGTCGGAATTTGTCACCACAACGACGTTTTGCGACGTAGTTTTTTGGAGTCGCTAACGTTAAAGAATACATCGACGTTTTGTATTGGAGTAACTAAAAACATCGCTAAATTAACTTATTTTGGTAGTGTATAACAATTACGTTAAATCTTTATTTCACAAATTTTCTAGACTAATAATAGAGCATAAGCTTTTAAATTATTTGAAAAAGAGAGAATTTTGAAACAAACTTTTGAAAATATTAGTAATAAGCTTTCTTTAATTTCAAATATACGAACTAGTAAACAAAATTATCATTTTATTCGTGTTACCACATATTATTAATAAAATGGCTTCTACAAAAATGAATTCTTTGTTTAAGATAATTGAATGTCTACAGTCCAAAAGTACAATTAGTGGAGCCATCTTACAAATTTTACGTCAATACAATATTTATAATAATAATTTTAATTTATATGATAATGCTAGTAATAATACTTTTTGTACTAATATTCTAAAAACTCAACTTCAGTCTGTACTAGAATGACAACTTTTTTCATATAAGGTGTTCGTCGTACTTTAAATTAACTGTACAAGAATGCATTCAATATTTCCATTTGAATTTAGGAAATATTAGAACATGTCAAATTATTTTGAACACTTCAATAAGAAATAAGCACTTAAAAAGTTAAGTGCACAATATGGTTTGACATTTAGAATATTTGTTAAAGGATGTGTATCACAAAGATGAAAAGATGAAATTATACCTATGTTGAAATCGTGTATTAGCTATAATAAATCCAAGTAGTAATTACCAATTAACTGGGATGTTAGATAATTGCCACTTCAAATTTTGAATTTTTATAATTGTTTTTAAAAATTACATGTACTGTATTTGGAGTTATTATCCAACTTCTCCTTTGTAGTGCTCCGCTCCGCTAGTGCATTATGCTGAGTCGTTAACTCGAATAAGTTAGGTTAACCCGAAGAAGTATTGAATCGATTCAAAGAAGTATCGATTCGAATCGATACAAGTGTTAAGTTGATTCGAATGAAGTATTAATTGAGTTTGGTTTCATGTGCAGGCTGTTATGCTGAATTTTTGGAGGTCTACATGTTGACTTATTTGCAACAGAGTCAGCAAAAGTTCAAAGTATCGTCTCGCAACGAGCTGAGGCATGGGCGATAAATCGAATCAGTTTGTTTGTTCGATGGAGCAAGAAGTGCTCGAATGGCTAAGTCAAGATAAGTTGGTCATGGAATAAAGTAAGGAATAGAGCTGTATCGACTCGACAAAACGATAGGTAAATCGGCAAGGTGGGAGGACTCTGACCCTTCTTTCCTACTATGTCATATCTTAGTAAAATGTATTATTGTATGCTAGTAATTCCATGGATATTCATGGACGTGGCTTGGACAAATAGAAGTCATAGTGTATGTTGAACACTAAGATAGAACATTGAACAAATGGATTGAAACGTGCATCACGTGTACGAGTCAGAGTAGAACATTGAATCACTACATCGATGAGTAGCTCAGTGCAAGAGCCATAGATTATCAAATCACCATACTGACGAGGGTCTCAATGCACGAATCATGGAACATTGAATAATCTATTGATGCGTGCCTCAGTGCACCAGTCGGAGGACAGTTGTACACTAAGTAATAGAACATTGGATGAGTGTATCGAGAAGTGCATCAGTGCAATTCGTAGCAAATGGGATAAATGCATCGAGGCATGCACAAGTGCATGACTGTAGAATAGCCAGATCGTACATCAAGTGCATGAGGCGTTAAACAACGAATAGCCACTGAGTCAGAGAACGAGTCATAAAATATGAAAATATTGTATTGAGGCATGCTCGAGTGCATGAATTGGAGAACATGAACACTAAGTCCCTAGAGCATCGAAAGTATAGCTTCGTACGCAAAGTAAGCAATTGTGGCACAAATGCCATGGAATTCTAATTATACAAAGGGGCATAGTGCCTCGGTGTGTTCGGGACGTACGAGTCGCCACTTTGAAACATTGAGTTGAGGTATGGTGCCACAAAAAATGAATCAAAGTATGGAATATTGAATAGAAGAATGGTAATATGAGATGATGTTGTTCGACGTAACAAAAAATTGAACGAACTTTTTGCTTTATTGAACGTATAAGGTATTGTGTACAAAGAAGAAAGTCCTAAACAGGATATTCTAAGTACAGGGATATGAGATTTCTGGAAAAGTGAGACGGTGGAGTTCGATCGCTGCAGTGGCTCCTTTACTCTGTTAACGATCTGATGACGAGTCAACCTTGCTATGGCTCTCTGGCACCTTTGATGGGACTCTGTGGTCACCGATCAAGAGGCTGTCTGGATGAGAAGATTCCTTGAAGATGGTTGGTTGGTTTGATTCTTTGGTTGATAGGTGGATGAGGGTGGTCGACTCTTCGTGGATAGAGATCGCTGCTCCTTTGAAGATTGTCGATTGTTAATGTTCCATCTCTCTTTTCATTGCTTTTTTGGTGGAAGAAGAACTACTTCTATTTATAGAGAACCGAGCATACATGCGATGTACATTAGGGTTCCTGAGATATTAAAGAATATGTCGTCATTGTACGGTATGGGCTTCTGTGGCGCTGACACGTGGCAGACATCGAGATTCCCTTCAAATGAGATCTCTGATGGTTATAAACATAATCGAAGAAGGTAACACGTGGCGCGTGTTGATTTGCTTGCTCGAACACAGTCGAGTAAATCTTGGGATTTTATCCTAGATTTGGAGTCTAATTGATCCTCATCTAAGATTTAAATCAATTTGATATGATATCAATCATGATTTAATCCCAATCTTCTCTGCAAGAGACGGTTTAAATAAACCAATTAGGGTGGACCCATGCTTCATGCATCTCTGGTGAGGACTAAGTGTTGCTGTGCTTCTGGGGCGACGAGTAGACCGTTCTTCTGGAGACGATGGAACTTCTGTGTTTTCAGGCGACGAGTGGACTTGGCTTCGAATGACGACGAGACTTTTGTGCATATGGAGCAACTTATGAAGCTGTGTTTTGGGCTACCGGAGTCATTATGATGTAGGCGACAAGTAGGCTTGTGCTTCAGGTTGGCGAGGTTACTGTGCTTTTGGAGCGACAGGTTGACTTGCATTGGTTGTGATAGGAGTTCCCAAGTCTCTTATAGAGAAGTGACTTAAGCTTCTGATTCGGAGCAGACGACTGCGCCGTAGGAATGGAGATGATGTGAGCATATCACCATCGTGCGTCTCATGCGGACGTAGGTAAGTAGCTGCACTTCTAAATAGTGAAGGCGTTGGCTGCGAAGGAAAGGGTATGACACCTTTGTACGTCTGAGATTGCGCAGGTAGGTAGCTGTGCCTCTGGAGTGAAGACACTAGCTTCTGAAATAAAAGAAGGGGAGGGGGTCCTACCACCATCTTGTTTCGGAGGTTGGCACAGGCAGGTGGCTGCGCCTTTGGCTTAAAGGCTTCTGACTTCTTCAAAGTGCTGAGTTACTGATATGCTTCTGAGAGGCTACTCCCATAAGAAAATTAGAACATGCTTTGATGAAGATCAATCTTCCAGCGTGTGCATCGAGAGGAAGGAAGGATGCGCTTCGATGAAGACTGCATCCTTCGTAGATCCCTTTAGGCTTCTGTCGAATCTGTACTAGATCCTTTGTTGAAGAACAGAATTAGTCCCTTATGTATAGTTCTCATGTGTCTATACTAGACCTTGGTAGACATAACAATAAAGGAACTTCTCATCATATCTTCTGTTTTGTCTTTTTAGCATTGAGCCTCAGTATTTTACATCTTCTGCGCTTTGGCGAAGGGATGTCTTCAGCTGAGATTTTTCATGCTTCTACAAGACCCCCTTCAAAGTGTCCCAAACTTGATTTAAGCTCGGAATACTTTGAACAGAAGCATGAACACGTGTCAGGACTGTACGAACTGGGTGATAGCTGGTGTTATGCCTAGCTCTTAGCAGTAATTATCCTGAGTCATCATTTTAGAGCATAGGCTCCTGATGGCTTCTTGATATTGGTGCCTCTTATCTTTGTAGGGATCGCGAATCTCTTTAATAGAGAAAGTTCAGATTCACGTTCCTTTGGTCACTCGCAGTACTGTCATCTGTCATAGAATGGAGCTTTAGCTTAACTTGTAAACTTCCTTCTGACCGATGTCTGGCTCGTGCTTGGACCACACGAACAGCCTACATAAAGGACTGTCCCACTTCAAGAAAGACTCAGCTGCTTCATCAATAGCCTTGCTTGCCCGATGTTCGGCTCCTGATGATCCCAGAGTTTGCTTAAGGCGGTCGTCGGTGGCAAATCTTTTTATCCAAAAAAGCTGTACTAGAACTACTACAGGATCTCAAGACGTCTCCGTTCTGGATGTCGTAGGCGTCAATGGCGTCATGGACCTCTGCTTCCTAGGTTTGGATTGTATGCCATTCTGACCGAGGAATAGTAAGGCCTGCTGCTGTGGTTGCTCTCTCCGGCCAGCTGGAGAGATAGGGGAGTCTTGTGCTAGTCTTCATCCCCGGCTCGGGCCAGTAGCAGCTTCGGGCGGTGGCTTTCTTTACTAGGAAGTGATTGGTTCTGTCACCTCCTCGCCCGTGCTATTGAGAGCTTGTACCGCAATTTTAGCTTTTTCTGTGTATGTAACTACGAAGAGTCTGTAATAGGTCTTTGTTGCCACATGTTTTTATATGTAGACGCTTTCTTGTTCCCTTTGCTTTTGTCTCCAGAATAAAGAGGAAGTCTTCATAATGGATTTACCTGACCATAGGTAATATGGACGTGGTAGGCTTGATCTTTGTCGGGGTATAGAACAACAATCCAGAGGTAATATGGATATGAACTATTTTTTAGACCGCCGGGATAATCATAGAACTCATGCGAGAACAGCGACTATTCAGAGGTAATGTGAACATGGTAGTCGCATCTTCCAGGCGTAGAGGAGCAATCCAGAGGTAAGGTGGACGTGAAGTGCTTCATCTATATGAGAGAATATATAGGAGGGAGAGCGAGAGATCCCCTTACCAGAACTCATGGGTACCCTTTTAGGGGATCTGGGTGCCTATGCTGGTTCTGTCTTCAGACGTAATACTTCTTTAGGAACTTGCCGTCGATGGACATCATTAGCAAGTCTCCATTAGGCTTGGCTAGTCGATAAGTACCGTTGGAGTACACTGTTTCTATGATGAACGGTCCTTCCCACTTGGGCTCGAACTTCCCAGTCGTCTTATGGGTCATCACCATCGGTCTCCGTACTGCCAAGACGAGATCGCCCACCTGGTAGGATATTTCGTAGAACTTTTTGTTGAAGGCCCCAGAGATACGTGCTTGGTAAAACTCAATCCTTTGCTGTACGAGCAAGCACTTTTCATCTAACGCTTCTAACTCTTGTAACCGTCTGCGCTGATTGTCTTCGATGGTTAACTGATTTGTGATCATGTTAGCAGACAACATCTTCTTAAAGACTTGATCCATGCTAGTATCGGAGTCCCAAATTGAGGAGTCAGAAGAGTGTGAGTGCCTCATGACTTTTTCTTCTAAGTCTTCTGAGGTGGTCGTAGGAATAACGTACCCCAGTCCTCGACGAGTACGTTGGTAGTAGTTTTCAGCTTCTCCCTTTGGAGCACAAATCCATAAGGAAAGATGCAGGCCTTTGCCATAATTGTGCCCTTTGTTGCTATTCAGGTCATAGCCCATCTTCTGAATAAGGTTTTTGTCCTGTTCCGTGTAGCGGTAGAACTACATTTTACCGCTGTCGAGGTCTGGGTCTTCAGGAGTTATTCGCTGCGGATGCTCCAATCGACCGAATACGATAGGTTTCTTTTTTTTTTCTTGGCTGGAACTACGAAGTAGGCACCTCGGGCAGAGACAACTCGGCTCTCATGGTTGGCAGTTGTCACTTGCGTCTGTAGTTTACACAGAAAATTGTCCAGGAAATATTTGGTGTTCCAGCATGTGCCAGAGTAGTTTGATGACAACTTTCTGTTAATGAAGTGGGATATCTTGTCCTGAGGGATCACATCGTCGAAAGAGTGGGCCTCTATGTTGGTACAGATGTAATCTTCTAGCTCTTCGTCAGTGAGGGCTAGAGCTGTCGCCGGAGGAGAAGGAGGATGCCTCCATTTCAGCTTGACCATCAAGGGAATGGTGGTCGGATGCTCATGTGCCTTCATGGTCGGCCTTGGGGACCTCTAGGGTAACTTCATTCGTATAGGCTCCTGACAATCTTCAATCGTCACTGGAGGTGAAGGTGGAGCTTTGTCCGAAGCTTAAGAACAAGAGGCGCTGACACCTTGGAAGACCTCCCCTTCAGTCGAACCTTTAAAGGTTCTTCCGCTACTGCTACACTTTCTGAAGCTGTCTCTGCCTTGTTGTCAGCATCATTGCTGTCGTCATCCTAGGGAACTGACTTGTACAGATTAGCATCCGTACAGTAGGCTTCAAGTCCTCGGAACGGGTCGATATCAGTGAACTCTATTTTGACAGTCCCGTCGTTGGCCACATATTTCATACACTGATGTAGGATGGAAGGGACAATCATGTACTCATGGATCCATGGTCGCCCCAGTATCATGTTGTAATTTATGTCTACATCAATGACATAGCAAGTCACTTCAGTATGAAGGTCGTCGATCTGATATTTCAGACGAATTTTGCCTAAGTGCTCGCTTTTTCCGTGTTGAAGCCACTGATTATTGTGTTCGAGGCTGTCAACCGATGCATCGAAACCCTTAAAGTTTGAAGCATGCTTCCTGGGATAATGCTCAAAGAGGAACCTAGGTCGATGTAGATACGGTCGACCTTAGTGGCACCGATATACCCCGTATAGTATAGGGGCGGTTGTGCTGGTTATTCTTTAGCAACAAGTCTTGCTGGGTGAAAGTGATACTGGGAATCACTTTGACGATGATGTGGCAATGTGGGCAAGCTTCGGGATCCACTTTCGGTGGCCAAACCTGGGTGAGGAAGGACTTGGCATTCTGTAAGCTTCACTGAGCGCATCTCGGGTCTCCTTAGAGAGGCAGAGGAGCTCGAAAAGTGATAATCTAGCCGGAGTATTAGCCAGCTACGCTAGAATATCAAAGTTGTAGGGCTTGATAGGCCCGATTGTCGGATCCTTTCTGAGAGGTTTGTTGAAGCGAACCTCCTTTGTTTTTGCTTGTCCATGGTAGGGGCCCGGGATGGACCCGCCTCTGGTGCCTCAGGGATCTGAGGTGGACCTGCTCCTGATATATCTGGGACAGGGGAGTATTTGGTAGAGACTCCTGTTCTGGAGCCTGGCTCTCCTCTTGCCTTTGTGCCGAGCGGGTGGTCACCAAAGCATCGTCAGTCGACGTCGAGACCATGTGGCATGCCTTGCTTTTCTTTCCTTTGGCAGAAAGGGTCGTAGATGTCATCATGTCGGGAACCAAGTCAGGATGTATCCATATGACTTTACCTTGAGACGTGGAGAACGGGACGAGTCCTTGAGCGTTGTCCCGTGCTGGCAGAAGGTTGACTATCTCTTCGTCGCTTTTGGAATAGGAATGACTCCATCTTGTACCCTTGTGGCTGGAAAACTCCCGAACTGGAGAGTAACCATGTTGGCTGTGACGGTCTTCTCTTCGTAATCCAAAGATATGACATTGGCGTTAATAAGGCGCTGAATTTGCCCCTTCAATACATAGTGTCCTGTGTTGAGTGATGGACGTACTGGTGATAATGACAGGATAGACAGTTTGCCACTACTTCATCAGGACGCTTGGGTGCCAGGATAGACAGTTTGCCACCCTTCGTAAGCATCACGAAGAGCTCTAGCGTATCCTCGTCATTGAAGGGGTAAGTCTCCCTTGGCCTCTGTACTTCGCAGACTTGGGGTTCACAGCTGCTGAACCTTTGAAGATGTTGACGGTCATGGCTTGCTTGCCTTTTTCGTCTTTAAGGTTGTTGGACGAGCGTCCCCTTGTCTTCAGGCGCAGGAAAGTGTAGCCCCAGGAGCTGCGCATCCTGGGCTTTCCTTTGTGCGACATCCGTCTCTGTAATGAAAGGCGTCCACTCTATGCAGGAATACTGTGCCACAATTTTATAGCGAGCAGCATGTTCTTGCGGCAGGAGTCCATCAGCATGGGCTCGGGCTTGTCGGGTGGTAATCTGAGGGCTGCCTGACGGAAGCGCTTGATGTATATACGGACAGGCTCTTTCTCCCTGTGACTAATTTCTATGAGGGTCGACATGGTCATATCCATGCCTCCTTCGTAGAATCGGTCCACGAACCGAGTCTTCAGGTCTTCAAATGATGAGATACAGTCGTCCGAAAGACTGCAGAACCACTCATAGGCTACCTCCTGCAGGGCTCCTATGAATATGTTGGACAAGTGCGCATCATTCTTTGGCAGGTGCCCCATTACTGAGGAAAAGTACCTCAAGTATTATCGGGGAGACCCCTTCCCTTTATAAGGTGTAAGCGTCTGTGGAATGTATTTGGGAGGATAGACGACGTTGTCCCACTCGACAGGATATGGCTATCGGATCCCCATCTTTGGAGCGTTGCTTGCTTCTTTTTGGCATCATGACGAGCATACAGCCCCTTGATGGCCTGCTGTATCTCGACCGGCATTATGGAGCCTGTAGCCGATGGAGTAGACAAGGATGGTCCTGTCTGATTGGCAGTAGGCAACCTGCTGAATTCGTCATTGATTGGCGAATCATGCACAGGTATAGAGACAGCGGGGGCCATGCTACTCTTGAGGTTGATTATGACCGAGGACAGGGTCTTCATGGTGTCCTTCAGCATATCTAACTTTGTCTCGAGGACTTCGATACGTCTGAGAGCTTCGTTGTTGTCTTCCTTATTGCCATCGACCATGAACACAGACCGAGTGTGAGGGTGACTCGAGGGAGCCGTGGATCCTTTATTTTCTGGCTCAGACGCCTGAGTCTCACTGTCCTGAGGATATACGGTAAGATTGTGATCTTCTTCGGCCTCAGTATGGTTGCTACCCCCGGTCTAGTGACTGGTTGTGCCAACGGAGACATCCGTATCGTATTGCGCCTCGTCAGATTGGAACACAAGGTTGTCGTGCATAGTAGGAGGCTAGCTACCGCCAGTTTTTGACAAGGCACCCAATACAGATTTGAAACGAGTGCCTTGGAACACACCTACATCGGGTACCTTAGCTTTACTGTTCTCTGACCTCCTCTTCGGTTTAGCAACCGATATGGCAGGATTTTGGGAGGGCTTCTTGAAAGCTCTGGAAACCTGTGCCGCGTAGCATGTGGCGATGTGGGGCTCGTCTTTTCTATAGCTCACCGACCCCTGTTAAGCCTCTGGCGTGGAGTCGACGTGGAGTAGAGGGAAGACGGAACGCTTGCTCGGCGATGGCGCAGTCGTCTGCTGACAACGGTAGTTGATGGTAATCTGGGTACAAGAGTGCCTTGATTTAGGCACGTCTTGCACCACAGATTCTTCTTGCACTTGGGAGAGGGTTAGATCTTCTGTCGTACCACTCCCATTGTACATGCAGGAACGCTGCTTGCGTGGCTTCCTCTCCGTGGGACGTACCCCTAGCTTGGCTTACGCACAGGATTACCCAGTGGAAGGAAGATTCGACTGGTTGAGGCATCGGAGCACGAGAGCCAGTCTTGTATAGCTTTCTATCGGCTGTGCGTGTTACTGTCAACACGGGCCTCTGGTCTGCTCTGATGTCATACGCTTGTTGTACGAAGCATGAGCCACCTGGGATCTCTTCCTACTACCCAGTGGGCGAGTAGTATTCAGAGTCCGTCGAAGGTTTACCTGAAGGAAAAGCGATTCTATCGAAGACAGATTTCCTTACTGGCAATACTCCCGTCGTGGGTTGGACTGGTGTGTGCTTTCTTGGGCATCGTTCCTTCGTCAGATCAACCATGGAACCACCATCTTCTTCGCCATGCTTTCCCAAGACGGGAATCGGGCGAGGGGATAAGGCTGTAGCAGCCGAGATCTTCCTTGTGGCCTTAACGTTCAGGGGGTCCTAAGACGCAGTTTCTGCCATCGTGTTGCTAGCTGCAGCCGCCTTAGGCCTCCAGACACGTCAAGTCTTCTTCGGTTGTATGAACCGCTTCGAAGTCTTTGACTTTTTATCAGAGAAGAGATCTTCAAGAGCTTGCTGGTCGAAGCGTACGACCAGCATGTCTTGAGAAGCTTCCAGCAAGTTGTCATCAGATTGTGTCACCGCCTTCTTATTGGAGGAGAAGGTATTCCCCAGCAGAGTCGCCATTTTGTTTGACGTAACAAAAGATTGAATGAACTTTTTGCTTTATTGAACGTATAAGGTATCTGTGTACAAAGAAGGAAGGCCTAAACAGGATATTCTAAGTAGAGGGATAAGAGATTTCTAGAAAAGTGTGACGGTGGAGATCGAGCGCTGCAGTGGCTCCTTTACTCCGTTGACTATCTGACGACGAATCAACCTTGCTATGGCTCTCTAGCGCCTTTGATGGGACTCTGGGGTCACCGATCAAGAGGCTATCTGGATGAGAAGATCCCTTGAAGATGGTTGGTTGGTTGGTTCTTTGGTTGATAGGTGGATGAGGGTGGTCGACTCTTCATGGATAGAGATCGCTGCTCCTTTGAAGATTGTCGATTGTCAATGTTCCCTCTCTTTTTATTGCTTTTTTGGTGGAAGAAGAACTCCTCCTATTTGTAGAGAACCGAGCACATATGATGTGCATTAGGGTTCCTGAGATATGAAAGAATCTGTCGTCATTGTACAGTGAGGACTTATGTGACGTTGACACGTGGCGCACATCGAGATTCTCCTCAAACGAGATCTCTTGTGGTTATAAACATAATCGAAGGAGGTGACACTTGGCGCATGCCGATTTGCTTGCTCGGATACAGCCGAGTAAATCGTGGGATTTCATCCTAGATTTGGAGTCTAATTGATCCTCATCTAAGATTTAAATCAATCTAATATGATATCAATCATAATTTAATCCCAATCTTCTCTGCAAGAGACGGTTTAAACAAACCAATTAGGGTGGATCCATGCTTCTTGTGCCTCTGGTGAGGACTAAGTGTGTTGTGCTTCTGGGGCGACGAGTAGACCGTACTTCTGGAGACACGAAACCTCTGTACTTTCAGGCGACGAGTGGACTTGGCTTCGAATGACGACGAAACTTCTGTGCATATAGAGCAACTTATGAAGCTGTGTTTCGGGCTATCGGAGTCACTGTGCTGTAGGCGACAAGTAGGCTTGTGCTTCAGGTTGGCGAGGTTACTATGCTTTTGGAGCGACAGGTTGACTTGCATTGGTTGCGATGGGAGTTCCCTAGTCTCTTGTAAAGAAGTGACTTAAGCTTCTGATCCAGAACAGACGACTGAGCCGTGGGAATGGAGTGATGTGAGCATGTCACCATCATGTGCCTCATACGGACGCAGGTAAGTAGCTGCGCTTCTGAACAGTAAATGCGTTGGCTGCGAAGGAAAGGGTATGACACCCTTGCGCGTCTGAGATTGGCGCAGGCAGGAAGCTGGGCCTTTGGAGTAAAGACACTGGCTTCTGAAATAAAAGAAGGGAGGGGGCCTACTACCATCTTATTTCGGAGGTTAGCGCAGGCAGATAGCTGCGCCTCTGGCTTGAAGGCTTTTGACTTCTTCTCAGTGCTGAGTTACTGATATGCGTCTGAGAGGCTGCGCCCACAAGAAAATAAAAACATGCTTCGGTGAAGATCAATCTTCTAGCGTGTGCATCGAGAAGAAGGAAGACTGCACTTCGATGAAGACTGCATCCCTTGTAGATCCCTCTAGGCTTCTGTCGAATCTGTTCTAAATCCTTTGTAGAAGAACAGAATTAGTCCCTTATGTATAGTCTTGATGTGTCTGTACTAGATTTTGGTAGACATGACAATAAAGGGACTTCTCTCCATATCTTCTGTTTTGTCTTTTTAGCATTGAGCCTCAGTCTTTTGCATCTTCTGCGCTTTGGCGAAGGGATGTCTTCAGCTGAGATTTTTCATGCTTCTACAGATGTGATTTCTAAGTTTCGTACTTAGACTATATTTGTATTGTATGAGTTAGAAGTATATTACATGGTCATGGACTTGGATAACCTGTGCACTAGTTTTGGCTTCCTCGAACGAGAAGACCAGGGCACCGGGACTGTTAGGCCTAGGAGAAATTTCTGATTGGTATATATTGTGGTACATTTAATAGGAAAGCTTGCAATCAACTATTGAAAATAGTAACGCCATAATAGCGGTAATTCGGGGACCTCCGATAATTGGGCTAGCAACTCGTTCATGGAGAAATCGTCGTCTTACATATGAGATATAGTCAATTGTGGCTTGGAATGCCAGTGACCTTCATATAAATAGGTGTCGGTTGATTATTGCATGAACACATATATTTCACAAATATTACTTTTAATATGACAAGAAAGGATGGTAGGTATTCACCTTGCATCGGTACAAGGGTGAGTGCGTTGATGCTTGTAAGAAGTCGCCACGAAACGACATGAGTTATATATATGTTGCATGTTTATATATGTGAATCAAAGATAACATGTTTACCATGAGTACATGCTTTATTGCTTACAAGATGACATAAAACTGATCCTAAGGCAAATGGTAAAAAGATCATAAATTAAGTTGCATGATATACAACATTACTTAGTGTCAGTTTGGGCGAGTGGGTTTTTATTCACCAGTACGAGATGTGTACTGATACCCCAACCCCCAGGTAATGAAGCGACTTAAACTTGTTAAGGCATTAAAGCTCTGACTTGCAACAGGCTGATGCAATCGGATATAGACGACAAGATGTATGGAAGATCGAGATCCCTTGTGGGCTAGAGAGGTCATGAGTGTTGTAAGCTAATTTGGCATGATTTTGGCGTTATTGAGAGCCTTTGTATTTCGCTGCTTATTCAATAATGAAAATTATTTCATGTACTCCGTGTAACTTTAATATGAATCTACTTTCTTTCGTTGCGAATGTTTGAATTGAGATAACCATTTTAAGATTGAATCATCTTTAAGATTGAATCATCTTGCCTTGTACGTTTGCAACTCCAGACTCTTACGGCATCACGCCCTAGCGAGGATGATCGATTCTACTGAATCGCTGTGAAGACAAACGATTTAGCGGGTTGGGATTGACAAAGTGGTATAAGAGATCTAGGTTCAATTTTCTCAGGATATTTTATTTTATTTTAATTCGAAGTTGCTTTTCGCGATCGCATGACTCTTGATCTACTCGATGCCGCACTAGATGTTCCATACAATAAGTATATATAATGTTGCGTGTCTCTACCGTAAGTGTTTCATAATAATCATGATGTTGTCGAGTGACAACGTGAGATGTTGTTGCATCAGTGCAGCAAGTCGTGAATTGTTGGTTGCATCAATACAGTAATATTGTGAGATGTTGGTTGCATTAATGCAGCAAGTCGTGGGATGTTTGTTGCATCAAGTGCAATAAGTTTATATAAACATGCAAATGAATTAATATCAAATGTGTTGAACGGATTCAAGCATTGGCTTGGAATATCAGGAAATAAAATGTTGTATGGGATGCAATGGATGGGATCAAGAAATGGTAAATCGATAAGAATGGTCGGTTGGTTGTGTATCGAACTTGAGGAAACGAATGTTATGTTGGCCAAAATATTTGTCAAACTTTGAGTAACTAGAAGTTACGTTTGTGATCGACATGATCAGCATGAGATGGTTAGTCGGAATAAATATGGAATCATACAGAGTATAATGCGAGAAGAATAACTCGATTTCTAAGTGGTATATACCATATACTATTGCGATAAGTGCGTCAAAACATTGTGTGTTTGACTATCCACAACAACGGGTAGTGTCGAGACTCGATTTGAAATTTGTATGACGGTATATTGATGCAAGTATTCTTCGATAATCAGTTAGAACGATCAGGCACAAACTTGTATCAATAGATGATACGTCGGACAAGAATTCGAAACTATAAGTTGGTCGAATGACTGAGACTAACGAAATGATTATATGTCAGAAAATGTTCGAATCGGTTGGATAAAAAATATGAATGTCCCATTCTAATCGCAGGAATTACAAATTCGATAGAATGTTGGTTTATGCGGATAGTCGTTCTTAAGAAAATAGTTGGTTGCACGGATAGGAAACTCGTTTGAGTATGATTGAGTCACGTAAAATTTAGAGGGTACAGTCATATTACTCATCTACTCAATGTGAGCAAATGGTAACTCGGTTGCGCGATCGGAATAGTGGGATGCGACCCATTTGTGAAATGGAGTGATGCGTAAAAACGTTCGTTATAAAACATGGATGAATGCGATGCAAGTCAACTTGACGTTGATACAGATTCAAAGTTGACCCTCATACTATCGAAATGGATATAGCGCATCGAAATTGATATGTGAGAAAAACGTAAGTGTGATACGAGGATATGAACCGGAGTAAGCATATGATATCAAGATTTTGTAAGTATCAGTACGAGAAGTCAAATTAGTTGATCATAAATTTTGTGATTGATTCAGGACAAGACTATAAAATCACTTACAATAGTTTTAATGCATATAGCATCTTGGGTGTTGATCATGGGTAGATAAACTCGGGCTCTGGACGAGTAGATATCTCTTGGTTAGCGAAATCGTCAACGGTAGTGCATGAATTATTCGGATGATAGTGGCACATCAGTTGCGTAAGTAAGGAAGGATTATTTTTGAATTTTGGTAGAGTCCATAAAATTTGTCGAAAAATTATTTAGCTCTGAAATAAGATATAGCATGGTTTGTAGTAACTGTCTCTCGTTGAATCTATAATTATCAAGCATAGCTTCGGGACAGCTAACCTTATAAGACTTAACCGCCAAATCAAGGTGAATGTTCGAGACCCATAGAATGACCCCAATGATGTCGCATAAGAAATTATGGCGAGGATAAATATTCAGTGTTGTATGTTGAGGATAAGTCTAGGCGACCGAATATTTGTTTCGAGATTTAATGGAATGGCTTTTGGCTGAAAATGATATGGTCGGATTTGATGATTGGTCGAACGAATACTTGAATGAGTATGTTGGTTACTGATTGAAGTAGAAATTACAGACGAACTTAGCAACACGGGTAAGCGATTGCAAAAATCATGCTATTCGTGAGAGCAAGGGATAAGAGAATGACCTTCGGGTGTGTCGTTAGATTTGAATTCATATAGCAATTGAGCTTACGTGAATCTAATTTATATTTGATGTTGCAAGACGGACATAGGATTGAATTTAGAAATTTTGGGTTAGTGAATCCGTACGATAGAGATTGAACATAAGACAGAGAGATCATTTCCTTTGAGCATCATTGACTCTAGTTGACCTCTTATGTTGAAAGGGTTTAAGTACGATATCTAGGTAAGTCCCCTAGCGAGGGAAGTCTTGGATGTTGATATAGGCAGTTCAACAAAAGAATGATCGTATCAAAAGGTTTTGAAGCGAGCCTTCATAAATAGTTGGGTAGCGACTTGAATTACGCAAAGAGGTAAATAATGGTTAGACACGAAGGCGCTACAGAGACTCGTTGTGATCGGATGCACAACGGATTGAGGCAATGTGTATGTTGATGGTCGATATAAAACATATAGAATATGAAAGACGATTTTTGAATCGCGTTGCATGTAGATATTTTTGTTGGGTGATCACGTAGTATCAAATATACATATGCGAAAAAGTTGAGTAAATGGATCGGATGCTAGGATCATGTCATCGAGAGTATGAGATAGCTAGTATTAGAGGATTAAATTTATACATACTAGCTTTGTTCGAATTCTCTACCACTGGGCCTGAATGAAATACATGTATTTCTGGGATGCCTAAAATATGGACATGATTCAAACTAAGTGTATAATGAATCCAAATCAAGCTGTAGGGATGATTAAGATATGTTAAGGAAAAATTTGCATGAATGTTTGAAACAGAACAGCAATGGTAGAACGGGATCTTGAAACGATTGAGAGAAACACGTGGATTGAGTATTGGTTTCGGTTCGAAGACGAACCTTTTTCTGAGTGATATATTATGTAATGTTCCGTCCGCATGGTACATTACGCTAAGTCATTAACTCAAAGTAGTTAAGTTGACCCGAAGAAGTATTGAGTGGATTCGAAGAAGTATCGCATAGAATCGAAGCACGTGTTAAGTTGATTCGAATGAAGTATTAATTGAGTTTAATTTCATGTGTAGGCTTTTATGCTGAATTTTTGGATGCAAATGTAGTGGAATACAGTTAATGTGGCATATATGGGCACGCTAAGGAAGATTATCGTGCCACTAACAAGGCTTGCTTCGGTGGTGGCCAACAGGGTCACGCTGTCAAGAATTGTCCGAAAAGAAAGAATATGGCTCAAAACAATAACGAAGATGATGTAGAGCATGGGAAGATGTGGGTCCACCGTCGGTACGAGACAATTCGCACAATGAGAAGCTACGAAGGCCTCGTGTTTTCAATTTAATGACACTCCAGAAAGATCAGAACCTTGATAGAGGTGAGTTATCCTTTAAGTTTTGAGGACAAAACTTTTTCTCGCTGGGTTATTATGTAGTGCCCCGCTCCTCGCGGTCCACTATGTAATACCCATGGCTTACTAAATCAGTCTTGACTGAGTTCGGGAAAACCTTTGCCAGTATCGTGGGATCACAGACGAAATGCAATGAACCCTTCCAACTGACGGATCGGCTTCTATTGAAATAAGTCCAACAATTTCGTTGGATGTTTTCTTTCGCTGCTTAATTTTGATGAATGCATTTTCGTGTTGGTTTTCGATGATTGATTTTTATTGTTCGCTTTCATCATATTTCGTATTCATTTTGAATCTTGAGAGAAAGAGATTGAAGTATGCTAATCAAATGTTGGTGCTAATGTAGGACGCATAGGCGGAGGTAATCGGTGCGTGAAGTCCCTCCTTCTCTCGAATAAGTTTTAAATCTTGGTGAGTTGCTTTGACTGGGCTACCATTTATCTCCATATATTAACAAAATGATCTCTAGTCCACTATCTTGTTGCGTCCCTATGATCAAAGATACCATAATAACAAATGATAAGAGAAAATAAATGGTTTGAATCAAATGATATATTTTGTATTGATGATCATTCTATTTCAGTATGAATAATCACCTGCCATTACTAGTATGCTTTGATTGTATACATAGACAGACGAACTTGTACATGTTGAGATGAGTAAGAAGAAAGACACGAAATGAATGTGTCAATTTTCTATGCATAAATCTGTTTTATCTAATAGAAGTGTTAGAGCATGCGTAGGTCTCGGACAACTTGTGCACAACATAAATTTGTCTCTCGGGTGGAATCCTGGGGCACTGAAAATCGCTCGACTTATGAGAGATTAGGGCACCCTAGGGTAAATGAGATCTCGTGTACATAGGGTGTTGATATTTGTGTCTATTAGCGACGAGATGAACCAAAGAGTCACAATAGCTAATCATGGTAAATGACTCATGGACCATCATGTAGATAGGCCACACGTATAATAAGAATTATGAACTTCAATATCTGAAAGAATAGAACATAAGTTATTCGTATATGCAAGTTATGCTAACCTTGTCTTGTGCAAGGATGACTGTCAGCGATGGGTAAGATTTATTTTGCAAGTGTTTTCTACTGTTTATGTTTCTTATGAATTGCTTAAAAAGAACCTAGACAAGTAGAAAGATCACTAATAGTATATGCTAGCTTTATTGTCTACTTAGTGCAAATTTATGTGAGTTTGGTCATAGCTGCTCACCAGTACGTGTTATGCACTGACCTACATTGTAGGCACCATTTCAGGTAAGCACAAGACAGGAGGATTTAGGTGAGGTGCTAAATCTCATCCAGTCCATTGGAGCTTGTTTGATCGCCTCGAAGCTATCTTTCAATTCAAGTCCAATAGTTTTCTTTGAAGGTGTCTTTACTTTTGGTTTATGTAATAAATGATATAATATATGTGTATTGTGGTTATTTTCAAAAGAGTTTCAAAGAGAATGATGTAAGCAGTCAGGGCATTTTAAGTCGTAAGCTTCAATTTGTATCCTATCAAGTTATCAATAAAAGAAGTACTTTCTATTTCAAATCTCTGTGTCAAATTTGGTTTTTTGCATTTTAAATATTCTGCTTGTGTTGTGTTGTGTTTTGTTTAGTCTAGTTGTTTTGTACAGGCATTTGTCTTGTGTAAGCGCAACTTAGGCTTGCATGGCATCACGCCAAAACGAGGATGATCAATTCCGCAGAGATCAAAGCGAAGAAGAATGATCCTACGGGATTGGGGCATGACAAAGTGGTATCAAAGCCAGGTTTTACGTCCTTGGCCTCTTTCAAATATCGTTTTCGAAAAGTATATAAGTATTTTGATGATTTCAATGGCCCCGATTTGAGTTATGAAAACAAATGTCCCATACAATAAGTTCACAATATTTTATGAGACTAACAAAAATTACACTCTTTTGCAGAGGAATGGCAAGGGAAAATGAATCAAAGTACGGTATATTGAGCGGAAGAATGGCAATACGAGATGACATGATTTCTGAGTTTTTGACTCAGACTATGTTTGTGTTGTATGAGTTAGATGTGTATTGCATAGTCATGGACTTAGATAACCTGTGACCGGGTTTTGGCTTCCTCGAACGAGATTGCCGGGCACCGGGACCGTTCGGCCTAGGAGGAATTTGTGATTGGTATTGTTTCATTAAGAAGGCTTGCGACCGACTATTGAAAATGGTAACACCACAATAGCAGTAATTTGAGGACCTCCGATAATTGGGCTAGCAACCCGTTCATGGAGAAATCGTCGTCTTATATATGAGATATAGTCCATTATGGCTTGGAATGCCCCTAACCTTCATATAGATAGATGTATGTGGGATGATTGATGCAGGAACACAGATCCTACACAAATATCACCTTTAACGTGACAGGAAAGAATGGTAGGTATTCACCTTGCATCGGTGCAAGGGTGAGTACGTTGATGTTGGTAAGAAGTCGCCATGAAACGACACGAGTATATATATATATATATATATATATATATATAACCTTTTTACTTACGTGAATCAAAGATAACATGCTTACTATGAGTACATGCTTTACTGCTTACAAATGCCATAAAACTGATCCTAAGGCAAATGAAAGAAAGATCACAAATTAAGTTGTATGATTTACAACATTACTTACTGTCGATTTAGGCGAGTGGTTTTCCATTCAGCAGTACGAGATGTGTACTGATACCTCTCAACCCCCAAGTACTGAAGCGACTTGGACTAGTTGAGGCGTTAGGGCTCGGACTTGCAATAAGATAATGTGGCCGGGATATAGAAGACATGATGTATGGAACATCTAGATCCTTTGTGGTATAGAGAGATCATGAGCGTTGTAAGCCAATTTGGCATGATTCACTTGGGGTTATTGAGAGCCTTTGTATTACGATGCTTATTCATTAAAGAAAATTATTTCGTATACTCTGTGTAACTTCAATATGACTCTGCTTTCTTCTGCTGTGAGTGAGATAATCATTTTAAGATTGAATCATCTTGTCTTGTACGAGTGTAACTCCAGACCATACGACATTACGCCCTAGTAAGAACAATCGATTCGGCTGAATCGATATGAGGACGAACGATTTAGCAGATCGGAGCGTAACATCCTTAATAATGATCATTAATATTTTCATTTATTTGTAAGATGTAGACATATTTCTTGTTGATTACATTGTTACCAAAATAAAAACATTTTCTAAAAAATTGTATGATAATCCACATATATATAAACAATTTTTAACTCTGATTTGGATCCTAAAATTAAATTACATGGTGCAAATAGATTTTAGATTATTTTCTTTAAAAATATGAACATTGAGATAAGTAGCAAAAAAAAACATAAATTAAAGAATCTTGTATATTTTAATTAGTTTATATGGAAAAAAAATTATGGCAAATAGACCCAGCTCAACCGTTTAGGGTATCATCTCATCTAGTTTAAGTAATAAGCTATCTCATGCTACGAGTATACTACAAAAGAAAGAATTACAAAAAAACTATTCTCCCAAATTAAAATTATCGTTGTATTTGAACTCCTATTCCTAAGATGATGACAGTTCTGGAACATATTATTATATTTATAGTTGTGGAGAATACATTAAAAGACTTATCATATACATTCTTATTTGGCAAGATATTCTAATAGTCTCGATGCCCACAATAGCATCAAATCTTGTTTTTGTACAAGTTCAAGAAAGCTAACCAAAAAGGAGAGCAAGATGCTATCAAATTTTGTGGAAGTTTGTATTTACATACATGATTGGGTTCGTGAGAAAAAAAATAGACAACACTTGAGAGATGAAAGTGTCGACGTTATGGAAATGAACTTTGAAGCTCTTATTATATATGACATTATAGAAGTTGGAGCATGATGTGGCAACGCTTTGAAGATTAAGGTCCATTTATCTGAAGATTGAAGATTTGAAGATATCGGACCATCATCAAAGATTTCAGGAAAGCTGGACATGAAGTAATTGAGTTTGAAGACTGAAGACAAAATTGAAGATGAACTTTGCATCTTATAGCTTTTCTACAAATAAATACAATTTCTCAATTAAATAAAATATATTCAACTTTCTTAATAACAAATGAGTTCATTCTATTTTTCTATTATTTTATTATCTACTATTTCCATCATTATTGTTATTTTTAAATCGTGGTCAAAGCATTGTTGTAAGCCAAAAATAATTGTTGAAATAAAACTCTGTTATTCAGGACTTGGTCATGTCCGACCCGAACCGGTTTTACTCGGACCGTAGGTCTAAGCTGAGTTTTAATTTTTAGCCGCGGTCCGACCAGGGTCCTTGATCAGGTTAGCCGGACCGAACCTGATCAAATCTAATCAAAATTGGGTTGGGTTGGTCCAGACCGAGTTCACCCAACACCTTGAATCAACCGGAAGGTAAGAAGGTAAATTGGTTTGTATTGCTCATTTTGTCTACTTGTGCTTCTTTTTTTCTTAGCTTATTTGCAATTTGATACCCTCAACTATGTCGTTTTTTTTTACTTGAACCCTAAACTTTTTTTGTTACAACTTAATACCATCAACTATTAAAGATTTTCAACTTCATACCTTAAAATTAAAAAAGAACCCAAATTACCCATATTCAATCCCGGTTGTCTCCCTGCACTTTCCCCCCTCTGGCCACCTCCGCCCACCTCCCACCCACCCCCCCTCCCCCCCCCCCTCCCCTCCCCCAACCCCACGTCCACCTATCCCCCGTGTCGGGGGTGGGGAGAGCAGGGTGGATCAGGTGGAAGGGGGGGGGGGGGGGGGGGGGGGGGGGGGGGGGGTGTAGCCGTAGGGTTGGGCGGGGGTGACCGAGGGGAGGGGAGGGGAGGGGAGGACAAGGGACATTTTTATCCATTTCTTTTCAGGATATCAAGTTGTCACAAAAAAAGTTTAGGATATTAAGTTGAAAAACTGATATAGTTGAGAGTATCAAGTTGCAATTAAGCATTTTTTTTCTTTTGAAACCGGCAACAAAAGTTATTTTGAGAATAGAACTTGTGTTGATGTGTTTTTTTTTTTTGATAACCTAGTTTATTCTTGAAAACATTTCTTTAAAATACGTGAACTGCTGTGAAAAAAACTACTACTTTTTCAGCAAACTTGTACAAGGTGAGCCCTTTGCAGTTTGCACAGACCCATAGACCAGCTGAACCAAATTTGATCCAATTGGTAATACAGGTAGTAGTTAGTAGGCAGATATATAGTCGAGTATCATTTCGTTTGCATCATCAATTCCCATTTCCGTAAGAATTTGAGTCCATAACAGTGACGGAACTATCAATATTGTCTCCATCCACCATTCCTATTTCCGTAAGAATTCGAGTCCATGCTCTTGTTACTGACGGAACTAAGAAAAAATATGTTGGACCGACCTATGACCATATTCAGAAATTTGCTTATTGAAGGGGACAAATATCTTAAGCTAAAGAAAAATAATTTGAGGGACAATACAAATGAATAAATAGTCATGCAATCAAAGAGTATTGGATTTGGATTTCTTGATTAAAACCCTTGTTAGCAATCACCCGAATAAAACGCGTATTATACGCAAATTTTTCCGTATCTTACATAAACGTATAATACTTACGTACATTTGAAAAATTCGAACTTGTACGCGAATTTTAAGCCTGTGGAGTTTTAAACACGTACCGTACGAATTTTTAAAACATTCGGCCAAAAAAACTTGACTGAGAAATCCAACAGTTTTCACTTTCTTGACTCTTGCTGCTACTAAATATTAAGACTGGCACAATTATCAAAAGAAAGAAAAAATCTCACAGCCGTAACCAAAAAAAAGAAACCTAAGAATCTTTGCACATGTTGCTTGCAACAATCAAAGAAAAACTATTCGATTTTCCATCATACTTTCACTTTCTTTTCTTTATATAATGTTCCCCAACCTCATCTTATTCTCACACTGAACCCTTGTTTATGAAGGAGTAGAGGTGAGTGGGCCTATGTCGAATTTTTAGTGCCGAATTTGTTCATATGAAACGTACTAAACACGAATTAAATCTAATCCGAATATTTTTCGTTAGACGATTTTTTGACCGAATTTTTTACCGTATTTTACTTATATTGTGTCGATTTATACTCGTACTTTTGTCGTCCCGAATTTTTTTTCCGTTTGCCAAATTGCTAACAAGGATTAAAACCACATACTACACTTGACAACTACCAATGCATTTGAATTATAATTTGCAGCAATTTTCTGCATTTAAACTGCGCAATTTACACTTGCATATTGCCTCCTCAGCTTAAGAAAGGGAGTGAAAACTTTGCTTCACAGTTTGCACGTCTTCAAGATCAGAGGAAATGGAAAATATGGTAAGACTCTATTAGCTGATAAGTGATTTTACTCTTTCTGGTGAAAGCTTGAGAGCTGTGAATTCAGAGACTGCCAACATTCGTCATGAATTCATGCAACATGTGGCTGTAAAAATAAATTTGTTTGGTAACCTTGACCCAGATCGAACAAATTATCTAGAGATGCGTTAGATTTGACTAGATGCCGATGAATCTCTTGCAAAGTACACTCGTAAGCAAACACAGATTTTCAATGCAATTCTCATCTAAAACTAGTACTTGTATGTGCAATTAGATCACGTGTGGCTCAAGTAAATTGTTTGAGAACCTAATCGAAAATCTAGCACATTGTCTAAACAAGCATTAGATCAGCCATTGTGATGAGATGCATAACAAAACCCTGATGAACTGCTAACCTCTTACAAGATGGTAGTAACTTCGGGTGCATTGCACAAACATCTTACATGTATAAAGATAATGCATTTGTATCCATGAGGAGGCCTACAATTGCCTAGTGTTTATAGTGTGCTTACTAGTGCCACTAGCCATCTCTTCTGGGGCTGATGCAGTATACACGAGATTCCATATGTTCCACAGTGAGACCAGCATTCTCACATCCAGCGAAAAAGAGCTCCTCATCTTTGCCAATTCTGCGCCGCCAACTCATCAAGAACAGTGGCCGTTTAAATTGCCTTTGTTTTCCTGCAGCCAAAATAGACGTTGATTCAGGCCATAATGGGCAAAAATGGTCGTCAAAATGAGGATACAAGCATAATATTTACCTGGTATTATGATATTTCTCTCTATTTGATCACTTCCAACGAGAGCTTCGGTTTGTTCTGGCTTGTAAGAGTTAAGGAGAAAGCACAAGGTACTTATGAGGTTTGGGTACTGTTTCACATCTATAAGCAGCAAGGTGCCATGAAGTCTCATCAGTCGAATGTGCGAGTAGAAAATTAACTAGTGCCTGCATGACAAGGCAAGAAAAGAAAACAACCCCATGACAAGTAAAGAAACTTACATAGCAGGATGTCGCTCGCTATAATCAAATCCCAATTTGGTTCCTTAGCTGGAAAAACATCTCCCCATGAATCTGGACAAAGTTGGATAGTACCCATGTCACAACAGGTATGCTAGTAATTAATATATGACTAATAAAGGGAGGGGATGGAATCCAGAAAGTTATTATCAAGAGCATTTTAAACCCCAAATAAGAACTCTTTTTATAGGACATACCATGCCACATAACAGTCCACTAACTGCACTATACATTGCTTGAAAGTGTTGAAGGCAGTTTATTTCAAACAAAATTCGAGACACAGGTTATTTCAGATTTAGATCTAACCAGTAACCTCTTGCAGTTCCCGTGTAATTTGTATTAAATCTTGCCTGTGGTGTTAGTATCTTACGATACGATATACTATCATTTCGTTATGTATAGGTTGATCAAATACGACAGATATAAGCCTGATAAACAGTATCGATGTTTTTACTTGAGTCATGTAATCTATATTTAAGAATATGGATTCTGGAACTAAATTGACCGGTAAAGATGAAAGAAGTTATGAGAAAACTCTATCAGCTCATGTTCTTATACGGAGTAGTATAAATCTAAACTCCTAAAGTTATTGTATAATATACACGATACAATATGCAAGCAATACACAAGTTAACAACCTAGGATCTTGCATGCCAAATTTAAAAGGAACAATATAAATAGACCTCACAAAACCAAAACGAACATGAGTTGAACATCAATGGGGGCTATAATTCGACCATGCTCTTTTAGTACAAATCTCAAAGGTCAACTGCATAGCTGCCTTAGCTAATTCCAAGTGACATCAATTGAGTTTAGATCACCCATATTTACTAAATCAATTGGGTTTAGAACAAACACATATTTGTTGAAATGAATAGGATTTTGAAGGATCTATATTTATTGAAATGCCAATGTGTTTTTTTTGAGATGCCAATGTTGACACTTGAAAAAAGACAACTACCCATCCCACCTCTCCATTCAAGCATCACTACTTCCCCCTTTCATTCAGCCAACACTTCTGCCACCATATTTACTAAATCCGTTGGGTTTAGAACAAACACATATTTGTTGAAATGAATAGGATTTTGAAGGATCTATATTTATTGAAATGCCAAGTTGACACTTGGAAAAAAAAAAAAAAAAGACAACTACCCATAACTCCACCTCTCCAAACAAGCATCACTACTTCCCCCTTTCATTCAGCCAACACTTCTGCCACCATACTTTTCATGGGGGAAGGGGGGAGGGGGGCAGGACGCATTCATTCAACCCATCACGATCACCATCACCCTTGCAAGTAGCCCGCACCTAGGCAGCAGCCTCCTGCTGCATCCGCCCACTGCAAGGGCATGTGTGGCAGCTCCCGCTCAACATACCAGCCCATGGGCGCCCACTTCCAGCCACTAGCAGCACCGCCAGCCCTTGTGCAGTCCAGACTCTGCAAGCAGTTCCTCGTGCGCGCCCGAGCAGCCCCTACTGTCCAGGGAGGGTCAAGCAGTCCAAGAGCAGCCCTGCTGTCCTCGCCTTCTCGCAGCAGTTCCGGCAGGGTGCACGCTCCTTGCATGCACAACAGCACGGCTTTGTTCGCACAGTCCAGCATCAACCGTAGGTACAAACAAGTATGCAAACTATCCTCACAATTCAGCGTGTACAAGCCGTTGCAAGATGCAACAGCCCGCTCAAGCATTGCACAAGTATGCGAGCTTCGTGGTCAAATTTTGCTAGCCTTCGGGCTGCGCCAGGCTTATTGGATTATCTTTAGCCTCCGGGCTTATCCATAATGGGATTTGGTTCTCTCATGTGATCGACACATTCTTGTTCGACAAGTTAGCTCGTCGCCGAATTTACAAGCCAAATTGGCTAAACGAGTTAGCCCTGCTGTTTAAGCAAGCTTCTAGGCCAAGTTGGCTAGCTTCGTCGTTCAAGCGAGCTTCTAAGGTTAGCATCATTGTAGGCATAGACTCACCATATGGCGACGCTAACTCCACTGAGCAGATCGTGGCTACAAGTCATTTGACATATTCTCACTCTACTGAACAAAAAACTAGGGTGTAACAATCCACATTCTTAGTGGTTTATTACTCTCCATAAATTGTCTTAGGGAGTGGAACAACAACAAATTTGTTGAGACTCTGAGAGCCTCGGAGACTGTATAGCCCTGCGTATTAACGAGTTGACCTTGCTAAATAGCTCCCTTGCAGACTTTAAAGGCTGCTCAGCCTAGTTTTCAGCCTCACCAAAGGAGCTTCAATGCCCTCAACTCCATAATTGGATTTCTTAGCCTTCGGGCTTACATCCTTAATTGGATCTTTACTCGCCTCCTGACGCTAGGCTTATTGGATTATCTTAGACTCCGGACTTATCCCTATTGGGATTTGGTTCTCTCCCGTAATCGAGCTTTTAAGGCTAGCATTATTGTAGGCATAGCCTCGCCATATGGAAATCCACCGTCGCAAGACACTAACACCACTGAGCAGATCACGGCTATAGGTCGTTTGACCTATTCTTACTCCACTGAGCGAGAATCTAGGGTGTAACAATCCACATTCTTAGTGGTTTATTATTCTCCCTAAATTTTCATAGGAAATGGAACAACAACAGCTCTCTTGAGAGTCTTGGAGGCTGTTAAGCCCCACGTATTAACTAACGAGCTGGCCTCGCTAAACAGCTCCCTTGTGGGCTTTAAAGGCTGTTCAGCCTAGTTTTCAGCCTCACCAAAGGAGATTCAATGCCCCCAATTCCATAAATAGCACCCTAGGGGCTGAGTAGAGGGAATCCCTACTTTGGCTATTAAAGAGAGAGAGAAGCGAGAGTTTTCTTACAGCAAAGAAGCAGGAGATCAAACCTTGACTACGGATCTCAATGGAACAAAGTAGTCACGCGTTGACCAAGTTTCCACCAACAAACTTCTCCGTATTTTTCTTGAAGTTGTAGAGATTCATTACATTTTAAGCTCTCGTTGAAGAGTTGTAATTGGTCTACATTAATACAACTTTTCATTTCGTCTCATCGTTGACTTTCATGGGGAGAACAGCCAATACAAGCAATTGGGTTCGAATTGGACCCATACTAGTTGAATCGGGTATGGATCAGATTCATATTTGTTAAAACGTCATAACAGATCGGGTTAGTGGAACTATTTGTTGAAATACGGACAAAAGATGGGTCCATATCAAATCCAAAAATTCTGAATCGCAGATAAGGAATGGGTCTGATCCAATATTGTCGATTAAGTACGCAGAAGGCATCGAGGTTCAGATTGAACCCGTATTTGTTTAAACCTTAAATGTGGATACAAAATTGGTTTCAGATAAGATCCATATTATTGAAATGTGAAAACAAAACGGAATCCAGATCCGATACATATTCCTCCAAATACTTGTATTTGTTTACACCCACAAACCAGGAACAAATAACTATACTGATTCAAAAAGTTACTACTTCTACTGCTCCAGTAACCATCCACGATCTCCATTTTCTCCACTCAACAAATCATCAAAAAATGGCATTCCCATACCCTACAAAAGCAATCAGAATGCATCATCCTCTCTTCAACTCCAATGCCCAGACACAGTCCAGGCTTTTCCCAGATTAGCAGTAAGAGAAACAGAGAGCAAAGCTTTGATGAGATACAAGAATAAAGAGAAAAGAAGGTGGCTCTCAAATAACGACAAGTAACTTGACAAAGCCTCTTTTGTCGACTCCATTGTCAACCTCTTCTTGATCCTGGCAAGAAGTGACTGTTGCCTAGAAGATACTTCAACGATGGCTGAAAATTCCTTCAAGGCCTCTAATGCAGGCAAGTGGTTTCAAGAATGGCTAAATGAGGATCCCCTCGTCTTCCATGTGATAGATCAGATAATGTCACCAATCCATGTAGATTTCCCATTGATATACCATTTAGTCATATTGTTACTATCTGCAGTTCCCAGAATTACTTTACCTACTTTATTGTAATTTGCCTTCTTGATGTTACTGTTTTTTTATTGATTGATAATTTAAAGTTGTATCTCCCGAAATGATAGCTCTAGGTCCTCCAGACGGCATTTCGTAAGCCAAATTGTTAAGTAGACACTTCTCTACTGTGACTTCTACGTGAACATTTGCCCAATCAAGACTAGACCAAATAGTTATTGATGAAGAGAGTTCCCTAGGAGTATAATTTACATTAATGAACCAATACAGTCAAAAACTATAAAACAAGAGAGAAAACACATGTGAATCATGCAAGAAAGAAAACTTACGCCTAATGTGTGGAAGCACATCTAGCTTATTAGCTCTGCAGTTGTAAGCTATATTTTCTTCCACTTCCTTGTCATCAAAATCTGATGTAGTAATGTCAACTCCAAAAGACCTTCGCAGGAAAATCGCCAAAGCTCCCGTTCCACTACAGATTTAAGACATTCATCCAATATGTAAAGAATCATAACCTTCAACAACCCTATGTAGGACGACCACCAGTAAAAACAGGGTGTAAAAATAGCATAAAACTATACAGATTAATTATATAGGTTATGTATAAAATAGTAAGCATCTAGCAATTTATTTTGGTATCACATACAATATAAACACATTGAACTTGAAATCTGACTGATTAAAAATAGGTGTTATTTACACTAACGATCCCTAAGTTTTGGGTTTATAACACGGGATACCCCTACTTTAAGATAAAAATAAAAAGTTAAAACACTAACAACCCCTATCTTTATTTTTTTTTCTAGAGGGAGGGGCGGTCAATGTAATTAGTTTAAAAGTAGGGGTACCCCGTGTTATAAACCCAAAACTTAGGGATAGTGTAGATAACCCTAAAAATAAAACTGACTGAAAAAAAAAATCCCGCATGAAAACTATTGGCAGATATTGGAAATCAAGGTATCTGAAAGTATAATGACGGGCTTAGATTAAGACTGCATGTGATAGGTCTAAGTTGAACAATGTCTACATAGGCTAGTAGATAGCTCTTTAACAAGGGGACGGGACAGGAGGTAGCATGTAATGCCCCTTCCACCTGAACACTTGGACTACAGTCCCTCATTTGTCACCTAAATCAAGGGAAATGTTAAGGAAAAAAAAAATCACTGCATCCTGTTCTTTCTACACCAAATGTGCCTTGGCAAAAGTCAAGTTGATGTACAATCAAGTGATTCTACATATTACAGAAGGATTTAATATATTATACCTAACTATTCACAAGTCAGTCAAGTCTGTGATTGGCTGGTGCAACATTTTCTATCTTCGATCTTACAATCATTAAATAAAAAAAAGTATCACCTACATAGACAAATACAACTTTTGTTTGCTTCCTGAGATCAGATCCAGTTGCTCAGAGGTTAGTATATGTCAATACTAAGTTAAATAGTCAATATTGACACTGAACTCTATATAAAAAGTGTCCTCTACTAATCCTGAGATTGTTGGGTCTTTATCCTCATTGTACATGAGAATGAAAATCTAGAAATGTGTTTCTATCTTCACCTAAATTCATATTAAATAAGGAAATATATAAAGTACTCAACTGCAGCTGTTGAAAGTGACATGACAATAGCAGCCAATTGGAAGTTGTTTTGATTACATATATCACTTCAGTATTGACATGATATTTGTTTTGAAATAAAGCCAGTCATTATTGACCGTCTCTATCCTGGGTTACTAGCACCAAGACCCCCTTCCATTTTAGTTATTGCTCGGGCTGGGATTCAAACCCATGCCCACTACTCCCCTCCCTTACTAGTGTTACCACTAGACAACCTCCTTGGTGGTATGTATTGACATGCTGATTATACATGGTATTTTATATTATCATGATTCTCGCATCATATTATAGTGCTTTTAGAGACATGATAGAGTCCTCAGAATGAATGCGACGGGTTGTGGAATTGTGATGTGATCACAATAATGAGATCCAAATATTCGAACAAGCATCATTCATAAATTTTTCCTACCATAGGATCATTATAAGGACATTAGTTGATCCGGATAGACCGGTACACTCAAAGTCGACTCATAAGATGAGTGTGAGTGATCTCATAAGCGGCTATTATGATAGAACTTAAGCAAGAGCATAGGTGCTCACTATAGAAGGAGCTTACTAACAACTCGACTAAGGAAACCTCAATCAAGTAACATGTGCTACATGTCAATGGGGAGTTCATGCATGTCTGTGGTACAACTAGTCTTCTGCTCTGACATCACTACGAAATCATAATGTACTAATTTGCGTGTAGCTTAGCCAGATAAAGTAGGGAAGTTTGATTACTCAATGAAGTTTTGAATTTGGAAAACCTCAAGCCTACTTCACATAGTAAATAATTCATTAAACCTAATTGTGATGTGATCACACTAGTGAGATCCAAATATTCGAACAAGCATCATTCATAAATTTTCCCTACCATAGGATCATTATCAGGAAATTAGTTGATCCGGATAGACCAGTACACTCAATGTCGACTCATACAATGAGCGTGAGTGATATCATAAGCGGCTACTATGATAGAACTTAAGCAAGAGCATAGGTGCTCACTATAGAAGGAGCTTACTGAACAACTCGACTAAGGAAACCTCAATGGAGTAACATGTGCTACATGTCAATGGGGAGTTCATGCATGTCTGTGGTACAGCTAGTCTTCTGCTCTGAGATCACTATGAAATCATAGTGTACTAATTTGCAGAGAGAATGTTACAAATTTGATAACCATATATGATATAGTCCAAACTCTCAGGTTTGTAATCGTGCTATCTTGGAGGCGTAGCTCAGCAGATAAAGTACGGAAGTTTGATTACTCGATGAAGTTTCGAATTTGGAAAACCTCAAGCCTACTTCAGATAGTAAATAATTCATTAAACCTAACAAATATTAGCATAAGTGTCTATTGGACACGATACAAACCCTAAGCCTACTTCGAATCAACTAGTAGTCCGTGCGGTTAGAGTCGCCGAGTGTTTTGAGGAGAAGTGTACCTGCAGAAAGACGCACAATCTTTTTTTTTCTGAATTTTGTTGCACGTACTTGTCTGAGTTGTCTCATTTAGTTACTTGCAGAACCAACAATAGGCTTGTCCATAAAATGATTGAGTGACCTAGACCCTAATTTATTCGAAATTGTTTCCACTATCATACTACTCTTTGGTAGACGAAGGGAAAGGGACATGCAAAGTAAAGGAGGTAAATGGAGGAAAGAAAAAAAAAACAAGACCTTGTGACACATGACAAGACCTAAAGGACGGTTTAATGGGTTGATTCACGATAATACAAACTGAAATCTAGTGGAAGTCTAGTTACAAGCTAAAATTATTACTAATGTAACAGAAAAAAGACCTAGCAGATGAGACCTACCAGTTTGAGTTTGTGAGGGTGTGTGAAATTGATCCAAGCATCAGAACTATCTGAATTCTGAACAACACTCCAAAGATGACAATCCACAACAATAAACCTTCGCTCTCGAGATCTGATGATATTATTGATATATTGTGGATGGTAATGACTAGATTGTGATTCTCAGTACGATTTAAAGGGTTCTTGATGGGGTTTTGGTAGGTTTTGTGCCGCTGGACAAAAAAAGGAAATTTTGGGACAATTATTAAGGCTTTTAAGATTCTTAATTGTTATATGGTGGAACAACGGCCTTAGGCTATACATGGGTTGGTAGAGATTTTAGTAGATATGATTTTGTGGCTATCAGGTGAATGAAATAGGGGAAGACAAGGGCGTGTACATGATTTAGGGTTTTATATGAAGAATTTTTAGTCTTTTTTATGATACTCGTAATATAGACTTCACTTATTCTCTTCAATCAATAAAAACACGAAGGATTACATATGTTTGTATAGGACTCACAAGTCTTCGCCAAGAAAGAAATCCCGAACCTAGATACAATATGAAAACCATAACCTAAATATTATATCCATAACTAAATAAACCTAATGCACCCAAATAACTTCACCTAAAATAAACCCAGTAATCCACTTGAACCCATGTGATCATGATCTGGTCCTCCATCAAACTCCTCCCTGGTTCGAATGACCTCCTATTAAATAAGGATGACGATACTGAAAGGTTTGGGAGAGATTGCTTAACGTCATCAAGCGTTGACCACGAATAATCTGGACGCCTAGCAAATGTACAAAGTAATAATGTAGTCCATCGTCAGTGGCAATAAGCTCACAATCCAAATATTATTCGACCAATGGTCTGAGATGCCTCCAGGATGGCGAGAGGGTGGAGGAGGCAATACCGAAACTCATCGAGGATACCTCTCTGGACACTGGTGGAACTCGTCCACAAAATCTCCACAGTGGTATTGGCAGCCATGGTGGAAGAAGTGGCACTATAACTCCTGGAACTGTAGCAATGAGTCCCTCTAGAGAACGCGATGATGTTGGGGTTGCAAACCTTGTGATGGTGATGAGAGGTTGTAGAAACCCATGATAATGTAGCAAGAAGTCCTCTGATGTTGCCCTCACCTATCCTGTTACCAATTGAAAACTCCTACAGCCTGCTAGTGCTAAGATCATATGTTGATGATATGTAATAATCACCGCACACAACTGTACTACAAATTTTAGAATATAGTTGGTGAGTATAGTAGACAACAATCTCTATGGACGTACTAAGATTACTAAGATGGCATCCTACATGCGTGGGTATTACCTAATAAGTTCATAGGTTATCTAATGATAATCGCAATCCTACTCAACTTAACCGCCTATGAACAGGAAGTGCAGACACATCTAATGGTGTAACACATGGAAATGAATCAAATATGCAACTAACATCGGGTAACGACGTCTTTAAAGTCGCTAGGCATCTGGAGTATCACTAATACAGTCCTGCTATATGGACAAATATCCAGTGGTCGACTCAATAAAATTGGGTTGCCATCTTAGCTGATTGGTAATGCATCTCGGTTACCATCATGTCAAACATAGCCTCTAACATGTCAAACATAGCTGATTGGTAGGTTTTGTACTGCTGGAAATCAAAGGAAAAGATGAGATTTAAGGATAATTCTGAGTGGTTCTAGGGTGGTTATTGGATGGAATAAAAGGCCTTGGTTATGTATGGGTGGTAGAGATTTTGGAAGGACTAGATAAGGTTTTGGGCCTACCGGATGGCTAAATAGGGAAAGAGAAGTGTTGACACAGATTTGAAATTTTACGCGAAGAATTTGAGTCCTATTTTAGGTTTTTGGCAACTCATAAAATAGACCAATCTTATTCTCATAAAATCAATTACCCAAATATTACAAATTTTTATAGAGGCCTCACAAGTCTTAGCCTCCAAGAAATAAATCCTAATCCTAGATGCCATCATGCCAAATAAAAACCAAATCCTAAAAATCATATCCATAATAAAATAAACCTAATGGACCCAAATAAGTTCGCCCAAAAATAAAGCACATAGGAAATATTTAACCAACTCAACTTGCACCCATGCGATCCATGTGTTGGTCCTCCATCACCTTGGGTGAAGACCCTAGATATGGGGCCTTACTGAGAAACATTTGTGACCTTTGGCACCAGTACACAATTAGTTAGTAGACGAAATAAAGGAGAGATAAGGGAGAAAAGAAAAAGAGGGGAACTCACAAATAAACCTTCTAGGATAACATTTCTAACACCACAATCACCATGAAGTATATCGTAAGTTGGAATAGACGTGAACATGAATAGCCACTTGGCCATAGGGTCATTCTTGTGCCCATGATTGCTCCATTTACCATTAGAACAAATGAAACAATCCATCGGTAATGACAATGGATCAAAGAGCGGGGAGGGAATAAAAAGGATAGTCGGAATGATAGTTGTCATTAGAAAGGACAAAAAACATCACCAATTAACTAGTCTTGTTTTACCAATTCCAAATTACTAAAGCGTCATGTCTCCGTTGACAGTAATCACGTTCAATGTTGTAAAAATCGCTAGGTGGAGTCGGTGCGCCGGAGGGCCGACTAGCGCCTAGGGCGCCTAGGCGCCGATTTTTTTTTTATGTATATATATGTGCCTAGGGGAGGAGAGGAGAGAGAGCAGACAGTAGCCACTCCTCTCCCCTCCCCTCCGCTCCCCTCTCCCCTCCTCCTCCTCCTCCTCCTCCCCTCCCCTCCCCTCCCCTCCCCTCTCCTCCTCCCCTCCCACCACCTCCCCTCTCCTCTCCTCCTCCACTCCCCTCTCCTCCTCTCCTCCCACAACCACCACCACCACCAACAGAAGCAGCAGCAGCCACCACCACCACCACCAGAAGCAGCCGCCGCCGTCGCCACCACCGGCGACTACGACGACGACGACGGTGGCGGCGGCGACGACGGCGACGGCAGCAGGTAAGTATATAATTTTGTTTCAAATTTTTTTTTTTAAATTTTTAAAAAAAATTGGCCGCCTAAGGGCCGCCTAGGGGCCGCCTAGACCGAAACCGCCTAGGACCGCCGCCTAGGGGGTTTTCGGTGCGGCGGGAGGCCGCCTAGCGCCTAGGCGCCGCCTAGGCGGTCGCCTAGGCCGATTTTTAGAACACTAATCAGGTTGATTCCAGACCTATGTATCCTGTTCAACCCAAGCTGTATCAAAATCGACCCAATCGTATAAGAATAAAGCACGCCAGTTCCACCTAATTTCACATCCTCCATCCCCATAACATAGCAAGTTTGTGAGCGTATATATATATATATATAAATATATATATATATATATATATATGAGCAAAAGCCCATCAATATATTCATAGATATGATTAACCTCCCTCCTCTCTTCATATTTAATATACTAACATAACTATGTTATCATGCACAATTAACAACTTGTAAGGTGCTAAATACATTACGTCCCAACCAAAACAATTGACACATTCGAGCACTGGCCATGACATGATGCCCAAGAAGAGTGTCCAATTGCAGCATGCGTCCTCAGGAAGCCAATAAAAACAAATATGAACAGGAGAGACATCCGGGCTAGTGCATCCGTGTTCATAATGCACAGGCAAAGTGTGTATACTCATGCACCATCCAGCCAGCCATCAAACCCTGAGGTCTTAAATGCGAAGCCGCGCCGAGCATACATAGCTTTCTACTAAAGTAGATGGCTCGCCAATTTTGAAGCACACACAAAGAAAAGAGAAGAACATAAAGTAAACCATCTATATAGATGATGCATGCAGCATGCTCAAACACTAAATGCATATTATTTATACCTTCCTAATTCCAAGATGCGAAGTCCGTGTAGAAGAATGCGGTTAAGGAGCAGCCATTCGGCGAATGAGAAAGTTCCAGGCCATAGAAGGTTGGCATTTAGATGATGGAATGAGAACTCCCGAATTAGGAGGTCCTGCGTAAACAAGTCGATCATTCGTTAGTTCGTTCGTTCATGTTAAATGGTGGTGCTGAAGAGAGAGGGATAGAGAGTACCATTCCTGGAAAGGAGTGGGTCCTCTCCACGAAGAGTTCCTGGCTCAGCTCCTCTCCTCCTCTTCCCACTGCGGCATTAAAACAAACAGTTTGCATGCATTAATAAAGCAATGAAGGAAATAAAGGAGCGTCGGTAATTGTTGTTACCACCACCATCGTTGTTGTTATCGTCGTCGTCGTCGTCTCCGTCTCGGAAGAGAGAAGAAGGGGAGAACAATGCCGTCTCCATCACTACTACTGCAGCAGATTGTGGCCCTCAGGTACGTGATCTTAGGTCAGGGCTACCCGTCCCCTCCAAAATATTGGTGTGGACTTGGGTATGTGCGTCTTGGTTCTTTTTGAAAAGCTAATTTAATTTGGCCACTTGGGCACTACCAAATTTGTTAGAAAATATCATCCAAAAAAATTTTATATATATATATATATATATATATATATATATATATATATATATATATATATATATATCACTACAACAAAAAGACTTATTAATAACGCTCGACAAGACGTATTGATGACGCTGTAGAACCCTAGAAGAGGGGTGAATAGGAAAATAAAAAATAACTTAAGCACAAGAAGCAATATACGTCAAATAAAAAGATAGAGTAAGAAGATCAAACACAAGATGTATCCTGGTATCCTCGCTTGAGGCAATCCAGTCCCGGAACTCTCTCCGGCTTAAATCCACTATTTAATAAAATAGTACACACGAGTTTGGATCCGAAGAACTCGCCAACTTCAACATGAGTTTGGATCCGAAGAACTCGTCAACTTCAACACACGAGTTTTCTTACGAAGGCTCGCCAACTTCAAAGAAATGAGAAGAGAACTTGTTGATCTTCTAACACTTGAAGATCGAAAATTATAACTCTTAAATACTCTAGCACTTTGGGAGAGGATGACAATTAAAAGCTTGGTAGAGTATTAATGGTGGAGCTCTTGGTTGTTTGGAAAATTTATGGCAAGAGTTGGTGAAAGCTTCAAGAGAGAGAAGGCTTTCATTTATAGAGAAACCAAGAGTAGGTAGCATTTAATGCTCCTGGATACAGCCTGACCGGCATACCGTCGGTATGGACCGGCATACCGTCGGTATACCGGTCGAACAGTAACGGTCATATTAATATCCGTTGGGAGCATTTAATGCTGCCATTAATGCTAGTCTTTGCCATTCAAAAATCAAATTTCATAAGCCGGTATACCGTCGGTATGCCGCGGTATACCGTCGGTATACCGATGTGTGTCACAGAACATTTTTGTAATAAACAAAACGGTATACCGTCGGTATGCCGGAGCATACCGTCGGTATGCCGAAATTTGTCACAGAATGTTCTATGGCTCACAAAACAGTATACCGTCGGTATGCCGGAGTATACCGTCGGTATTTCGATGATTATCACAGAACGTTTTTTAAGCAAACAAAACGGTATATCGTCGGTATGCCGATGTTTGTCACAGAACGTTTTGTGGTCCACAAAACGGTATACCGCCGGTATGCCGGAGCATACCGTCGGTATGCCGACATTTCTCACAGAAAGTTTTGTGGTTAATAAAACGGTATACCGCCGGTATGCCGGAGCATACCGCCGATATGCCGTTCTATAAGATATTGATTTTTAACTTTAAGAAATAGAAAGCTTTTAGTTTGTCATCCAACCTTAAGTGTTTACAGAAAGACCTAGACCTTGTACAAACTCAAAATCATGCAGTGTAGGAAGCCGTCTATGCAAGGAACGCTGGTCTTTGCTTCAGTCTTCAAGGCTATGGATGGTAAACTTGAATGGACAGACTTTATGTAGTAGAGCTTTTGAAATGATATCAATCTGAAAACAGAGAAAACTAAACTACGAAGATGCTGTTAATATTATCAAAATAAAATGTGCCAACAATCTCCCCCATTTTGATAATTGACAAAATAAAGAGATAGCATCTTCAGGGAGTGACTCCCCCGTAGGTAGACAACTCCCCCTTAATACGTTTTCTCCCCTTTTGTCACTTAGTCAAAGATGGGAATGAAAATAAAAAAAATAGCATGAATATGGAACACAATATCATAGACAAAAGCATGTATTGATAGATAAAAAGTTGGAGATGGATACATGAGTGACAACCATAACACACTACATAAAGACATAGTAAAAACTCTCTACAACGAGAGTTGGGACGACAATAAAAAGACAAATATCAAGTCCCCGTAGGACTGCAAACAACTAGGAACAACGAAACACTGGTCCCCGAAGGACCGCAAAGGACATGAAAACAAACACAAACAAACTAAGACAACCATTTATTCGACACCACTATCATAAGGAAGGCAACCCCTACTCGTCAGCCGGATCATCCCCACCATCCTGAGCCTGGTAGAAAGCGCCAAAAGGATCAATGCCGCCCGGGTACATAAAGTCGTAGGTATTGGGATCGAAAAAGCGGGAGGCCTGATACATCGGATCCTGAAGATTCAGATCCAGAAATGCATCCCGGTCCTGAAGAGTGCGCTGAATAAAATATGCCTGGTCATGGAAGCGGGATTGGATCAGAGTTCCAAGGTCACGAGTGTGGGCCCACATCTGCTCCTCTGTCTGAGCCATACGCATGTCGAAATGCTGCTGTGTCGGCGGTATGTAGCGGCCGGAGGCAGGAGGAATAGAGACGGGTGCAGCAGGAGCAGAAGCTGGCGACTCTTGGGAGGAGGAGGCACGGGATGTGGAGGCACCACCAACGGAGCGAGAAACAGCGAGGAAGGATGGGACGTCGTCCGAGTAGCATTGGAAGAGGTCGACTTGCTTGGCTTCCAAGATGAGAGTGATGAAGGATCCATAATAGAGATTCTGCTTCCCCGCGGGCAGGACGCCGAAGAAAGCATGGAGAAGAGTCTTGGGGAATGACCAAGACTTCCTCGAATACAGGTAGTACATACACACCAGGGCGTCACCGGTGATGGCGTCATAGTTGCCGCCCTTGGGATAGAGGGTGTGGCACACGATCCTATGGAGCTCGTAATAGAACGGCTCCAGTTGTACGAAAAGAGTCGGAATATTAGGAGGGTTTGGGCCATTGCAAATAATAGCGCAGAATTCGTCAAAGGAGCACGATGCCGAAGGATGAAGAGCAGCCAAGCCCGGTAGAGCCTCTCCTCTGTCCGGGACGCCAAGAATGCTAGAGAGGTCACGAGCCGTCAGGCGGAAATAACGCTCATTGACCATCGTCTCAATGGCGCCGTTCTCGATGTCCGGGACCAAGTTACAGTAGAAGAGACATACGGCGGCGGGGTAGACAGGCACCTGACGCCGAAGGAGGGAAGATAGTCCGACCTCCTCGAAGAGAGAGACATGGTCGGGAAAGAGGTTCCAGTTGATGGCACGGCCTTTGTAGATGTTATGGTGCACGAAGTGTTGAAACCAAGATTCGGCAGCCAAGGAGGAGGTGAAGACCCGCTGATCATAGCCATGGGGGAGAGCCACCTGGGTGAAGGGATTCGAAGCGGTGGAGGAGGAACAGGGACGCTTGGGATTGGCCATGGAGGAGATGAAGAAAGTTGGAGGAGGAAGTAGGGTTTTGAGAAGATGCGAAAAATGGAGGAGGATGATGAAGAGAATATGGTTTTAAAAGAGATGTTGGAAAGGGGAAGGGTGGGAACGGTTGTAGAGAGGAAGTAAAAAGGGTGGTGGGTTGGAAATGATGAAAATGGAGATAAAAGAGGAGTTAATGGGGAATAGGAAGAGATGGGTATTAATGTTGATGGGAAGTTAGGGTATGGGGAAGAGGAGAGGAGGAGTTGGGTATTAAATAGGGAAATGAAGGATGTGATGGGTATTAATGAGGGAAAAAAAAGGAATAAAGCGAGAATGGAAGAAAGGTGGGGCCCGAGCTCAATCTGACACAGCAGTCCGCGCGGACCGGTATACCGTCGGTATACCGACGGTATACCAATTTTTGGCACAGAACATAATTCTGAACCAAAATCGGCATGCCGTCGGTATACTGCAGTATACCATCGGTGTGCCGCCCGAGAAGAACTATGAGTTAAAATTTAAAATGCCCAATTCTTGGCAAAGAAAAATGAAGCGATCCTCCGGGAATGGTTTGGTGAAAATATCGGCTAACTGATAAGTAGTGTCAATAAATTCAAGTCGGATATCCCCCTTTTGTTGATGATCACGAAGAAAATGGTGTCCAATTTCAATGTGCTTCGTACGTGAGTGACAAATCGGGTTTTTCGTGAGATTGATCGAGCTAGTGTTATCACATTTAATAGGGGTGCAAGTATTAGAAATACCATAATCTATAAGTGTTTGAGACATCCAAAGAATTTGTGCATAACAGCAACCGGCCGCAATATACTTGGCCTCAGTGGTTGAAAGAGCAACAGAATTTTGTTTCTTACTGAACCACGATACTAAGAATTTTCCAAGGAATTGACATGTGCCGCTAGTGCTCTTTCGGTCAATCTTGCATCCAGCAAAATCTGCATCCGAGAAGCCGTGAAGCTCAAAGGATGAAGATTTCGGATACCAAAGGCCCATGTTAACGGTGCCTTTGAGATATCAAAAAATACTCTTGACGGCACATAAGTGTGATTCCTTTGGATTTGCTTGATATCGTGCACAAAGACATACACTAAACATGATATCAGGACGACTAGCAGTTAGATAAAGTAAACTACCGATCATACCTCGATACTTACGAATGTCGACCGACGTGCCATCTTCATCATTGTCAAGCTTTGTCGTTGTTGCCATAGGAGTCCTCATTGATTTGGATGAGTCAAGTTCGAAACGCTTGAGGAGATCATTTGTATATTTTGCTTGATTGATGAAGGTCCCTTTGGGTCCTTATTTGATTTGTAAGCCCAAAAAGAATGATAGTTCACCCATCATGCTCATTTTAAATTCTTCCTGCATAGTTTTAGCAAATTCTACACAAAGTGTATTGTTAGTAGAACCAAAAATAATGTCATCGACATAAATTTGAACCAATAAAAGAGTGCCACTATGGGATTTGATAAAAAGTGTTGTGTCGACTTTGCCCTTAGAAAAATTGTGTGAAACAAGAAAGGAGCTAAGGCGCTCATACCAAGCACGGGGAGCTTGTTTGAGGCCATAAAGGGCTTTGTGGTGTTTGAACACGTGATTAGAAAATTTAAAATCTTCAGAGCCAGGAGGTTGTTTTACATAAACTTCCTCTTTAATAATACCATTTAGAAAAGCACTCTTAACATCCATTTGAAAGAGTTTAAAATTATTAAAGCAAGCAAAGCACATAGCATACGAATGGATTCAAGACGAGCAACCGGAGCATATGTTTCGTCGTAGTCAATGCCTTCCTCTTGGTTATAGCCTTGAACAACCAATTGGGCTTTGTTACGAGTCACTAACCCATCTTCATTAAGTTTATTTCGAAACACCCATTTAGTTCCAATAATGGGATGATTGCTAGGTTTTGGGACAAGTTTCCAAACCTTATTTCGCTCAAATTGATTTAGCTCTTCTTGCATCGCTATCATCCAAAATTCATCAAGAAAAGCATCATTAACATTTTTAGGCTCTATTTGAGAGATAAAAGCCACGTTTGCACAAAGATCACGAGTAGAGGATCTAGTGCTAACACTGGAAGAAGGATCTTCAATGATAAGCTCCTTAGGATGATTGGTGACAAATCTCCATTCTTTTGGAAGATCCTTTTGAGGAGGCTCGAGAGGTGGAGACTCTTTTGTTGGAGGAGTCACAACTTTATTGTTAGATGAAGAAGGATGATCTCCAATAGAGGAGTTCTCCAACCCAAACGAGATGTCATCAATATTATCGGAAGAGGAGAATATAGAAGATTTAAGTTCATTAAAAGAGACATTGATTGACTCTTCGACAACAAGACTTCTTTTATTAAAAACACGAAAACCTTTACTATGAGTAGAGTATCCAAGGAATATTCCTTCATAGGCTTTTTCTTCAAACTTGCCTAGGTTATCCTTGGTATTCAAAATAAAACAATTACATCCAAAAACTTTAAAATATTCAATAGAGGGAATTTTGTTAAACCAAAGCTCATAAGGAGACTTTTTAGAAATAGGTCTAATCAAGACCCTATTTATAACATGATATACCGTGTTAACGGCTTCCGTCCAAAAATATTGGGGGAGCTTATATTGGTTTAACATAACCCGGGCCATATCGCCAAGGGTTCTATTCTTTCTCTCCACAACACCATTTTGTTGAGGAGTTCGTGGACAAGCAAAATCATGTCCAAAATTATTGTTTTCACAAAATCTTTTGAAATCGGCATTGTCAAATTTTCCTCCATGATCACTTCTAATCTTGTTAATAGAAAAACCTTTCTTATTTTGAACACGTTTACAAAAAGCAACAAATTCACGAAAAGTATCACTTTTGCAAGCAAGAAAAATAACCCAAGTAAATCTCGAAAAATCATCAACCAAAACAAAAGCATAAAGCTTGCCTCCAAGACTAGCAACTCTACTAGGACCAAAAAGATCCATATGAATAAGTTGAAGAGGTCTAGAGGTACTCACAGAGTTGATGGATTTGAAGGATGACTTGGTCGACTTACTTTTCTCGCATTCTTCACACACCATATCCTTTTTGAACGGGATACTTGGGAGTCCTCTTACGAGCTTCTTGGTGGCAAGACGAGAAATGGTATCCATGTTGGCGTGTCCGAGCCTCATGTGCCAAAGCCAACTTTTATCGTTCTTAGCAACTAAGCACCTGTCATTGTTAGTGTCTTCGACAAGATATAAAACATAGATATTGTTTTCTCTAATGCCTTCATAAACAATAGATCCACTTGAATTATCGGTAATAAAACATTTGAGCTTAACAAACTTGATATCATAACCATTATTGGTAAGATGACTAATACTAAGAAGATTATGTTTAAGATTAGTAACAAGACACATTCTTAATACAAGGATAAGGAGGGGAACCGATATTACCATTTCCTATAATGTGACCTTTAAGATTGTTACCAAAGGAGATATGTCATAACCTTATTTTTTTTTATTTTTTTATTGGTATTTTTAATTAATTTTCAACCATTCAAAATTATTTTCCTATAAATTATTTCTCAAATTTTTTTTATATAGTGTAAATGAATATAATCTGAAATTGTTTTTCAAATTTTCCCTCATGCAAAAATCTATTTTACATTTTCCACTAATGCTTGAGTGTCAAACATACATGGATGAGTGCCATTTGGCACTCATGCCTCATGACAAGCCTTAGAGGGCATTTTAGGTATTTTCTAATTATTAATCCTTCTTAAAAATATGAAGAATGGGGGAGAGAGAAACCATTCTCTACTCCTTTCTTCTTCCTGGTAAGCTCCCTCTCCCTCTCCTTCTATTCTTCTTATTCCACTTAATTCTTATTCTCTTCCATTATTTTTTTTTTCCTTCTTTTTCCCCTTTTCTTATGCTAATTGTTGCTGCTGCTGCCGCTAATTGTTGCTGCTGCTGCCGCTAACTGCTACTGCTGCTGTCGCGCGGCTGTTGCGGGAGGGCACCGCCGCCGGCCGGCCAGCCCCGGCGGGCGCCGCCGGCCGGTCGGCCACCGGCCGACCCCTCCTCCCTTCTTCATCTTCTCATTCTTCTTCCTCTTCCTTCTTCCAATTTCCTTTCCCCTTTTTCTTTTCAAAACTCTTTGATAAATATTTCTAGGGTTCTAATTTAACCCAATTTCTCTTCTTGTGCCCTAGGATTTGAATTGGGACTTGGAGAATAATTCTTCTAGAGGGGAGAATTGACCACAAAGCAAGGCAAGCCCTCTCTCCTCCATCCTCTTAAATTGTTCCATACTAATTATTATATATTCTTGGATTTATATGATAATTACAAGTATATTGTATTCTGAATTTTTTTGTAACCATGGAAAAACTCAACCATTAGGCAATGTGATGTGCTAGTATACTTTTGTATCGTATTATATATATATATATATATATATATATATATATATATATATATATATATATATATATATATATAAAATATATATATATATATATATATATATATAGAAAGAGGGAGAGATAGATTTTTTCTTGGAATGATAATTTTGCATGATACCTAACCAAATATATGAATGCATACGTAAATACACTTGACATAAATACAAGTATGTATTTTACCTTGACAAATTATACGTAACCTACTCTATTTGAGAAATTGTTTAAATTAGGTTTTCTTAAATTTCTTGAAATAGTAGTATCATTTTAATTCTGAAATTTTTGTTATTATTGACAAAAATTCAACCTTAAGATATATGATGTGCTTATGAGCCTAGAAATTGGTAGATCCATGTGTAGACTTTTGAATTTCAAAGATTGTTGTGTTTATATGTATGTATATATATACATGTAGCTATTATCCGTGGATTAGTCTTTAAGCATGAGACCTAAGAACATGTATATGGGTATACGTATAAATACTCCTAGCACATATATACATCTTGACATACACATCCACAAGTATATCAACACCTTGACATATTTAAAGAATTTAACCTATAATCTTGGTCCAACTTGGAACTTTAACCTTTTTACTTCAAAGAGAATCAATATATATATAGGGATATTATATTATGTATGAATTGGGATTACTTGTGCTAATTTAGCAATTTAACTCGCCATTTCAATTTTGTCCAAATTATTATTTATGCTTAAAAACACCTTTTTGTCATAAAGACATGGTTAGATTAATAATTTCTGAATACCAGTTTACTAGGGTAGCTTCGTGCTAACTTTCATGTCTTAAATTTTCTTATATACATCCTTGATGAGCTACATGCAGTACATAGTCGATAATAGTTTCCTAGAATCTTTTATTACTAAAAATCTAAAAATGTCGCTTGCTTGCCATGGTAAGAAAGCTATTTTATTTTTTTAGCTTTATATAAATGCGTGGCCGGTGTTGAGAGTTGCTCCACCGAAGGGGTCGGCGTACCCGTTTATTTTGCGTGTTGCCGGTGTTGAGGGTTGCTCCACCGAAGGGGTCGGCGTGCCCGTATTTTGTTTCTTTTGTGTTTACTTGTATCGGATTAAATTCCGGGTCAGTAAATACAAAGGAGACTCTGCCGAAATTTTTGAGAATTTCCAGAGTTAGTCTATTTTCGACAAACTCGGATTCTTGGAAATTTTGACTCTAGTTCTAGACCACTTGAACCATCCATCTCCGACCTATAACATCGAAGGGATTCTTGGAATCATGTCCAAATGGATATCTTGGAATTTTACCTTGATTCCAATATTTCTCGGACTACTTTAGTTTCGGAAAAGACGAAACTAATATCTGAATGCAACTTAACTTCTAGGACTCCCGTTTGGGAGATAGTTTCCCTGAGGTCTAAATATTTAGAATAGGTTGCATGGGGTTTGGGAGAGAAACCGTTGGATCACACCCGGCTGACTTCTTAGCAATATTATTTTTTATTTTCGTACTGATCAGTCCCTGATACGGTGTTTGTGCGGCCGTGCGAATATCTGGGGTGAGGCTTAGCTCACTTTCTTGATCGCAATTGGACATCCAGGCCCTGAGTTTCAGCTCAGCTATCCATTTGCACATTACCCTGAGTTTCAGCTCAGAATATTTGTTAATTTATTAGATATCCAGGCCCTGAGTTCAGCTCAGCTCTCTAATGAATGGGTTCGATATTCTTGGAAAAGTCCAAGTCATACGAACTTCTTGATTATAACACATGATGCGATGACTCGACCCAGATAATTCGGAAACCACTCATGATGTTATCTTGCTTGTAATCACATCAATATGTGATAGTACAGACGGCTGGAGTATCTAAGCACCAACCCGTTTTGTACGAGCCTGATCCCGGGCAAAATGGGGTTATTGTTGAGATGCTAGGCGAGTGTGTGTGATCCAGGAGTTTCTCTAAATTGTATTTAGGTCTAGAAAGATCTTGTCGTGTCATTGTGACATTAATTGAGAATCACTTACTTTTGACTAATATCAAGGTATGAATTTAATCACTCTAGATACTAAATCTTGTTCATTTGTCTTATTATTACGTTCATAACTCTTTCCTTTGACTGAGGGCTTGCTCGTCGTATTGATGACCTAGTTTTGTTCACTAGGGACTGAAGAAGATCAGGATATGGATCAAGCGTACACGGAGAATGATCTACACGGAGAATGATCTCTACGAATGAAGTGGAACGGATGGAATGTAGTTTCATTTTGATAATATTTTCAATTATGTAAACTATGTGTTAAAGACTATGAATCAATCATGTGTTTGAAGACAGTAAATTAAATATGTAAAATATGTGTTTTGATGGATTCTAGACTACATATGTAATATTCCTGGATCAATGAATGTTATGTGATTGTGGAATTCTGTGATTATTCCTTTTATCTATGCCTATCCCGGACCTTACAGGCGACAATCGCAGGGTACATTTCGGTACTCATTGTACAGTTGCGTAGCCTGGGGAGAAGTATCACGTGCCTCGTGTCATTCTGGGAACCGGGGCGTGACACGTCTCTTTTGGTTGGTGGCCCATGCAGGTCTAGTCTTTAAGGATAGTGTATAGGTTAAGGAGAATGTATAGGTAGATAATAGATATTCTAAGGACTCACTTAAAATACCCCAGGACAGAAATGTTTAAGTTGAAGATTGAATTCCTAAATTAAAGAATCGAGGATTATGCAAGGATTTGGGATATGAATCTTGATTGAACTTTATTTAAACATTGATGATGCATTATTTCTTATCATAGATTTCTAATTCGAGGATTTTTGGGTATAGGTCATGGCCCGATTTATGCCGAGCATCTTTTGGGACGGGAGTGACAGAACCTTTTACGGTTACGAGCAATTCGCCCGGAAGGCCTGGCTTCTGGTAGACGACGCGGAACTCCCAGTATTCGGAGTTTACTTTCATCGCCTGCGTCCCAAGATCCGGGACATTGAAGATGGGGCAGAAATTTATTGGGAGAAGGAACTACGTTTGATGTTCTTCCTTGTGAAGGACGGTCCCTCTCCCTTCACTTATGGGTATGATGGGACCATCAGCGAGTGGGAAGAAACTAACCCCTACGACAAGATTTTGGAGATCACTTACCTGAAGCTGACTAGGGGTTAGTCAGGATGACTGGAATATGGGATAGCTTTTTGTCTGCTGTACTACATTTTGACGGATCAGCAGATATATGTATATGTATGTGTAGGAAGATATGTTGTGGAGGTGTAGAGGGGGAAATTGTTGTCTGTTGTATTATATTTTAGAAATTACAACAGATGTATATAGTTTTGTATAGGGTTAGAGTATAAAAGTCGTAAGGACTTCTTTGTGAAGCATATTGTAATCCTGTTTTGTGCAATGAATAAAATATGCTTCTTTTGGCTTGACCATCTTAATTGTGATTACCTTTTTCTCCTTTAGCAATTAAATTCTTTAAGATTCTTCTTTAAATTTTGCATTAAGAATTTCCCGTCCTTAATATTTAGGAAATGTCTTCTTCGCCAAATCCCGACACATTGCAAACAGAAACCACCGAGATGCGTCCGACAGACGCTATGGAAAATTTTCAGAAAATCTTGGCAGCCAACACCCAACAAATCCAACTTTCCCAAGCTGTGTCTGCAAAGCTACTGGAAAGACTGGATGTCGCAGCTGCTCCTAAAGCTGGGACCCTTTCAGATTTCAGGACGATTAAGCCCCCAGAGTTCAAGGGGACTGAAACTCCTATGGAAGCAGCACAGTGGATTAGGACCACAGAAGGGTTGCTGAAGGGCTCGAAGATCGCGCCAAATGACATAGTGTCTCTTGTAAGGATTCAACTGAAGGACGTCGCCGACATCTGGTGGAGCTCCTTACACCCGGAGGAGTCAGATGAGATTGTATCATGGGAGAAATTTAAGGAAGAATTTGAAGAGAGATTCTTTCCTCCAAGTGCCAAGATGGAGCTGGAAAGGAGATTCCTACACTTGAAACAGAATAAGACATCTGTCGATGTATACTCGGCGGAATTCACAAGGCTAAGCCGGTATGCTCCAAGCTTGGTGACTACGGAGAAGGCAAAGGTGGTCCGATTCATGGAAGGGCTGGACGATAAGCTGAAGATGAAGGTTGCCCCTACAAATGTCAGACTTACGCAGAAGTGGTCGAAGCTGCTAGAGACCAAGAAAGGATGCAAAATGATAAGAACAACTCGAAGGCGGCAGGACAAAAGCGGAGTCTGGAGACCAGCTCACCTCAAGGAAGGACCTCGGGACAAGGACAACAGAAGCGTGCTCAACATGAGCAGAATAGAGTCACGCTAAGCTGTTCTTACTACGGGAAGTCCGGGCATACAAAGAATAACTGCAGAAGACTTCAAGGGAAGTGCTTGAAGTGTGGATCCTCCAACCACCGGTTGAACCAATGTCCCCAGAACAATAGAAGATCTGTAGCGCAGAATAATACACCGGGACCAAGAGCTACAAACCAGGGATTTCAACAAAGGCCTTTCTTTCAAAGCAATGAGCCCAGGTTTAATGCTGCTGCAGCACCACAAGCACAAGGTCATCAGCAGAGACCGGCATTGGCACCACAGGCGCATCAATTCCATCAAGCTCAAAGGGCTAATCAGAACCACAACAACAGAAAGAAGAAGAATCACGGCCAAGCCTTTATGATGGATAGCAATGAAGCTGGAATTACGGGAGACGTGGTGACAGGTACTATACTCGCTTCTTCTAGCCCTGCATCAGTTTTGTTTGATTCTGGAGCTACTCATTCCTTCATATCTGCATCATTCATAACTGAGTATAAAATTGAGACTCAACCTCTAGCTAGAAAATTGAAAATCCTTACGGGCAATGGTGTAGTAGAAGTGAGTCGAATTTGTAGAAATTGTCCAATCAAGATGGGAGGAGCAAGCTTCTGAACTAGGTTATTGGTCTTTCCCATGGACAACTATGATATAGTATTTGGAATGGATTGGTTAATAGCAACCTCAGCAATCATTGATTGTAGTCAAGGAAAGGTTCAGTTTTCCTTACCTAGTAGGAAGTTGCATGAATTTGTTAGAGCCCAGAAGGAGTTTGACAAAGAAGAGTTAGAGAGGTTTGAACTTAGGAGTCTCATGAACCAAGAAATAGAGGAATGGCCAAGGGTTGTAGATGAGTTTAAGGATGTATTTCCTGATGAATTACCCGGATTGTCACCGGATAGGGCAGTTAAATTTAGCATTGATCTAATTCCTGGAGCAGCCCCAATTGCTAAGAAGATATATCCAATGAACAAGGAGGAACTAGCAGAATTGAATAAACAAATCAAGGAATTACTAGCTAAGGAGTTTATCAGGCCTAGTGTTTCTCCGTGGGGAGCGCCTGTTCTATTTGTAAAGAAAAAGGATGGAAGCTTGAGATTGGTGATAGATTATAGAGCACTGAATGAACTGACAATTAAGAACAAATATCCACTCCCTAGGATCGACGAATTATTCGACCAACTTGGAGGAGCAACTGTATTTTCCAAAATAGATCTCAGATCAGGCTATCACCAAGTGAAGATTAAGAAAGAAGACATACCAAATACTGCTTTTAGAACTAGATATGGACATTATGAGTTCCAAATCATGCCTTTTGGATTAACAAATGCTCCGGCCATATTCATGGATTTGATGAATAGGATATTCTATCAATATCTGGATAAGTTTGTGATCGTATTCATTGATGACATATTGATCTACTCGAAGAATGAGGAGGAGCACGAAGAACATTTGAGGATAGTACTTGAAACTCTACGACAGGAGAAGCTGTATGGGAAGCTGAGTAAATGTGAATTTTGGTTAAAGAAAATTCCTTTCTTGGGACACATAGTTAGTGGAGAAGGCATTACAGTAGATCCTAAGAAGATAGAAGCAGTTAAATCATGGCCTACTCCCAAGAATGTAGCTGAAGTTCGAAGTTTTGTTGGTTTAGCTGGATACTATAGAAGATTTGTGGAGAACTTTTCCAGAATAGTTGAGCCGCTTACTAGATTGACTCGGAAGAATGAGAAATTTGTTTGGACTGATAAATGTCAAGCGGCATTTGAGGAATTAAAGGAAAGACTTGTCACAGCACCAGTACTAGCTCTACCCTCAGGATCAGGAGGTTACGAGATTTACAGTGATGCTTCTGGCAAGGGTTTGGGCTGTGTACTGATGCAGCACGGAAGGGTTATCGCTTATGCTTCACGGCAGTTGAAGGTTCATGAGAGGAACTATCCAACACATGATCTGGAGTTAGCAGCTGTTGTGTTTGCACTGAAACTGTGGAGGCATTACTTGTATGGTGAACAGATCAAGATTTACACGGATCATAAATATTTGAAATATGTGTTCACCCAAAAGGAGTTAAACATGAGGCAACGTAGATGGCTCGAGTTGCTTAAGGATTTTGATATGGAGTTAGAGTATCATCCAGGCAAGGCGAATAAAGTGGCAGATGCTTTTAGTAGGAGGCCTGAGGCTTTCTTTATGAACATGCCCAAGGAGATATTGGATGATCTCAGAAAAATGGGGATTGAAGTGATATGCCCAGTTGCAGATAGATTTTGGGGAAGTTTACAAGTTCAATCTTCTTTAGTAGAGAGAATTAAGGAAGCACAGAAGAAGGATGTGAAGCTGCAAAAGCTGTGGAGTCAAACTGAAGCTGGGGTACAAACTGGATTGACGAAGCATTCTGATGGATCCTTGAGATTCGGAAGTCGTTTATGTGTACCATTTGGAGAACTCCGGACTGAGCTAATGACTGAAGCACATAGTTCTCAGTACTCCATTCATCCTGGGAGTACGAAGATGTACCAGGATCTGAGACAAAACTTTTGGTGGCATGGGATGAAGCAGGAGATAGCTAAATTTGTCTCGAAATATTTAGTGTGCCAACAAGTGAAAGCTGAGCACCAACGGACTGCTGGACTACTGCAACCACTACCAGTACCTGAATGGAAGTGGGAGCATATTACAATGGATTTTGTATCAGGACTCCCAAGAACACAGAAGGGTAACAATGCCATCTGGGTGATAGTGGATAGGCTTACCAAGTCCGTGAGATTTCTACCATTCTGAGTTGGACAATCTACGGAGCATCTAGCGGATATGTACATGTGGGAAGTTGTTAGTCACTATGGGGTGCCGGTAAGTATCGTCTCGGACAGGGATACTCGGTTCACCTCCAAGTTTTGGAGAAGCTTGCAAGACAGTCTTGGCAGTCGCCTGAAGTTCAGTTCAGCATACTACCCACAGACTGATGGACAGTCAGAAAGGTTAATACAAATTTTGGAAGACATGTTGAGAGCGTGCTCTCTAGATTTCCAAGGATCATGGGATGATCATTTGCATCTGGTAGAATTCACTTATAATAACAGTTATCAGGCCAGTATCAAGATGGCGCCATTTGAAGCACTGTATGGAAGGAAGTGCAGATCACCTATATGTTGGGGTGACGTCAGAGAACGACAGCTTCTAGGGCCAGAATTGGTCACTCAGACAGTAGACATAGTCAAGGCTATCAGAAGTCATCTTCAAGCTGCACAGGACAGGCACAAGATGTGGGCCGACAAGCATCGGAGAATCTTGAATTTCAAACCTGGTGATCATGTATTTCTGAAGATCTCACCGACAAAAGGAACTATCAGGTTTGGAACCAGAGGGAAGTTGAGCCCAAGGTTTATAGGTCCATTCGACGTCCTGGATCGAGTTGGCGACGTGTCTTATCGATTGGCCTTGCCACCATCTCTCGAAGGAGTTCACGACGTCTTCCATGTATCTCAACTACGAAAGTATGTGCCAGATCCCAGTCACATACTGGATCATTCGGAAATCACAGTTGGCCCAACTCTTCGCATTGAACAGAAGCCAGTAGGGATCCTGGATCGAAGACAGAAGATTCTTAAGAACAAGACCATCTCCTTAGTTCGAGTATCTTGGAACAAGGACTCACCGGGAGAATCTACTTGGGAAAGGGAAGATGAGGTGCGGCGACTGTACCCCTACCTCTTTGATGATTAAGGTACTTAGCAACCTATCCTTCTCTACCTCTCTTATCTTTAAATTCTGGAGACGGAATTTAATTAAGGTGGGTAGGGTGTCATAACCTTTTTTTTATTTTTATTATTGGTATTTTTAATTAATTTTCAACCATTCAAAATTATTTTCCTATAAATTATTTCTTAAATTTTTTTTATAGTGTAAATGAATATAATCTGAAATTTTTTTTCAAATTTTCCCTCATGCAAAAATCTATTTTGCATTTTCCACTAATGCTTGAGTGTCAAACATGCATGGATGAGTGCCATTTGGCACTCATGCCTCATGACAAGCCTTAGAGGGCATTTTAGGTATTTCCTAATTATTAATCCTTCTTAAAAATATGAAGAATGGGGGAGAGAGAAACCATTATCTACTCCTTTCTTCTTCCTGGTAAGCTCCCTCTCCCTCTCCTTCTATTCTTCTTATTCCACTTAATTCTTATTCTCTTCCATTCTTTTTTTTCCTTCTCTTTCCCCTTTTCTTATGCTAATTGTTGCTGCTGCTGCCGCTAATTGTTGCTGCTGCTGCCGCTAACTGCTACTGCTGCTGTCGTACGGCTGTTGCGGGAGGCCGCCGCCGCCGGCCGGCCAGCCCCGGCGGGCGCCACCGGCCGGTCGGCCACCGGCCGACCCCTCCCCCCTTCTTCATCTTCTCATTCTTCTTCCTCTTCCTTCTTCCAATTTCCTTTCCCCTTTTTCTTTTCAAAACTCTTTGATAAATATTTCTAGGGTTCTAATTTAACCCAATTTCTCTTCTTGTGCCCTAGGATTTGAATTGGGACTTGGAGAATAATTCTTCTAGAGGGAAGAATTGACCACAAAGCAAGGCAAGCCCTCTCTCCTCCATCCTCTTAAATTGTTCCATACTAATTATTATATATTCTTGGATTTATATGATAATTACAAGTATATTGTATTCTGAATTTTTTTGTAACCATGGAAAAACTCAACCATTAGGCAATGTGATGTGCTAGTATACTTTTGTATCGTATTGTATATATATATATATATATATATATATATATATATATATATATATATATATATATATATATATATATAGAAAGAGGGAGAGATAGATTTTTCCTTGGAATGATAATTTTACATGATACCTAACCAAATATATGAATGCATACGTAAATACACTTGACATAAATACAAGTATGAATTTTACCTTGACAAATTATACGTAACCTACTCTATTTGAGAAATTGTTTAAATTAGGTTTTCTTAAATTTCTTGAAATAGTAGGATCATTTTAATTCTGAAATTTTTGTTATTATTGACAAAAATTCAACCTTAAGATATATGATGTGCTTATGAGCCTAGAAATTGGTAGATCCATGTGTAGACTTTTGAATTTCAAAGATTGTTGTGTTTATATGTATGTATATATATATACATGTAGCTATTATCCGTGGATTAGTCTTTAAGCATGAGACCTAAGAACATGTATATGGGTATACGTATAAATACTCCTAGCACATATATACATCTTGACATACACATCCACAAGTATATCAACACCTTGACATATTTAAAGAATTTAACCTATAATCTTGGTCCAACTTGGAACTTTAACCTTTTTACTTCAAAGAGAATCAATATATATATATAGGGATATTATATTATGTATGAATTGGGATTACTTGTGCTAATTTAGCAATTTAACTCGCCATTTCAATTCTGTCCAAATTATTATTTATGCTTAAAAACACCTTTTTGTCATAAAGACATGGTTAGATTAATAATTTCTGAATACCAGTTTACTAGGGTAGCTTCGTGCTAACTTTCATGTCTTAAATTTTCTTATATACATCCTTGATGAGCTACATGCAGTACATAGTCAATAATAGTTTCCTAGAATCTTTTATTACTAAAAATCTAAAAATGTCGCTTGCTTGCCATGGTAAGAAAGCTATTTTATTTTTTTAGCTTTATATAAATGCGTGGCCGGTGTTGAGAGTTGCTCCACCGAAGGGGTCGGCGTACCCGTTTATTTTGCGTGTTGCCGGTGTTGAGGGTTGCTCCACCGAAGGGGTCGGCGTGCCCGTATTTTGTTTCTTTTGTGTTTACTTGTATCGGATTAAATTCCGGGTCAGTAAATACAAAGGAGACTCTGCCGAAATTTTTGAGAATTTCCAGAGTTAGTCTATTTTCGACAAACTCGGATTCTTGGAAATTTTGACTCTAGTTCTAGACCACTTGAACCATCCATCTCCGACCTATAACATCGAAGGGATTCTTGGAATCATGTCCAAATGGATATCTTGGAATTTTACCTTGATTCCAATATTTCTCGGACTACTTTAGTTTCGGAAAAGACGAAACTAATATCTGAATGCAACTTAACTTCTAGGACTCCCGTTTGGGAGATAGTTTCCCTGAGGTCTAAATGTTTAGAATAGGTTGCATGGAGTTTGGGAGAGAAACCGTTGGATCACACCCGGCTGACTTCTTAGCAATATTATTTTTCATTTTCGTACTGATCAGTCCCTGATACGGTGTTCGTGCGGCCATGCGAATATCTGGGGTGAGGCTTAGCTCACTTTCTTGATCGCAATTGGACATCCAGGCCCTGAGTTTCAGCTCAGCTATCCATTTGCACATTACCCTGAGTTTCAGCTCAGAATATTTGTTAATTCATTAGATATCCAGGCCCTGAGTTCAGCTCAGCTCTCTAATGAATGGGTTCGATATTCTTGGAAAAGTCCAAGTCATACGAACTTCTTGATTATAACACATGATGCGATAACTCGACCCAGATGATTCGGAAACCACTCATGATGTTATCTTGCTTGTAATCACATCAATATGTGATAGTACAGACGGCTGGAGTATCTAAGCACCAACCCGTTTTGTACGAGCCTGATCCCGGGCAAAATGGGGTTATTGTTGAGATGCTAGGCGAGTGTGTGTGATCCAGGAGTTTCTCTAAATTGCATTTAGGTCTAGAAAGATCTTGTCGTGTCCTTGTGACATTAATTGAGAATCACTTACTTTTGACTAATATCAAGGTATGAATTTAATCACTCTAGATACTAAATCTTGTTCACTTGTCTTATTATTACGTTCATAACTCTTTCCTTTGACTGAGGGCTTGCTCGTCGTATTGACGACCTAGTTTTGTTCACTAGGGACTGAAGAAGATCAGGATATGGATCAAGCGTACACGGAGAATGATCTACACGGAGAATGATCTCTACGAATGAAGTAGAACGGATGGAATGTAGTTTCATTTTGATAATATTTTCAATTATGTAAACTATGTGTTAAAGACTATGAATCAATCATGTGTTTGAAGACAGTAAATTAAATATGTAAAATATGTGTTTTGATGGATTCTAGACTACATATGTAATATTCCTGGATCAATGAATGTTATGTGATTGTGGAATTCTGTGATTATTCCTTTTATCTATGCCTATCCCGGACCTTACAGGCGACAATCGCAGGGTATATTTCGGTACTCATTATACAGTTGTGTAGCCTGGGGAGAAGTATCACGTGCCTCGTGTCATTCTGGGAACCGGGGCGTGACAAGATATGTCCTTCCTTCTTCATCGATAGCATTGTAAATAATGAAGCATCCCCGGTCATGTGCCGTGAACAACCGCTATCGAGAATCCACTTGATTCTAGCATGAGAAGGACTCTTCACCTACAACATAAGTTGAAGATGAACATTTTGGTACCCGTAATCGTATGGGTCCTTGAGTGTTAGTCTTAGGAACCCACTTAAAAACTTTCTTATCAACTAGTTTCCTTGTATGACAATAATTGGTCGTATGTCCAAGTAAGCCACAATAGTTGCAAATCATAGAGGATTTAGAAGAAGATGTGTGAGTATCATGCATATGTGAATCTCTAGTGCGAGGAGTTCTATCATTAGTATTATGATGATGATAATAAAAAGCATTGTGCGAAGTATTTTTCTTAACGAATGGTCCTTTCCTTGTGCTAGAATAGGACTTGTGTGTAGTGTTCATGTAAGAAGTATGCCTAGCATTATGATGAGTGTGGAGGTGTCTTGGAGTATGTACGTGAGTAGTGTTCTTATTACCTAGTTTCTTACTCTGTACAAGAAGATCATTATACTTAATAGAAGTATCATATTGTCTCCTATTAGCATCTTAAACTTTATGCATAGCAAATTCATAAGCCCTTCTCATAGATTGAATCTCATCATCATTTTTCTTGATGGTGACAAGGGATTCTTGAAACTTGAGTCGCAAAGACTCTATCTCATCCGTGTCAGAAGCAGGAGATTTTCCCTTTACATCAATAATGATGCTTGAGAGTCTCTCTACTTCAAGTTGAAGAGCATCAACCTTTTTTAGAGATTTTTTGTATTTATTCCTAACACCTTTGTGCTCTTCATGTAGTTCAAGGATAGCTTTCTCCAAGTCATCATAAGTAAGAGTATTTAAGGAGAGATCATCAAGTACCTCATCGGTTGCCATGAGACAAACATTGGCATTGTGTTTGCACTCTTTGTCGTTGTCGGAGTCGCTTGTGTTACTCTCACACCAAATGCTTGTGTTGGCGAATTTTTTGGAGGATGAGCTTCCTTTGCTAGGCTTCTCATACTTGCTTGAGTCTTTTCTTATCATAGGACAGTCCCCCTTGATGTGTCCGGTTCTTCTGCATTGATAGCATGCCGGATCTTCTTCATTGTCCCGTCTGAAGCGGTTGGCTTTGTTGAATTTGAAGAACTTTCGAAAGTGCTTAGCTGTGAGAGCTATTTCTTCATCATCGTCCGACTTGTTGTCGTCGGAGCTATCCTTGGAGTAGGACTTTGTAACTTTGAGAGCAAGAGACTTCTCCTTCTCTTTGGCCTTCTCCTTCTCCTTCTCCTTCTCTTGTATGGAAGATTCCTTTTGATCTTTCATATCGAGTTCATGAGTCATTAGCTTCCCCATGAGGGTCTCAAGGTTCATGACTGTCAGGTCGTTTCCCTCAATGATTGCGTTAGCTTTAGGACTCCATCCTTTTGTCAATCCTCTAAAGATTTTTCTGATCTTTTCATGAGCAGGATATTCCTTACCAAGAGAAGAAAGGATTAATAATATCACCAAAACGAGTAAACATGCAAGTAATAGACTCATCATGTTTCATCTTAAAGGACTCATATTCTTGCGTGAGTCTACTAATCTTGGATTCCTTTACTTGTGATGTACCCTCGTGTGTGACTTCAAGTAACTTCTAAATCTTATTGGAAGTCTTGCAAGTAGAGATTCTATTGAATTCACTACTATCGAGAGCACAATAAAGAGCGTTCATAGCCTTGGCATCTCGACTAGCAAGCTCCTCGGTGTTTTCAGTAAGTATGTCCCTAAGGGTGTCAGATGCAACATCCTCAATAACTCTGGAAGGAGTAGGGAGACCATTTATCACACAATCCCATAAATCAAAATCTATGGACTTCAGATAAATGCTCATCCTAATCTTCCAGTAGTTATAGTTGGTTCCATCAAATAGGGGAGGTCTATTTGTGGAGTGTCCCTCATTGTGGAAGGTGTTGATACTAGGGTTAGTGGCCATGGATCACTCCAAGGGTGTAAATCCAAATCAAGAGAACAAAGCTCTGATACCAATTGTAGAACCATAGAGGGAGGGTGAATAGGGAAATAAAAAATAACTTAAGCACAAGAAGCAATATACGTCAAATAAAAAGATAGAGTAAGAAGATCAAACACAAGATGTATCCTGGTATCCTTGCTTGAGGCAATCCAGTCCCGAACTCTCTCCCGCTTAAATCCACTATTTAATAAAATAGTACACACGAGTTTGGATCCGAAGAACTCACTAACTTCAACACGAGTTTGGATCCGAAGAACTCGCCAACTTCAACACACGAGTTTTCTTACGAAGGCTCGCCAACTTCAAAGAAATGAGAAGAGAACTTGTTGATCTTCTAACACTTGAAGATCAAAAATTACAACTCTTAAATACTATAGCACTTTGGGAGAGGATGACAATTAAAAGCTTGGTAGAGTATTAATGGTGGAGCTCTTGGTTGTTTAGAAAATTTATGGCAAGAGTTGGTAAAAGCTTCAAGAGAGAGAAGGCTTTCATTTATAGAGAAACCAAGAGTAGGTAGCATTTAATGCTCCTGGATACAGCCTGACCGACATACCGTCGGTATGGACCGGCATACCGTCGGTATACCGGTCGAACGGTAACGGTCATATTAATATCCGTTGGGAGCATTTAATGCTGTCATTAATGCTTAGTCTTTGCCATTTAAAAATCAAATTTCGTAAGCCGATATACCGTCGGTATGCCGCGGTATACCGTCGGTATACCGATGTGTGTCACAGAACGTTTTTGTAATAAACAAAACGGTATACCGTCAGTATGCCGGAGCATACCGTCGGTATGCCGAAGTTTATCACAGAATGTTCTATGGCTCACAAAATGGTATACCGTCGGTATGTCGGAGTATACCGTCGGTATTTCGATGATTATCACAGAAAATTTTTGAGGCAAACAAAATGGTATACCGTCGGTATACCGGAGTATACCGTCGGTATACCGATGTTTATCACAGAACGTTTTGCGGTCCACAAAATGGTATACCGCCGGTATGCCGGAGAATACCGTCGGTATGCCGATATTTCTCACAGAAAGTTTTGTGGTTAATAAAACGGTATACCGCCGGTATGCCGTTCTATAAGATATTGATTTTTGACTTTAAGAAATAGAAAGCTTTTAGTTTGTCATCCAACCTTAAGTGTTTACAGAAAGACCTAGACCTTGTACAGACTCGAAATCATGCAGTGTAGGAAGCCGTCTATGCAAGGAACGCCGGTCTTTGCTTCAGTCCTCAAGGCTATGGATGGTAAACTTGAATGGACAGACTTTATGTAGTAGAGCTTCTAAAATGATATCAATCTGAAAACAGAGAAAACTAAACTACGAAGATGCTGTTAATATTATCAAAATAAAATGTGCCAACAGACGCCTGATACCTAAGCGTTATCAAAGTTCGAAATACCTTTTTTCTATGACGGTTTGGGCTAATTCTGGACTTTTTATAACGTTTATAAAACAAAACATCATTAATATTTTAGAGCGGTGGCAAACTTGTAGTATTTTTTAAGTTCAATTTTTGGCAAAATCCTTCTACACCCTGTGCGCGCTTCAACAAAAAAATCTCTCCCCCATTTCTGGTCGGTCTTCTCCTTCTCCTCCTTTCTCCTCCATCCTCTCCCCCAACTCCAAAATCCTAAGGATAGATCAAAAACCCTAACTCTAGTTCAGCAACACCCTCCTCTCCTCCTCTTCTTCTCCTTCCTTTCCTCCAACTCCAAAACCCTAACCCTAGAGCCCGTTCTCTTCAAAATTAGGGCTAAGGTTTTAAATTTCTTCTACCTCCCGACAAAAAATAGGAAGCGGGTTCGTGACGTTCCTCTCCGGCATGGTGTCGCACGTGATGCTGGGCTACACGGTGGTGGTGGCGATCTACAACGCCGGGCAGGTGAAAGGGTTCTTCTTTCTCCCGATAAAAAATAGGGAGCAGGTTTCTCTTCAGCTCTTACAAATGCTAACACAACAGCGATGATGCCTTGTAGTATGGAGTGCGCCATGATTATGAACGTACTTTGGACCAGATTGAGCAAAACGGGTGCCAATTGGCGTCATGTGTACAAGGTGATATTTTCCACCCGAGTTTATGTTTTCATACTTCATTCTTGTTCTACAATCTCAACATCTTCTTCAATCACATGCACTTACTGTTATTGAGTACCTGATAGCAAATGGATCTGAACGTGCAGTTGATGACATTATCGAACACACTTTCAAAATTTTAGTATGGCTTCTCTGTCTATAATAGGAAGAAAAAAATATATGATCAACTTTATTTTTAGCGCCCAACTACTTTACATTTACTTGTTTTTTGTTTATCAAGTCACTTTCAGGCTTCGCGTATGTTGAGCCTAATGGAAAGGATTCTGGAATAAATGTAAGAAAGAAGGTTGAAACACTTGTAGCACTTCTAAATGATAAGGACAAAATACAGGCAGCCAGGAATAAAGCTGCTGCTAACCGTGATAAGTGAGTTCATCATATCTTTGTTTTGCATTTACTTCGTATATAGTGGAATGGATAACCTAATCATGTATCGCTACTGTGTATAGGTATATTGGACTGTCCTCAAGTGGGATAACATACAAGTCAAGTGCCTCCTCGTTTGGGAGCAGTAGCTATCAGAGTAATGATCGGTATGGGGGCTTTGGTAGCACGATGGAGGGTGACTCCTTCAAAGATAGTAGTGAAGGGTATGGAAAAAAAATCTAAGTGGAGCAATGAAAAGAAAAATGTTAAGTCAAAGGAAGGTCTTTCCAACGAAAAGGTAGGGAGCAAATTAAAGAAAGGAGGTGCTGATAATGCCAGGTAAAGTTAGTAACCTTTTATATTCCGTTTGTTTTATTACCTCATAACAACTTAAAGTTAGTAACCTTTTAAAGTTAGTAACCTTTTATATTCCTCGATGCGCCTCCTTGATTTGCAACACCTGTGGAGGCGTGGGTCAGTATATTGCCGTGTACTAGTGAGCAGCTATTTAAAATCCCACATCACCTATGATTGTTATAGAAATTATGTGAAAGCATGCAGTATTATAAGTGGTATTTCTAGTAATTCCTTAGTTCAATTTACAAGGTATATGATAGTAACAACAATTTAAATACTTTAATTCTTATCCATGATAGAGTCTCCTTCCTTGTAATAAACTTACCATGTTCTTCCCTGTGAACCAAATATCGTTAGCTAAACAGTTTATATACATGAGGTCAGTGGCACCACAAGTCATCATGGACTATAGCTTGGTTAGACATAGGGGTGAGCATTTGGTTTATTCGGTTCAAACCAAACCGAATAATCGAAAACCGCATTGGACCGAAAACCGAATAAGCAAAAACGAAACCGAACCGAATTGATCCATAACCGAATAAAACTGAACCGAATTAAATCGGTTCGATTTTCGGTTTATTCAATTTTTTGGTTTATTTGCACTTTTTTTTGTTAATATATAGTAACTAAATATACCTAAATTTATTTAGTATATACCTATAGTATATACATATGTATATTCAGTATATACCTATATATATTAATACATGTGTGTGTATATATAGTATATACATACATATATAGTAACTAATTTTTCTTATTCGGTTTTGGACCGAAACCGAAATTCAAAACCGAAACTGAAACCGAATAAGAAAATTTAGTATTTTCAAAACCGAAACCGAACCAAATTTTTTTAAACCGAACCGAATCTCTTATTCGATTCGGTTCGGTTCGATTTTTGGTCCAAAATTGAATAATGCTCACCCCTAGTTAGACAGCGATATTTTCAGCGTGGGTAGCGGCCCCACTGAAAGTTCTCTAATTACCTGTGCTAGTAAGTCAGCACAGTTATTCATGTTCCTCCTAGGTCGAATCGGTCTCGTAGCCTCAACAACCGTTTGACAAACTAAAATCTTGTGCACAAGTTGTTCATGACCATGCATGACTAAAAAAACTCAGTTATTCAAGCATAGTCTACAAGAGTATAGAAAAATTTACATTCTCAATTTGTTTTACTATCATTTGAGCAATCAATAAACATATTAAATATTACAGTCACAACAATCATTCATTGATTCAATATCTATCTAGCAATGTACTAAAGCATGCATATCATGAAGTAAACATGCAACATTACTATGATTCACAATTCTATACAATAAGTATGCAACATTGAGTGTTCATTCATTGTCTAGTTCTTTTTATAATCGACATCAATGATTGATTAAAGAGTAAGGGGATCAAAGAAAGAAAGATCAACACACTCACCATTGGAGAATTGCCGAGAGAAAATAGTCCTTAAAATTTGCTCAAGATGCGCCTACGCAATCACCTATATCACACAAAAAGAGGATCAATAGTCTTCTTCTATCTTTCTTCTATAATTCAATATAAATACGTAAATCGATGAATGTAACAATGAAAACCACTAGAAACGTCCACGAAATACATTCATAAAACCAACAGCGAAAATAAACAATGAAAATGTTCGAGGACGGGACTCATATAGAGAGCTCTTCTCCAAGACATAATCTACTATGTATGGGACCTGATTCCGAAGAGATAATCTAAATAGAGGAAGGATCTTAATTCAGTGTGTCCCGAGTCAATCGATACCGATAAGGTCGTCGATATAGTACCTCTGATTGGGGAGCGAGATACTACCCACCCCAACCCCCGCCCTCACCCTACCCCACGCTGTCGTCGTTGCCGCTACTGCCCTCATTGCTTTTATCGCCCCTACTACTACTGAGGGAAGAGGAGGGAGATAATGGGGGTATTTTTGGTATTTAAATTTTTTGTTAACACTGTTAGGGTATTAAGTTATACAATTATAGTTGAGGTATTAACTTGTTTAGTTTTAAAGTTTAAGGTATCAAGTTGAAAAGTTATAATAGTTGAGGGTATCAAGTTAAAATTAAGCCTTTCTTTTTTATTCTTAGATTTTATTTTATTTTATGTATTTTTAAACATCATGATGTAGATTTTAGGTTATTAATTCTCCAATGGGCTTTGTTTGAAGTTATAAAATCGATTTTAGGGGATTCGAACTTCAGAAATTGGCACAACCCTGTTGGGGATGACGGAGGAGTGTCAAAATTTTAGTAGTCCTAACAATATTCGGGATTGCAAAAATGTCGGCAGTCCTAAGACATAGACTATATTTATACCGACTTTCTCAATGTTTGTTTTATTTCAAAATATTGCTTTTCTGTTGTAGTCCTCAAAGAAACAGAAGGAAAAACCTTCGAACGGACAAGTTCAAGGAAAGAAAATCTCCCAATGATGTTGGAACACATAGCATGACAAGAGCATCATACAAGTGAAGTAAGCCTAAATATAATAGATTTGGAGGCGACCATGTCGGGTAGATCACTTCAACCGCGTATCAAAAAAACACATTCAAAGAGGAAAGCTCCTCCAAGTCGTGCTTCAACTTATTATGATGATAATGAAGAAGTGAACATCCACCAAAGAACGCCTTATGATGGGTCTGGACCTTCTAAAGAGATTCTTCATAACGATTGCTATCTCATGAAAACCTTTGGAGGCAATATTTGCATATCAGATATGGAACGACAAGCAAGACCAAAGCCTATTCCAATTTTTATTTTCGTATCATAATTTTTTTTTGTTTTATCGATAACCGTATTAGTAGTATCTGTAATTGTATCAGCAATATAAGATACATATTTTTTTACCGATAATTGGCCAATGCTCATAACAAGTCATATTTGTGTTAGGTGGGATTCCTAACCTATAGGAGAATATTTCGGAGTGCAACGAGTGTCATCCGTGTGTTGGAGAAGTTTGTGGAGTTGGATGTTGTGAAGGCGGAGGCATTTCAGTATTTATTTTATAAAATAGAGCAGTCACGATATATCGCCAATATACCGCCAGTGTACCGTCGATGTAGCATTATTTGTTGTTGTTTGTTCCAAGTTTGAATTTGTCGACATTTACCAACTCGAAATACTGTCGGTCGCGGCACGCCGTCGGTATATCATTTGTATTCCATAATCTTTTTGAGGCTCAAAATTGCATATCGTTAATATATCAGGATATACCAACAGTATACCGTGGTATACTGATCTGTCAGATTAAACCTGAATTTGGGTGTTTTATGTACACCATTGGATTCCATCAACGGTCCAGATTTGATGCAAGTTTTATGGTGCTATAAATCAATTATGTTATTTGGCTCCCGAAAATTCTGGGTGATACCATCTCCCATTATGTGGTATCTCACATAGCAGCTAACATGTCATACTTTAATCCAAAAAATTAATTACCCAAAATTTCTCATTGTTAATGTTAATGCTAATGCTAATTTTAATTTAATGTTAGTAATAATTTTAATGTTAAAATCAATATTAATGTTAATATTAATATTCATGTTAATTTGATATTTATATTAATTTTAATGTTAACGTTAATGTTAATGTCAATTTTAATTTAATGTTAATATTAATTTTAATGTTAATGTTAAAGTTAATATTAATGTTAATGTTCATTTCAATATTAATGTTCATATTAATTTTAATATTAATTTTTATGTTAATTTGATATTAATATTAATATTATATTTAATATTTAATTTTGCCATGTCAGGTGTCATGTCATCAACCATGTCGTATGTCACATAATGTGAGATGGTATTACCCAAATTTTTTGGGAGCCAAATAGCTTTTTTGGTTATATATGTCTTTCCTAACCCTAAAACCCTATCACATCTACCAGAGAGAGGGAGATAAATAAATTTACAACTTTTGGAGAGAGAAAGAGATATTGATGGCTATTTCGAAGAAAAATAGATCTCGGGTAATATTTCTCGTTGTTTTTGTTTGGTGTCGTATAATTTGTTTTCATTGTTCAAGTAGTTGTGGTGATCTGATTGGATTGGTGGAAAAGTTTGTAGAGGTTGTAATATTCTATTTTATTAGTAAAGGCTTTTTTAGGATCAATTATGCTATTTGGCTCCCAAAATATTTGGGTGATGCTGTCACGACCCGCACCCTAGGTAGGGGCACAAGTGCGTGACCACGCCCAGCCTACACCGTAAAAACGACGTAGAACGCTGTAGGTCTACTAGCCAACAAACAGTATATAATAACATGTCATCTCCGCACGGAGGAATATAGTATGAAATACTGATAAACTCAATCACAATCTAGAAAGAAGAATCATGGCACGAAAACTAGATAGATAAAAACCACAAGTGCAATATCTAGCTCAACAACGAGAGAAAGAGAGAGAGTCACAAAGTAATATGGTTATACAATCCCAAATATAATATAATAATATAAGTAGCAAGCTGAAGACAAGGTCCAGTCCAAAATGTCTATTCTAACTAAACTAAGCTAGAGGCTCGTCGGGCGGATCTAAGTCCTGCTGAACCAAGATCTCCAAGTCTAAGCCCATTACGTCAACCAGACCGTAGTAGGTACAGCAATCCTCCTCACCGTCATCTATAATATTTTGTCAATAAATCCAGTCAGGATAGAACGAGTACAAAATCTCAAACAACAGTTCTAGTTATACAATATTGAAAATGTAGCAGTAGATAGAGAGAATATACTAGGTAAAGTAGAGCGTACATGCATCATGACAGGGTATATCCAAAACTGTAATAAGATAAGACAAGAGAACAGTGTATAACATGTACGAAAATCTGGAACTGCTATCTATGTGAGTTTATCACTAGTTTCAACATGTGATCGGCTTAGAACTTGATACAATGTTTGGCCTGGCTAATCATACGTGAGTGTATGATTAACACTATACAATGATGATACAATATAATACTATGGGGTATTGATCACATATCTACGCTAACACCCCCATCCCTGACTAATATAGAGGATCCAGTCATGACACGTCATGACATGCATTCTCTGTGAAGTAGCTCTTCTTCACAGAAATCGTGTCTATACAATGAACAAGGAAACAAGGAAGACTTGCTCAAGGCATACCATATATAAGAGGAATAACATCTTATGACGGGATCCAAACAAATACCAATCCGTGTGAACAATGTGTCAAGAGAACAAGGATATCTACACTAAATACTAGAAACAAAGACGATATCATAAACCAAATTATTATCAGAGAATGTACTCGCCTGTGATGTGATGGATAAGTCGACTGAGTCCAAGAACAGTGCCTCGAGGACCTATAGATGGAATACTGTATCAATATAATGGTTTGGAAGTGAAATTAAGTTATACTGAGTCAAACTAGGTCAAGACACGTCAAACTAAGTCAATCTAGGTAAAACAAGGTCAAACTAGATTGTACAGGGTCAATCTAAGTCATATTAGGCCTAACAAAGTCAAACTAGGTCAATGCAAGTCAAACAGAATTAAACTAGGTCGATTTAAGTCAACGGTTGACTTACAGTTGACTTTTGGTCAACTGGCCAACTCTGGTCAATTCTAGGTCAACTTTAGGTCAAACTTGAGTAACGTTGACTAACAGTTGACTTTGGGTCAACTGGTCAAGTTTGGTCAAGTTCTAGTCAATTTTAGGCTTTTGTTGACTTTCGGTTGACTTTTGGTCAAAATAGTCAACCGTGGTCAACCAAGGTCAAAACTAGTCCAAGTCCACTATTCCTAACCATTACCAACCATAATATCCTAATTTTAGCTATATCTTAAAGTACTAAACCCATATGTTGTGAAATGGGTATTATCCCTACTTATCCCGTTTACCCTTTCTATCCTAATACTAAGGCCAAGTAGCTTTTCCTTAGGAGTTCCACTCCCGGCTTCCTAGGGTAGTAGGATACTAACCTACACTAACATTACCTACCAAGTTTCCTAGGTAAAGTGGACATCCAGTCCATCTTATGGTCCATGTTGTTGATTTACCCATTATCTTGGCAAAATCTCACTTTTGCTTCTAACTCCCACTCTAGGCTTTTCTACTTCATTCTAATCTTTCCCCCACTCTCTATTATGGTATTTAAACCCTCTCCTAGAATCTCGATACCGTATTACGGTATCTTGATATTGAAAAGTCGAAAAGGGTAAACTTGTATTACCTTAAGGTAATGGATATTCATGAGATACCAATTTGGTATCTCAAGAATACCACACGACTCCAACTCTAAGTAGAATACTAAACTCTAACTATCTAACAAATACTAACTTGCTACCTAACCATCTAACCCATCTAGTAGTCATGGCTAACCCCTTAGTACTAACATACCACTTATCTCCATATTTTCCCCAACCTCTAACCAATATCCCCCTCTTCTAGAACCTCACCAAGACACACTCTAACTCACTCAACCCTACCCACTTATGGGCCATTTTAGGGGGATATATATAGTTATATATAGGAGTATATATGTAGGTATATATTGGTATATATTGGTGGGGAAAAATGGGGGTTTAAGGGGGCTAAAGGGGGGTCAAAAGGCTGCTACTGCTGCTGCTATTGCTGCTGCTAATGCATGCTGCTGCTGCTGCTATAGCTGCTGTTTTTGCTACTGTTTTGGGGGGGAACAGCAGCCCCAACTCCCCCCTAGCTGCTGTGTTGCTCTCCAGTCTCTCCCTCTCTAACTCCCTTAATCTCTTCCTCTCATTCTCTCTAATTTCCTCTCTAAATCTCTCCTCTGTCTCACTCTCTCTCTCTCTCTCTCTCTCTCTCTATATATATATATATATATATATATATATATATATATATATATATATATATATATATATATATCACACTCTCACACATACTCATATCTACATATATAGACACACACACTCACATTCATGGATACATACACATATATATAGACACACACACACATACATATCTATATATATACATAGACACACACACATATGGATATTTATATATATGGACACACACACACTCACACACACACACACATACATACATGCATACTACCAACACCGCCACTACCACCACACACACACTACCAACACCACCACTACCACCACACACACACATACACATATACTCCTGAACGACCCAAAACCTTATCCGAATACCCAATTCTTACAATTCTACCCTCTAGGGCCTAGACACGTGCCCCACACAAGAAATCTAACTCGCACACGCGAACGAAAACGAGAAACGAGGCCCAAATGGCCAAATGGCCATTCTGGCGACTCCAGGTGTCCGATTCGCGATACCGCGTGATACGGACACCAAACCTATCCGAATTCGACCCAAACTCTACCCACGAGTTCTAAATAATGATTAGAACCTATTCTAAGTACTAACTTATCAATTCTAGTGTCGGTGCAAAAAGTCACCCGTGTGTTGGAACCCGAAAACTCCGAAAAAGCCTATTTTTATGATTTCTCGCAAAACGACCCCACGTATCCAAACATGGACACGTACCTAACCTCATCTCACCCAAACTAACCTAATTAGGTCGAATTAGGCTAGGGTTAACACCCAAACATGTTAATTTAGGATTTTCCCTAAAATAGTCACTAAACCTAACCCGAAAGTCCCGAATTAAGTCCAATGGGTTCCAAATCTCTTCTAATGGGTTGTCCGATGCCTCGGATATCCTCTAATATGCAAATAACATTAATTAGGAGCAATTACAAGAGTTAGAGTTAGGGTTTACCTCTTGGGAGTTGGAATCCCAAGAAAAAGTCGCAAAATTAGTTCTTTTTGGGTCAAGAGCCAAATCTAAGCTTCCAACCCCTCCATGTTAGGTTCTACCTAGATAAAAATCACAAATAAGAGATAAACAAGATTTAGTACCAAGATTAGAGAGAGATCTAGAGTATGGAAGAGAATTAGAAGAGATTTGACTTACTTTGGAGCTTGAAATCAAAGGATTTTGGCTTGGTTTGGAAAGGAACTCTCAAAGGAGAAGAAGAAGAACAAGATGTGAAGAAAATGGAGTGGAGAGAGGTCTCCTTGCTGCCAGCCAGATTTGAGGGATTTGGGGGCATTTGGCAAATGTCCAAAATGCCCTCCAAGGCTCCTTTGAGTCAATTTTGTCTTATGTGGAAGTTTGGGGCTAAAAGGGGTCAAGTTTAAATGACCAAATAGACCAATTAAGTCATGTGGGATTAGTCTAAATGCACTATACTAATTATTGGAATTTATGGGCCATGTCTAGCTAAACTCTGGGTTCCAACTAGAGTCTAAGCTACCCGGGTCACTAACACAAGTCGAAATGAGCCAAAACTCAAACCCGATCAAACTAAACCCGAAAATACAATATTAAAATATAAAAATTCTTAAAATATTAAAATATGAAAAATGACCAAAATTATAATACATCAATTTAAATATTATTAAAATAATATAAAATTTACCAATTAATCAAAATCCTAAATAATTCAAAAGTCACAAACTGACCAAAATATTCTTAGCCTAAAAAATGGTAATTAGCTAATCTAATCACATGGGTTAGGCCTCCATGGTCATGGTTAGTCTCTAGGCTAAGCAGCTCTAAGGTTACACTAGCCAAAGAACAAAATCACAAAACACTAATTAAATTAAAATAATCAAAATCACCAATAAATCAATAACATGATTTAAACCTATTATTAAATAATTAATTTTACAAAAGTTCAAAATTACCCTCATTTTTGAATACAGGCAGTTACAGATGCCATATCCCATTATGTGGCATCTGACATGGCAGCTGACATAACAGCTGCCATGACAAATTTTAATCCAAAACATTAATTACCCATTTTTTAATGTTAATATTAATATTAATGTTAATGTTAATATTAATATTAATGTTAATGTTAATGTTAATATTAATTTTAATGTTAAGATTAATTTTAATTTTAATATTAATGTTAATTTCAATGTTAAGGTTAATTTTAATGTTAAGGTTAATCTTAATGTTAATTATCATGTTAATTTAATATTAATATTAATTTAATATTAAATTTTGTCATGTCAGCTGCCATGTTAGCAACCATGTCATATGTCATATAATGGGAGATGACATCACCCAAATATTTTGGGAGCCAAATAGCATTTTTGTTTCAGGGTTGGACTCCGATCTTCCTGTAGGTTGAGGAATGAGGGGTGAGCGAAGGGTTGTACGGTAGGTTGCTCGTGTGTATTGGTAGAGTATAAGAGAACAAGAAAAAGTAATGGTTGTGTGTAATTTACTGTGTCCAGCACAAATGGCTGGGATCTAGATGTAGAGGTTTAAAGGTGGCAGTTGTGTTAGACAATGGAGTTCTATCATAGTGTTAATACTGTTGTTCTAATCCAGAACGTGTGCATGGGTGGGCTTGGAAAATGGAATGAGTTATGTAATTCTAAACAGTAGAGGGTTATGCCTATTGGTAGATTATATGCCCCACAGTGGTGAGAAGAGTTCATATTATAGGTTCAATATTGATGTTGTGTTGGCATTCGAATGCTTCACTATTTTATTATAGTACACTGTGGTTACATTCCAACTTAGTTCGAGCATAGATTAGGGATTTCATACTGACATTGGGGTACAACATTTTGATTTTTATGGATTGATGTTAATGTTGATATGAGGGGAATGAAAAACATATTGGTATGTATGTATGCCCTTGAGAAAGAGGCTGGGTCTCGAAAATGTGAGTTTAAGAGTATATAATATTTGGATAGAGTAAGTTTAACCATGACTTATTGTCACGACCCGCACCCGCTGTAAGGGCACGTGTGCGTAACAGCACCCAGCCCTCACCGTAAAAACGGCGTGGAACGCTGTAGGTTTACTACTCTAACAACTGTTTATATAATATCAAAACATGTCGAGAATATGGTCATCTCCGAACGGAGGACAAGCAATGATAATATATAAGTACTCAATCACAACTCTAAGATGATAAAGTAAATACTGAATGATAAAGACAATACGACAATAAAAGTATAACATGTCAAGTCCAAACACAAAGAATATACAAGTCCAAGTCCAAAGTCTCTAATACTAGCCAAAAATAATAACAGTCCCAAGAGTAACTAGAGACAAGGTCTAGTACAAAAACCTACTCTATCTACAGGATAGGTGGTATCTCGCCCTGCGGTACTGCACCCTGCTGATCTAGGGTATCTGTCTCTAAACCTATTACGTCCGGTGGGTCATAGTAAGTGCAGTAATAGTCCTCCTCTGCATCTGTAAATATTGTCAACATATTCGGTCAGGATGAAACGAGTACATAAATTCCATAACAATCTCAAGATAGGATAAAAGCCATAAGACTGTAAATAGAGCATATACAATAAAATCATGGAGTGTACATATATGTATCATGGCATGGTAAGCTGTAGAGCTAGAGCTAGAACAGGAAAGTAGAACTGATCATGGTATGTACACAAATTAGGGTAAGCCATCTATCCAATGTGTGTGAGTAGTAGTTTCAACTTGTGATTGGCTTGGGCACCTGTAAGTAACTGGCCTGGCTAGTCATAAGTACGGTATATGACTAACACTGTTCGGGAATGCGGGATGGATTTGATCACAGGCATACGCTACTACTCCCCCGCCCCCAATTGGTAGAATGGATCCAAATAGGACACGTCACTGTACGGGATTCTATAAGAAGGGAGCAAATCTTCTCTAGAATCGGTGACCATATATTGTACAAGAGCTACAAAGGAGCTTGCACAATACATCCCAAGCTAACAAGGAGTAACATCTCTTGTCAAGATCCAGGAATACCAATCCGTGAGAACCGTGTATCAGGAATAAGTATATCTATACTAAGTACATGAATCATAACAGTTATCATAAACTGGGAAAAGTTATCAGAGAATGCACTCGCCTATGATATGATATAATATGTCAACTGTATCCAATGCAGCGCCTCGAGGACCTATAGATAACAAGACGTATCAATACTATATTTAGAAAGTAAAGTCAAATCAATTTAAATCCTATTAAGCCATTCTAAGTCAAGACAAGTCTAGTTAGGTCAAACCAGGTCATAGAAAAACATTGAAAGTTAACCCAATCAAACTAGGTCAAAGATTGACTTACAGTTGACTTTTGGTCAACGGATCAACTCTGGTCAACTCTAGGTCAACCCTAGGTTAACCCTAGGTCAATGGTGACTAACAGTTGACTTTTGGTCAACTGTTCAACTCTAATGGAATTTGGGACTAAATTGGGTAAAGTGTTGACCCATGGTTGACTTTTGGTCTAATAAGTCAACCGTGGTCAACCAAGGTCAAGACTAGATCAAGGCGACTTTTTCTAACCAATTTCAACCCTTACAACCCATATCCAAGTCCATCTTGAACTCCGAAACCCATATCTTGGCCGTAGGCCAATACCTTAAATTTACCCTTTACAAAGGTAAATTCCTAACCTAGCCCAATACCAAGTTAGCCTACCTACGCTTGGTATTTCGACCCGTGCTTCCTAGGGTAGTAGGATACTAGCCTACACTATCATTACCTACCAAGCTTCCTAGGTAGAGTGGACATCCAGTCCATCTTACGGCATATGTTGTCGATTTATCGATTATCTTGAGTATCGCGAGATATTCAATGATATCGTGCGATACCATCCTCCTAATCCCACACGAAACCCCGATTTCAACTCGGGAGCCTACCCATAAAATCTAATTCATATTATCTAAGTCTCATCCAATTTTGGACGCGTTCCGACACTCGGAACTCGAAATCCCCCTTTACTAAATTCTGACTCACTCCGATTTGATTTCCTACATTCCCTATCCCGTATCCTAGTAACTCTAGTATTCCGATACCAAATTGGTATCCGAGATACCTCATTCTCTAGGATTTGGATAAATTTCTAATCCTACACTACCACTCTTCTTTTCCTTCTCCTTCCTTTTTTTTCCTTCCCTTCCCCTTCTCCTTCTCCTTCTCCTTCCTTTTTCCTTCTCCTTCTCCTTCCTTTTTCCTTTCCTTCCCCTTCTCCTACTCCTGCCTATGCTACTGCTACTGCTGCTTTTGCTAGCTGCTGCTGCTGCTATTGCTAAAGTTGCTGCTGCTACTTCAGTAGCTGCTGCTGCTACTGCAGTCTACTGCTGCTGCTGCTACTGCAGTCTACTGCTGCTGCTGCTCTTCTTATTTCTCTTCTTCTTCTCCTACTTCTTCTACTTCTTCCCCTCTCTCTATATATATCTATATATATATCTATCTAACTATCTAGCTATATATATATATATATATATATATATATATATATATATATATATATATATATATATATACACATACACATATATACTCTATATATATGTAAAACCCACTATCAATACATTACTCCCTTCACTAATCCCATCCTCTAACACACTCACTCACTCAAACACACACTCTCATGACACCACCACCACCACCACTCTCCTCTACACACACACACAATCACACACTCAAACACACACTCTCATGACACCACCACCACCACCACTCTCCTCTACACACACAAATACATACATACATACATACATACATATATATATATATATATTATATATATATATATATATATATATATATATATATATATATATATATATATATATACATATCTCTTAAAAGGGAAAAACTCCTAATAAAATCCTTAAACTAGGTTTTAGGGAAACCTATAAAAGCTATGGTCAACTTGTAGAGAATGGTCTCCTCTACATTTATTGTGAAGGAATAAATGTAAATGAGGAATTTATGAGGGTTTAATGAACATACCTAATGTAGATCTCTTGAAGAAGAGGGGACTTGAAAAAGAATGAAATAAAGAGAGAGAGATGACTTAGGAGTGAAGTAAAGGGAGGGGGAAATGGCCTATATATGGCCGGCCATGGGGGTCCCAAATGGGTTTGGGTGGAGACCCATTAGGCCTCCACACCCATTAGACTTGGTTTGGTTTGGTTTTGGTTTGGTTCGGTTTGGTTTGGTTTAACTTCAAAATGACTAATTAAGCCTCTAAATGACTAGTTAAGCCATGGGAGTATGGTTTATGGTTTCTAGCCTAGTTAGGATGGCATGTGGGCCAAGCCCAGCTAGTATGTGGGTCCCACTAGTGTCCAGACTACCCGGATCTCCAACTTAAGTCCAAATTGGATAAAATTCAAACTCAAACAACCAAATCCCTAAAAATCCTATAAAATCAAATAAAATTCCCAAAAATTATAAAACTTGGAAAATGACAAAAATATCCCTAATTCGAGAACTGGGGGTGACACTTATGGATCATTGATAGCTTGTATACTTTTTGCTATCTAATAATCCCTTAAAACAAGATTCTTTTATATTATTATTTCCCTCCTTTTGGAAACAAGTATAAATTGTGTATATGTAAGTTTAAAACTTGGGAGCAAGTTATTTCATTAGGACTTTTAATGTGGTTAGTAACCATTCTTATTTAATCATTATTTTCCTTTGTTAAGTAATTAGAAAAAAATCAAAGTAACTAATTAGTCCTAAAATTTTCCCTAGGTCTTGTTGGCTTCGGACCTGGACGTTGGACCGATTAATTCTACTCAGCCCTCGGAACCAGGCATATGTACCTTGCCAATCTGTACTTCAGTTTAAAATATTTAGCTTTTTAAATATCTGCTTGGTTTTATTGTTGCAACACCTAGGGCCGTGTATGGTACTTCGTGTCCGAATCACATTCGGGTGCTGATGGACGTTAGCGTCATCGGGTATCGGTACTAGATATTCACTCTTGTGTTACCGTGGCAACTCGTTGCGGGGTACACTCTGACCCTAGGACAAGTTCATGTGACACTACATTATTGACGGAATCCCGTACTTGATTATAACTTGATTTATGGAATTCCGTGTCTGATTCTAGGATGATGACATTGATATACATGTATTGTTTCTTTTTATTACGACTCGTTGTCCTAGCTAAAGATCTGATCGAGCATCTCGTAGATGTCAAGTCATATGGGCGGGAAGAACATACACTGTGCACTTGATCTACTTTCCCTCATGTTACCATTGCCTCTTACCCAGAGCCTCGAAAATTCATTAGTTACCACAGTTCCTTACCAGAACTGCGAAGTTTTTATTAGTTACCAGATTTTTGTATCAGATCTCCGGAGTACACCATGACAGCCCGCATATTCGAGTGATGTTTCTTAAATTGCATTTCATTCTAGTTGGTTATGTTAGATTCACCCTTTTATTTAGTCTTATCTTACATATATATTCATTCTTTGTTGTCATACATTGGCCTGTTAATTATGTACCTTGTTGCATCCCTCTAAGGACTTGGTTTTCTCTCCAGATTTAGCTGCGGGGTCTACAGAGAACCTTGTTGCATTGTTGATGGGCTCCCATTATATTTCATGTATGTACTTCTTGCAGTATTCATTCTTTCATCGTTTATATGTTTTATTTCCTGTTGTCTTGATCGCTTAGTAGCATAGTATTTATAGACTCATATTATTCCTTTTTCGAGTCTATTTCGGGCAATATGATTATTAGGTTGCAGACTGATTCTCATATTCTCTATTTTTTATGATTTTGTCCATGGATTGAGATATAAACATGTTATAGAGGTAGATACACCAATCTAGGATAGCTTTGCATATTCGATTTAGACTGGAGTCAACTTGGATACGTAGCTGTCCATTGCACGTGACCTAGTCCTATGTATTTTAGGACTGGGTGTGACATAGTTTTTGTGGTGGCCCATGAAGGTCCGATTATTTTGTCTTGGTTGCATTATTGTGCTAAGCGAGCCTGCAGTTGGGTTAAGTTATTAGAATCTCAATCCACGATTGCTATTTGAAACTCCCTTGATTTCAACATACATCTTTGAACCTCCTCATAATTGAATTCGATCATACTCTTCTTGAATTCCATATTATTGTTTCACATCTTCTTTTGTTTCGGGAAGACAAACACTCGTACTAGATGGACCTCTCAATTATATTATGTTGAAAGATAGAAGTAGGATTGAGATCATACTTCTGAGGTTAGTGATTATTTAAAGTAGGAATGGTTAGGGTAGATGGATCTATTAGAAGGACGGTTAGAGCATAATGACACTTGGATTTATATGTATGATTTTACCTAGTAGAAGGACCCAAGAATCAAGGGACAAACCCATGGTAGTTAAGTTAGATGGTGTAACACCCACTTTTCTAAAAATGAGGATAATTTTAAACTTTTATAATTATAATCATTTAATAATAAGTTTTAATTCATGTTATAATTTTTAGTAATTTTTAATTAATTAAATACTATTTAAACTGGTGCATTGTGATGTTGGTGTTTTGCTAGTGTAATCCTAGAGACTACTCGACCTAGAGACTAACCATAACCATGGGGACCTAATCATGTGATTAGATTGACTAATTACCTATTTTTAGGTTAGTATTTTGGTCACTTTTGAATTTTAATGAAAATGAATTTTGATTAATTAATTTTGTGCCAATCTCTATTGTTAAGCCTTAACCTAGAAATGACCTAACCTAGATATGATCATGATACTAGATATTCCATTAGAACCTTCTCACTAAGTGTCAAGATTTGTAATATCTAGATATTAACTTTAGCTAGATATTTACTTAAGATATTTAGCTTAAAACCTAAATTACATGGGCCTTTACCTAGAAAGCCTTGAATTGAACTTGTAGAAGCCCTCATAGCATAAATATCTACCCCAAACCCTAGCCTAGAACTCTATGGCCAGCCAAGAAGCCCCCTATATATATCAACACTTGTTAGGATCTTGTCTCTTTTCATTCCTACATCAAATCCTAAATTAGTTCTTCCCCAATTTCTCCCCCTTTATCCAAATTGATCCCAAATTGAACCTAGAGACTTGCATCATCATCCCCAACAGTAGAGGAGGCTATTGGAGGCTTGCTAGAAAGGTTTAAGGAGCATTGGACCATAGCAAATTGGAAGGGGGTTCTCATTCTAGCTTTGTGCATTGAGATTTACTCTCAATAGGTAAACCCCTCAAATTGATTCAAATTTACATTTTCTTTTCATAGATGCATTCATTTAGGTGTCCCTTAGCTGTAGAGCAAGTTTGGTAGGAATTGGTGTTGATTTGATGTGCGTATCGGACACGTATCAGTGTCCTTTATGTTCGATAAAATGTCACTGTGGATCTTTTCTTCTTATTTTCTCTAATAAATTACATGTTTGCATAGCCCTTAGCATGCTGATCATGAATCACTAACACTGAGCTTGATTCTGTGTCGTGTCTGTGTCCAAAACGGACACGAACGTGCTGCATGAGGCCTCACGCGCATGTCCTGCTGCTATACGTCGATTGCTCGCAGCACAGGCCACGTGGGCGCGTGCCACTTGGCATGGATGTAGGGGCAGTGAATGACAAGTCAGCCCCTAAGTCTCATGACCTATCATGTCATATCGGACACAAAATTGGGGCTGCACGCATTTTTTACTACTCTACATACGGTATATTTTGCCCATTGATACGCACTTCGTGTCACATCCAGACACGTCGTGGACACCAAGTGAGGTGTCGACCACCTAGACCTACCCTCCAGCTATATGTGTACACATGCACGAGGTGTCACGTGCACTGTGTCGTGTCTGACACGACTCGACATGGCTGCACGAGCCTGTCTAAATACAGTTTACTGATACGATTTGGTTCTTTGTTTTGGATTCGTGTCCAACAACTAGACACGATTGGGTTCATTAGGACACGTGGGGCTTGTCCCTACACTATACACATGTTTTTCCTAATTTAGTTTCGAATTTACATTACTATTTTGCTTTTCGAATGGAAATGTTGAGATGAAACTGTTTTTCTGATTTTTTTTCCCATTTTGAGTTTTGTGAAGAATTGATTTTGATTTCTCATTTCTTGAGATTTATATAGGTATGTTGTTGTATTCCTAGGTTACATGTTGTGTTGTTGTTTGGGTTTGAAGACTATAGGTTTTGGTTTGATTTCGATCAGTCCATATTGGGGTATCAGTCCTATGTAGACTTAAACTTTGTTGATGTAGGATTAGAGGATAACAACATTGGAAAGGAGATCATAGGGCCATAGGCCAATATTTGTGCACAGGTTAAGAGCCACAACTGGCCATTCCCTGGGTTTAACATACAATATCAGAGGGTGTGTCCATTTTTGTAGGTAGGTATCACAGGTTGGGATAGAGTATAGTAGTTAGTTCAGATATTAGGTTGGGTTTCAATCGAATGTCTGATATTTATATTTGGTTCCAGTTTGGACACACAGTAGTTCCACTAATGCAGTCCACTTTATATCTGTTCAGTTCAAGATATCCTTACATCAACCCTTACATGGTCAGGTTTGATGAAAGTGACCTGTGAGGACAGATGTGTAGCTCATTCGATGTATGTATCAGTGGATATGCTTATATGTACTAGCTCTATATAGGAAATAGAATATAACATTTATATAGAAAACCTATATCATTTCATATAGGCATCAATTGAATAGTGGATAGAGGCTCGGGAAATGTAGGATATGACAGAGCAGTTTCCTTGGTCTACATCACTCATTTAAGTCCCAGTCTTAAGAATGAACCTCCAAGTTCAGTCTTTACCTCGAGAGTCAATCCTATTCTCTCATCTTAAAGTTTAGTCCTTGAGTGGGAAGTCTTAGTAATAGCAATTTAGGAAGAGATGGGCTCGGGTTGGATGTGTGTTTAGGTGAGATAAGTGTCTGATTGGGGATATCCTCCATTTTTATTACATATCCAAGCAATCATTATAGCTAGGTATATAGAAGTGAATATACTGTAGGTAGGCAGAGTGAGGAAGTGTGTGTGTATTAAGTGAGTTAGTGAAGAGTGATTTAGAGTGAGAAAGTTGGTAGACACTCATGTTCAGACCCTAGTTGATGAACCAGTTTAGTATAATAGATTGAGAGAGTAGTTTGGCATGTTCTATTTCTGTCCAGCCCCTTAGTTACTTGTTCAGTCCATAGTATTGGATATGTTCCTTGCAACTAGAACCTTTGCCTAGCTATGACCTTTGTATATGATATATATATTTTTTGTATATGATATATATATATATATATATATATATATATATATATATATATATATATATATATATATATATATATATATATATATATATATATATATATATATATATATATATATATATAAGGATATATGATACTTATATGTATGATATATATATATATATATATATATATATATATATATATATATATATATATATATATATCATACATATAAGTATCATATATCCTTATATATATATATATATATATATATATATATATATATATATATATATATATATATATATATATATATATATATATATATATATATATATATCATACATATAAGTATCATATATCCTTATATATATATATATATATATATATATATATATATATATATATATATATATATATATGATATGTAGTATACACTAGTAATAGCTAAGTTGGTTAGCATTAGCTAGATGATAACAAGTTGAACGTAGTTGACCATGAGTTGACTTTGGCCTAGATTGTCTTAGAATCATGTAGATTGTATTGTAAATTCAATTATCATATAAATTGAACTCTTTATAACCTGTGTTGCTTTAACTAGGACTCTGTGACTCCAATTTGGCCATCTTTTCTCATCAGCTGTTCAGGATATCAGACGAGTACATTCTCTGATCGTTTCGTATTTGTTAGGATTTATATTCTTGCTCTAGATCACTTTACTTGATGCTGTCATGATGTTATCATGGATTGGTACTAAATGGATTTTTTCATGAGATGTTATCCCCCTCGGGAGCATCGAATACATCATGTCATGTGCTTTTCACGTATATAATATATTCATGTGCTTTTACTATTTATGCATATGCACTCATGTGATTCATGAACTCTCATGATCACTGAGCCCCTCATGTGCAAATTATTCATGTGCATTCATTTATTGAGCCCACGTGAAATCATGTACGTAACATAACTTGAATAGATCCTTGTGTATTGATTGTGGCATGGGTGAGTAGAATTGGTTATGTGGATCATATCCCCAGTAGATTATTCATGTGAACTCCATAGTTTATTCATGTGCAACCTAACCTGTTTTCATAACCATATTATGCTCTAAATCACTAGTCACTTACAGTTCTTACTTATCATGTATATATTTTCAGTTATCAAATATCTCTCTTGTTTTCATGTACGTCTTCTTACAGTTCATGTATCTTATTCTTTTGCATGCTTTATATTTTCTGCCATGATATGAACTGCGTGATATGTATTATACTTATTACTGTCCTGACTGGACCTGTTGAAAATATTACATATGAGATCGAGGATTTTGTACCATCTGCTATGGAGCACACCTAGATGATATCTGTGAGTTGGACCTTCAGGAGGATCCAGTTATAGCTGTGGACACCATCCCTTTAGTCTAGGCTAGTTATCTAGACAGTTATCTTATTTCATGTTGTCTTGTCTTATTTTGACATTCTGATATGTATTATTTTGGATGATGTTGTTGTTAGTGTCGTCTAGACGCTTAGACTTATTTCTCTTCTGTTTGTATTTCACTTCGGATTTCATACCTATCTTATCGTGCTATTATCCATCTTTAGATTTGTGATTGAGTTGTATCTTCTGAGATTGTCCTTCGTTCGAAGAGTATATTATATTTTTGTTTAGTTGTGATTGTGACCTAGAACAGCGTTCTATCGCCGACACTGCGGCGTAAGCAGGACGTACCCATTTCTCGTGCCCCTATACTGGGTGTGGGTCGTGATAGATGGAGTTGGATAGAGGTATAGTAGGGTTACTAAGAAGATATGCTGGACTACTTGTTCATAATAATTGAAGTGATTTAAGGGAATAAATAGCTGGAACTTTAGAGTCATTACAGTCCTCTATTTAAAATGTGATTTTTCATATGACGGACCAGAGAAGGAAGGACTTAAGTAATGGGACTTGATAATTTTATTTTCAATAAGGTAATTGCATCGGATAAATTGGATAGATGTTTTCAGAAGTAGTGAAATATGTAACAATATATGGCATTCGAAGAAATTTTTGTCATGATGGTACGTTGAGCGACTATAATTACTATATAAAAGATGATTGATAGATAGAAGAAAGATCAAGGAATATAAAAGTGTATGTTGATGTTTGATCTGTGACATCAACGATGATCAAGGATTGTGATAATGATTACTTTTGGTGATGAAATAAAATTACTAGAAGTACACAACCCAACAAAGGGCAATGACATAAACTGATACGACTTTATACACGTGAAAGGATAAAAAATTAGACTTTAGGAATGGAGGATGCAAATTATAAGATGGGTAGGGGGAATGAAATTGGAATAACAAAGTTTTGATGAATTAATATTGACAGCAGAATAGGTTTCATCTTGAGTTTTAACAAAAGATATTTTGTTAGAGACAATTTGAGAAATGATACTATTGAAACTAATGTCGTAGGTATAGGAAGGATAGAAATGAGATGATTATATAAGATTTGTATATTACGACAGAGGAAAAGATGGACCATAGTACATAGGGGTATGCGATAAAATAAATAAGTTGTATTTGGACTAGATATGCATTTAAATCGAAGATAGGCTATCGAAATGACCAATCAAGACCATAAATTATGGGTTATCTGTTATAAATATATCATGTCGAATGAATTGGTTTAAGTAACTACTTAACGACGCCTCTACCTTTACCTAATAAGAAGGGTATATGAAAGTTAGATGTGCTTGTAAAATTTATTTTGTATATATATATATATATATATATATATATATATATATATATATATATATATATATAGTTTGCTATTGCTAGAGGGAATGGATTATTGTTAAGCATACTGTTATGAAGAATTGAGGTAGTATAGATCTCAAGCATTGCTTGTGATGTTCCTATCTCATGGGGGAAGTCATAAATAAGCGTTGGAATTGGAGCTAGAGGTTATACCTTTAATAGACTAGTAAACCATAGCTATGATGAACCCTTAGTATATGCTGTTAGCTATGAATCCCAAAGGAATTGCAATTACAACAACTTTATTAAGTTACGGGACATATTGTGGTCATAAAGATCAGGGAAGAACAAAGGAAGAGTAATATGCAAAATAATTGAGGAAGGGCGAGGATGAAATTGCAAGGAATTTTGATTTCAAGAGATCAGATGGGATGGAGAAGTGTTATACACTAAGGATTATCAATTACGGTAAAAAAAATAGGATGCATGAATTAAGCAAGTTGAGTGGCAGAATTTTTCAACATTAAGGGTTGCGACACAAAGAAGGAATAAGAAGGTTAGCTGATTTCTCGAATGGATGGCGGGGATGTTAGGAATATATATTCGATATACAGTTGTAATAACGCAATAACAATTAGTAGTACCATAGATTATTGGAGACTCGTAATTTCTATTATGTTAGATGACTTTCAAGAACCAAAATGAGCAATAAATATCATGAGCTAGATAAGAAGAGAAAAAAACATTAAGCTTGAAAATGGGAATAAAATGGAAGCAGCATATCCTTAATTAAATTGATAAACGATACCTAGAGTTGAGTTATGAGTTGTTGAAAAAAAAACCTTAGAAGTATCGTTGAATGATAAATGGTGGCAAGGGCCAAAAAAAATTGAAGTGTCATAATTTTTTTTTGGGGATCATGGATGGAAGAGTGAGTGTATTCGTTGTTGCAAGCGACACTTGAAGAAAGCCAGGTCACAAGAGTGAGTGTATTCGTTGGAGTTAAGATATAGGAATCATAATGGGTTATACGGTAGATTATAGCTTTGAGTTTTGTTAGTCATAATTCTTTTGAATCAGAGGTTCTTCTAAAAAAAACCAGAGTAGATGGACCTCATATTAGTACTAGTAAATGCACGTGCTTTGCTCGTGTAATGACGTTTAATAAGAATATTATCCAATTATAGTCAAATATATCTTCTAACTCATGTGGTTAAGGTGAGAGATGTTCTTCTTGTTTGGGTAAGTTTGATTACCTATGTTGAATATTATAACAAATTTAACCTTTTTTATATACATAATGTGAGTACTTTTCATTTGGCATAATTACAGTCTCGTGATTTTAACCATAGCGACTTAACCTAGCTATGCAATTAAGTAGAATTTTCCCTTATCTAGTCGTGCTATCTTTTGGAAAACAACACCTTGATTTGAACCTCTACTTGTGTTTTAATGTCGATAATACTCCTTTTTTTCCTTGACCTAGTCACTACAACTAAAACTCCATATGTCCAATAAATCGTCCCTTACCTTCTAATCCAATTCCATGAAAATACTATGAGAGCTTACATTATTCTTTTATCTTGGGCTGCATTTTTTTGTGATCTTGTCACATCAGCATCCAGGCTATGAGATGATCATACCCTCTGTACCGTCTCACACTATTTGCATCCAACCAAGCCTATGCCTATTGTCCTATTGAAGACATGGCCTATATAGGAGCAGTGTTGAATTGATGATAGTTGCCTTATAGAGTTATTGACCAATGACAATACGTTAAGAATCTAGAGGGCCTATGACTAAGGCCAAAAGTACCTATATTAGTTTTTCTCTTCTTTGGACCTAGATCTCTTCTAGAAACCTTGTAAATAGAGTCATGACTAGATTTTCCACTGCAACTTAATCTAAAAACTTGGATAGTGTCCTAATTTAGGTATACTACTGCTCTGAGATTGTGATGTCAATTAATTATTATTAATGCATCTCCATCCTTTCGGGAATATCCAATGCAACATGTCATAACTAATACCCTTCTGCGGCAAACTCTCTTTACCCTTTTCTACCATGATTATTTTAATTTCGAGGATGAAATTCTTATAAGGTGGATAGGATCTAAACCCCCATTTCAATAAATATTTTATTGTTATTATTATTCTATTTTTAAATTTATTTGTATAAAACTATAAATATAAGACATTTTTTGGGCTAATAGTAACTATTCTTTTTGGTATATCCTATATATATATATATATATATATATATATATATATATATATATATATATATTTGGAAACCCCCTTATTTTATTCCAGAAAGGCTCAAAATGCCGAAGCCTGTACAAGTATACCCTTAGGCACAAAATGCCGACGCCTATACAAGTATACCAACAAAATTCGAATGCTGGAGGTTAGGAGAGAAGAGAAACCCAAAAGTTTGTTTGGCCATGCGAACAGATGTCCCTGATCTTACGACACTGCTGGAGGACCTCCCGTATGATCTTGTCGGCGTTGTACTGGTGGCCCTCATATCTCGCCTTGTTACGATTCTTCCATATGACCCACGTCGCAGCTGCCGCTACGATCTGGTGTCCGTGGAAAACGAAGGCCCAACCAGCCAAGAGATCGTAGAAGCACCTGCCGCCCTGAGCCTGTCTGCAACGCTGGGACAGAACTCTCCATACCTTGACGGGTAATTCCCCCTGAAAGTGGATGTGGTCAACGGTTTCTGTCTGACGCTTTGAGCAGCAATTGCATGCTGAGGCTAAGCTGAATATCCAATAGTGTGCAGATTGTCATCAATTGGTAACTTCTTTCGAAAGGCTATATATATATATATATATATATATATATATATATAACTAAGTTACTATTAGGACAGGTTAAGTATCTGTAGTGATTAATGGGACATTGGGTTAAGGTTAGAAATAGTGAGAAAAAATAGGCCATTCCTGAGCCCACAAGTTCCATCATAAGCGATATTCAATTTTTTTTTTCCTTTCTTCCTTTTCCTTTCATCAGCCAACCCTACACCAGCCCACCTGGGCCATTAAGATAAATAGAGGGTTTACACTTTGAGACGGGCAGGCGGGTTCATTCTAATATCCAACAAAACCGCGACCCACACTCGTTTAGTCATAACGGCATGCTACTGTTTCTCTTCTCCTTTGAGTAATACACTGTAGTCGAAATACACTGTAGCCTGTTCGACTACAGGCGGTCAGGATGCACAGGCACGCCTGTACGGCTTGGCCCACATGCCTCTCCGTTTGGAACCCTAGCTTCCTCCCTACTTAAACTCCCATTTCTCCTCCTCCTGCAGACTTCATCAACTCCCCCAACTTCATCGACTTCTACATCACCGTTCACGCCGACGACTCCACCAACAGTGCGTCGACGACGGACTCCGGGGGGGCTGTGGTTGAGCGACCTCTGCAGGCCATCCTTCGCGTTGATGTCGGCGAGTCCGACCACAACGAGGGTTTTCCAGACACGTGCAGAGTTGCAGCGGACCGCTCCCCTCACTCGAGCGTCGACGATGTTCTGCTACCCGGAGCTCTGTCAAACGAGATAGGCACCATTCACCGTTTCGAGTTTCTCTTATATCTAGCTACTGACCTCTCATCTCTGTCATGTTATCCTTGCATGCCAACATTTTCCAAATCAAGCTTCCTATTTGTTGTTGCATGTATAAATTCTCTGTTCCTTTCCTTCTTATATGAGTTGTGTAAGCCGAGATAAAACAGTTGGAGTGACAGGAAGAATGCATAGGGCTGGTATTCAAATCATAAAATACTGATTGTTGCGTGTCAAATACTTCGATAACGAATGCAAAGGAACAAGTGTTTCATTTAGCGATAAAATGTATTGGGTTCTGTCGTGTTTTTTTTTTTTTTTTGCTTATATTAGGCTTAAATGGAGAAGTAGCAACTGGGAGGGAGGAGTAGTTAGTTTGAGGAGTGAGGGGTGAGCCGAAGGGTTGTACAGTAGGTTGATCGTGTGTATTAGTAGAGTACAAGAGAACAAGAAGGAAGGAATGGTTGTGTGTAATTTATTGCGTGCAGCACAAATAGATGGGATCCAGATGTAGAGGTTTAAAGGTGACAGTTGTGTTAGACAATGGAATTCTATCATAGTGTTAATATTGTTGTTCTAATCCAGAACGTGTGCATGGGTGGGCTTGGAAAATGGAATGAGTTAAGCAATTGTAAACCGTAGAGGGTTAAGCCTATTGGTAGATTATATGCCCCACAGTGGTGAGAAGAGTTCATATTATAGGTTCAATATTGATGTTGTGTTGGCATTCGAATGCTTCACTATTTTATTATAGTAAACTGTGGTTACATTCCAACTTAGTTCGAGCACAGATTAGGGATTTCATACTGACATTCGGGTACAACATTTGGAACTTTATTGATTGATGTTAATGTTGATATGAGGGGAATGGAGAACATATTGGTATGTATGTATGCCCTTGAGGAAAAGGCTGGGTCTCGAAAATGTGAGTTTAGGAGTATATGATATTTAGGTAAAGTTTAACCACAACTTATGGATCAGTGATAGCTTGTATACTTTTTGCTATCTAATAATCTCGTAAAACAAGATTCTTTTATATTATTATTTCCCTCCTTTTGGCAACAAGTATAAATTGTGTATATGTAAGTTTAAAACTTAGGAGCAAGTTATTTCATTAGGCCTTTTAATGTGGTTAGTAACCATTCTTATTTAATCATTATTTTTCCTTTGTTAAGTAATTAGAAAAAAATCCAAGTAATTAATTAGTCTTAAAATTTTCCCCTAGGTCCTGTTGACTCTTCGGACCTGAACGTTGGACCGGTTAATTCTACTCAACCCTCGGAACCAGGTAAGTGTACCTTGCCAATCTTGTACTTCAGTTTGAAATATTTAGCTTTTTAAATATCTGCTTGGTTTTATTGTTGCAACACCTAGGGCCGTGTACGGTACTTCGCGTCCGAATCACATTCGGGTGCCGATGGACGTTAGCGTCATCGGGTATCGGTACTAGATATTCACTCTTGTGTTACCGCGACAACTCGTTGCGGGGTACACTCTGACCCTAGGACATGTTCATGTGACACTACATTATTGACATAATCCCGTACTTGATTACATCTTGATTTACGGAATTCCGTGTCTGATTCTAGGACGATGACATCGATATACATGTAATTTTTTTTTATTACGACTCGTTGTCCTAGCTAGAGGTCTGACCGAGCTTATCGTGGATACGATACGTGAAGTAACATGAGCGAAAAGAACATACACCGTGCGCTTGGGCTACTTTTCCATGTTACAATTGACTCTGACCTAGAGCCTCGGAAATTCATTAGTTACCACAGTTCCTTACTGGAACTACGAAGTTTTCATTAGTTACCAGAGTTCCATATCAGATCTTCGGAGTACACCATGACAACCCACGTGTTCGAGTAATGTTTCTTAAATTGCATTTCATTCTAGTTGGTTATGTTAGATTTGCCCAATTATTTAGTCTTATCTTACATATCTATTCATTATTTATTGGGGTACATTGACATGTATAATATGTACCTTATTGCGTCCCTCTGAGGACCTAGTCTTCTCTCCAGATTTAGCCGCGTGGTCTACAAAGAACCTTGCTGCATTGTTGGTGGGCTCCCATTATATTTCATGTATGTACTCCTTGCATGTATTCATTCTTTCGTCATTTATATATTTTATTTCCTGTTGTCTTGATCGCTTTGTAGCATAGTATTTATAGACTCATATTATTCATTTTTCGAGTCTATTTCGGGCAATATGATTATTAGGCTGCAGACTGGTTCTCATATTCTCCATTATTTATGATTTTGTCCATAGGTTGAGATATAAACATGCTATAGAGGTAGATACACCAATCTAGGACAGCTTTGCGTATTCGATTTGGGCTGGAGTCCATTTGGATACGTAGCTGGCCTTTGCCACGTGGCCTAGTCCCGTGTATTTTGGGACCGTGGCATGATAGATAGTAACTCGAATGAGCGCTACTTACTGCTACCCCCTTGGCCGATAGTGACTTAGATGAGCATTGCTTTCAAAGTGCATCTCCTTTATTTTCTCTGCTGATCTTAAAGCCCCTACATGGAAAGTTGTCCTCAAAGTGTATCTCACATAGATGATTAGGGAGCTCAGTTGTGTTGTATATTTCATATACATTTTTATGGCATTCTATATGTATCTTGTTACGTCCCTCTGAGGATCTGGTGATATCTCTATGTATTTGCTGAGCAGTTTTGGTAGCGTAGTTGGTAGATAATTACTTCGTCGAAATGTATGGTATATTTTGTTGGTATTTCATTATATTCCTCCTTATCTACATTTTTGTCTTTATTGATTTATGCTGCCGTATAGCCTAGTTTTACAAGCTTATTCACTTCTTAACCTTGTTCGAACATGTATATTATTGGGTGGCCAACTTTAATATACTATGTTCATTCTTGATATATGTTTCGTGGATTGAGATATAGGTAGTTGTTATATCCTTGTGTAGAGTTAGATATATAGATTACCTAGACAGCTTATATGTATTCTAGCTGGACTTGGGTCCGCTTGTACGTAGCTGGCATGCTCACGTGTTTCTAGTCCCACGTATGTTGGAACTTGGGCATGACAACATCATCTACATCTCATTCAGTGACGTTTGTTTCAGAGAGTAGTGGCAGGAGTAAAAGCAAGGGTCCGGGTGGTGGCAGAGGCAAGTCCAAGGGTCGTTACGAAGACTCCGAGTGCTACCATTGTGGCAAGAAGGGCTGCATCAAGCAAAACTATTTCGCTTAGAAGAAAGAGAGAAAGGACGACAAGAAAAAACAGAGTGAGATACAACATCAGACGCCACATCACATGGAGATGATGTGATTATTATGGGTGATGAGGTTGTTATGAACCTTGCCTGTGATGACAGTTCTTAGTTGGTAGACGCAGGGGCTGTAGGAACGAAGTCGTAAAGCAGAATAATCTAGAGGAGAGGGGGGTTGAATAGATTAGGCAGCAAAATATTGCTAATTAAAACTTGTTAGCAGTTAGATCACAAAAATAATAATAATCACAAAGTAATGACAGTAAAGAAAAGAGTGATCAGAAGGCAAACACAAACACAGAGATTTATACTGGTTTTCCTCTTGTGAGGACTAGTCCAGTCGAAAGAACTATAGCTTCCAGTTGAATCCACTATTGGAAAATCTCACAAGTTTTCATACGAAGTCGTTGCAACTTCTACAGACGTGAGCTTTGATACGAAGAACTCGGCCAACTTCAGTTTTGAAGAGTCTTTCTTCAATCAAGCCTCTGATTATAATTTCTCTGAAATCTTCTAGACCGTACCGTACCGACAAATTGACTAGAGAATTGTAACTGGCTTGGGATTTGAAAATGAAAGCTTTTTAGAACTCTTTGAAAGAAAAGTAAGCTTTTAGAAGAGAGAAGATGAAAGTGAATGAGTGATTTTAAATGATCAGAATTTCTCTCTATTTATAGTTTTTCCAAAGACAGAACTCTGACAGAATTCAGACAGAATTCGAACAGAATTCGAACAGAACTCTTTGTAACAAACCGCAACTGAAGGGAGACCGAGTTTAAAATCCAATGTTCACATAACGTTTACCTTGGCCGAACTCTGGCCGAGTTCTGTCAGGGTTGGTCAGGTTAATTTTATGAAATATGTTTTTGGTTTTTTGAAAATCATTCAGAAGCTTTTTGTAAATAGTAGATATTTTCAAAAACATAGGTCGGATAGCCTATTTGCCAGTACGACTTGGTGTACAATGTATTCCTAGACTCAATAAAAATGAAAATTATATTGTGTAAGAAAATACAGTCTTGAGTGGCAAACATAGCTTCGGTCTTGAACTTAGTAGATATCCAATCTTGATCAGTGTCCAAAACGTCTTTAGTAAACATCTGAATTATTTCGTATTTCGAGACAGAGTTTGATCAATTATTAAAATTAGGTTTGACCATTACCAATGGGCCAACAATCTCCTCCATTTTGATAATTGACAAACCTTGACCGATATAACATCTTTGGTCTTTATCAAATAAAAAATTGTACCGATATAATGAAATGTAGCAAAAAAAATTATTCATAACCTGTATTCATGAAGATGTTAGATCTTTATTTCTCTCCGTTGTCACTTAGAAAAATATTTGCAAAGAGAAAGCTTCTCCGCAATATAAGCGTAAGTTACAATCAGTGAAGAAACACAAAAAAATATGAATAAAAACATTCAACATGGCATGGTATAAAAATAACACGGACAACCAAAGGTGTGTGGAGTAGCACCAAAAGTGCGATACCAATCGTAAGCATTCCCTGGCTGGAACAGAGAGTGGACCGCCTCATCATCAATACGGTAACCAGATACAGAAGGGTCTCTAGGAAGAAAGCTAGCAGAATGACCCGTCTGAGCAAATCTGAGATCGGCAAATGAGTTGGCAATAGCCTGGAATCGAGTTACGTCACGGAACTCATGTTCCCTGAAAGTGTCAACAAAGAACGTCTGCAGATCCGATAGGTACTGATGAATACTGTCACACCCCGCTCCCGTAGGAGCGATCGTCCTCGCTAAGGCGTGATGCCGCACAAGCCTAGATTTACGCTCGTGCAAGGCGGGTTCCATAACAGCCGATTACAGCGGCTGCGATGGGGTCGTCGCACAGAAGTCCCTAGCAGAGACATTGAATAATAGCAGCAGAAATTTGAAGCAATACACAATTTATTCAAAAGAAGCTCTTTATTGATATTGAAACAAGGATTACAATGGGGCGCAAGGCCAAGATTACAGTCACTCAAGCTCACTCTTCTCACATTATAAGTCACTCAGCTTTCTCTCATCTCTCAATACTAGTCTTGAACCAGCGGATGCTTCGGAAGGCGACGTCCATACATTATGCCCCATATAAGACTTGACTCCATGCGGCCGCACACCTCGAATCTCCAAGGAACTCCGTGCCTCGATGCATCCAAGCGAGCTCCATGCTACGAGCTTCTACATGTGCCTGTACATGAAAACTATGTGGGTGTCAGTACTCAACTGTACTGGTGGAATAAGCTCCTCGCTCACCATACAAAACTGACACATTTGTTTTACTTTGTGCAACATAACCCTTTTGATTGTCTTTCTACTCTTGTCTTAGGATTATTTTAGGACATACGCCTTGGCCTATTTCGTGTCTCTAGACCATTCCGTGCTTGCAACAACAACGTTAACCTATCACATCGTATTTGCCTTACGGTCCAAAATCAGAGACGCGAACTACGCGATAGTACTCAATTTCCTTATGATCGTGCTACAAATCCATCTTGTCGTGCCTCGCAACTCAGTACGACTTAACTATATTGTCGCCTCGTGGCCCTTGCTACTTTGATCACCAACTGACCCAAATCAAGACTTGTGGACATAGTGTCACTCAACCAACTTTGTCTTGCGGTATTTCCTGACTTAAACTCAAGACGACTCAATCAAACTTATGCAACTTATATGCCGACAACTTAAGACCCACGTTGAAGCACGTCGCCTACGTTGCAGCCAAATCTTAGGCCCAAACATTGTGTTCTAACTGTACACACATTCAACTAAACTCAATCCAAAGGCACACACGCGGATTGTCGCCCGTGCCGACCCACCTATATGAGGTCACTAGTACCATAAGCTATTTTGGATACGTAGCTGTTATAGGATGGACCAGTCAAAGCAAGTAGCTAGCCCCAATGAGCGTCCACCGAATATTTGCCTTTCGGCTCAGCTACCCCGCTCACATTCACCTACGATTTCCTCCTAGGACGAGTCGGTCCCGTGGCCCCGGGTTGCTGCTCGAGGAACCATCGCCCTTGTTGACAAGTTGTCCATGACCATGCAAGACTCGACTCAAACTGACGTCCCACACAATCATCCTTCTTTCAGTGTTACCATCTTTTTCAAAACCAATATCAAGACTTCTATCATTTGAGACCCTTCGACGACCCACGGTCGTGAGCATTCTTTCCATGTTGCCATATCATTTCATTCAACTCATGAATACCTATTTGATAGTCCTTTCTCCAAAACTCACTTGAATCATTTGTGGTTCTTGCCTTAAACACTAATTCCGTGCATCGTGCCTTAAGACAACTGAACTCTATGCGACACCAATGCCCAAGTCATACTCTATATGACGGGCCTTGAGACCGTAAAACTATTTGGATACACCCAGCCGTAGAACTCATAGGACCGTGCTTGTTACTACTCTGATAGCCTAACATAACTTGCCTAACTTAACTTTGCAACAACTCGACGAGCAAAGGCTGTGTCAAGCTTTGCCTTGATGGAACGTGTCGTACACGTGTCCGACTTGAACGAACAAGTTATTTGGTTTCCTAGAATTATACCATAAGTTGTGTAATGCAGCTTAACCAATGGGGCGGGCAAAGGCTATGCCAAGCCTTGTACAAATGGATCATGCATGATTTATCAAGCACTCATATGGGCGATGCCTATGACTTAGGCAACGTTCATAACTTTGCCTACTCAACCAACTTTCCTTCTCCCAAGCCACGGAACGAAGGATCGAGTGTCATTTTCAAAACACGCCGTGTACCAACTCTAAGCCGACCATTGGATCTTTCCATATTCTAACTCAATTTGACGCGTCGGGATTACTCCCTTTAGCTATGTGGATTCATCTCTTTTATTATCAAGCCTACTTGTTGTAGCACCCAGTTTCTAAAATGAGGGTAATTTTAAAATTTTGTAATTATAATTATTTAATAATAATATTTAAACCATATTATGATTTTTGGTGATTTTTAGTTATTTTAAAAACTATTTAAAACCACGACTTGTGATTTTGGTATTTTGCTAGTGCAACCTTAGAGATTACTTAACCTAGAGACTAACCATGATTATATGAGCCTAATCATAGGTTTAGAACATCATGTTAGGGCTTTTTAGCCTAAAGGGTATTTTGGTAATTTTCTAGGATTTATTTGGAATTATTTGTATTTATGTGTTTTTATTATTATTTAATTATTGTTAAGTGTCATGAGAGCCCCTAACCTAGTTTACCCTAATCTAGAGGTTAGTTACTAACCTAGAAACTAAGGGGTTAGATATTTACATGTTAGTCAAATATAGAAAATATATAGATATTTGGATTTGTAAGATATTTTACATAGATATTTCTAAATGAAACCTACTTTGCATGTAAGCCTTTGATCTAGACTTAATAGCTATGTTAGAATCATGGCCACACATTGTGAATCCTAGCATGCCCCCTTCCTATATAACCCCATCCATTCATTCCCATACAAAAAAATTACATGTTTTAAAACCTAGAAAATCCCCTTCCATCAAACCTTCATAACTTCTTCAAATTAGCTCTAAATTCACCCAAGTCTTTTACATTGGGACCCTACAACATTGAGGGTGCTAAGGGGAGCTAGCTAGCAGGATTGCATAGCATTTTGGGCATCATCAATTGAAGAGGACACCCCCCCTACCTTGGTTTTTTATTGAGTTTTCACTCAATAGGTAACATACCCTAAAATCTATTAATATTGCGTTTTCTCTTCATGGTTGCATGCATCTAGGTACCAGGGACCTGTAGGCTAAGTTTGGTAGGAAATAGATTGGGTTTGGTGTCCGTATCGGACACGTATCTGGGTTTTAATTCAAGTGTTTGATGATTTGCCACTGTAAATTAAATGTTAATATTTTCGAAAACTAATTGAGCAATCTTCTAGTCCTATAGGTGTAGATCATAGAACCCTAATACTAAGCACGACCCTGTGTCATTTTAGTATCAAAAATCGACACGGACACGCTGCGCACAGCACACGCATAGTGTCCTGCTACTCGACCCCCTTTTCTCCTTCACCTGGACACGTGGACACGCGAAACTCGACACAAACCTAGGGGCAATGTCTGACAAGACATCCCCAAAGTTTCGTGTCAAGCCGTGTCGTATCGAGTGAGAAATCGCACTCGCACGGGTTTTATACTGCTCTGTGCGTACTGCACAGAGCCGACTTTGCGCACGTCGTGTCGCGCGGACACGACACTTGGACACCTCGTGTTTGCACGAGTGTGTAGCCCAACATATGGGCTACACGTGGGCATGACCACGAGGCCCCACGTGGCTCGTGTCGTGTCCACGAGACACTTGCACCACTGCACGACGCAGTGCTAAACCGCGTGTATCAGTCGAGTTTCCTCGACTGATACGGGTCTCGTGTCGACACGTGAGGGGACGTGGACACGAGTCAGGCTACCCTAACCCTAGCCTAACCCTAGGCGAACCTAGGGACACGAGCACGAGACACGAGTGTGTGCGTGTCGTGTCCTAGAGCTAGGTGCACGCGTGCACGACGCGGTGACAATTCCCTGTGTCTATATTTACCCGATTGGGTTTTCTTGAGTTTGACACGTTGTGTCGTGTCGGGATTGTGTCTCAGGCACCCTAGAAGCTAGGGGACACTTGGGGAAACACTTACCAACCTTGGGTTTCGGGCCTTAGGTCATTTTGACTCAAATTTGGGGTTACCCCTATATGTTCAGTAATGAACAGTAACTTGGTATTTTTCCTGTATTTTATTTGAGTTTCAAATCGATTTTTGATGTGTATATATATGTATATTTATGTGTATATATTGTATATATATATATATATGTATATGAGTGTGTGGGTATATGTGTAAGTGTATGTGAGTGTATATATGTGTATATATAGGTATGTATAGGTGTGTATATATATATGTAATGTGTGTGTGTGTGTTGTGCCCTTTCTCAGTTTTCCTGAGAACTGGACCCCCCCTCTCACTATCACCCACACACACACCACTACCCCTTCCCATGACCCCCTCACACACACATGTACACACACACTCTCACCCTCTCTCTCATTTCACCCTCCCTCTAATATATATATATATATATATATATATATATATATATATATATATATATATATATATATATATATATATATATATATTATGTATATTTAGTTGGATTATATATATATATATATATATATATTGGTTATGTATTATAGATAGTACTATATATAGTGGTTATATATGGTATTATCTATAGTTTGGGTATATATAGGTTATGTGTATATATATATATATATATATATATATATATATATATATATATATATATATATATATATATATATATATATATATATATATATATATATATATGTTTTTGATATATATGAGTATAGGCCTTGTATATATATATTATATAGATGTCAGTTAAGTTTATATTATATAGGTATAGATACCTGTATATAGTGCCCTAGGATTTCTAGCCTATGGCCCATGGTTAGTAGGTTTAGACTTGACCAATAGGTCTAGTAGACCTAGATTGACTAATAGGTTGACCCTTGTTGACCATTATTGACCAAAGTCAACTATAGGTCAACCTTGACCTAGAAATGACTTGGATGGACATAGAAGGGACTAGTTGACTAAGATTTGACTAAACCCTAGACTATTAGCTAGCTAATTAGGGTTTAACCTATATGAGTATATTGTGACTAGGATTATGTAGATAGTCCTATGTAGATTAAGATATGTATGGGGTTAAGTGGGATACTTAGGAGTTGTGTCATGATTTGTGTTAGCCTTAGAGAATTGACTAGAAGTTGACCATTAGTCAAGATTGACCTAATTACCTTATTGACTAGTCTATGTTTGACCCAAAACCTTAGTTAGTCTAAGTTTGACCTAGACTTGACCTAGCTTGATCATGTTGGCTAGTATTTGACTAGTCTGACCATTGTTGACCAAAACCCTAGATAACTTGACTAGTTGACTAGAATGTTGACCAAGAGTTGACTTTAACCTAGATTAGACTAGTTTGACCTTGTTTGACCTTATTTGACTTAGTTTGACTTTCTGTGACCTAGTTTGACTGTTTGAGTTGACCAGGTTTGATTTGACCTAGATTGACCTAGAATCATGTAGTATGCATTGTATACTCTATTTTTACCATTGTGGATATATTGTGACCTGTTTTACTCTAAATAGGACTCTGTGACACTAGTTCGGACATCTATTCATATCAGTCATACAGGGTGACAGGCGAGTACATTCTCTGATCATTTCATACTTGTTAGAATTTATATTCTTGCTCTAGATTACTTTACATGATGCTGTCACGTTATTATCACGGATTGGTACTATATGGATCTTGTCATACGATGTTATCCCCCTCGGAGTGCATCAGATACAGTTGTCAGGTGCTTTTCACGAACATCTTGTATTTCATGTACACCGCTTTCATGTATACTCTTGTGCAATCTTGTACTCTCATGATCACGTGAGCAAATATGATAAAAACCTCTTGTATAAGGTAACGTAACTTGACTGGATCCTTGTGTATTGATTGGGGAGGGTGAGTAGGAAATGGTTATGTGATCAAAATCCCATCTATTACAAATCTTGTGAAATCTTATGAAATCTTGTATATGTCCTAACCCGCTTATATAACCATCTCATGCTCTAAATCACAGGTTACCTACAGTTCTTACTTATCATATATATAGATATTTCTAGTTATCAAATCTCTCTCATTTTTATATATTTATTTCTTTACAGTCCATGTATCTTACTCTTTGCATGCTTTATATTTCCCAACATGATATGAACTGCGTGAGATGTATTGTGCTCATTCCTGTCCTGACTGGACCTGTTGAAAATATTACAGATGATGATGGTGACTGTCCTACCTTCTATGGGACACATGAGGGTGACCTTCAGGAGCCTGAGGAGCATCTAGCTCAGTAGAGGGTGCCTAGTCTAGTCTAGTGTTTATAGTTTTTATTTTATATCGGATTGTTCCGATTGTTAGTTGTGACTTAGTTATATTTCAGATCTTGTACTTATTGTGTTGGACATCTACTTTGTGTGGTGTGGTAACTCTATATATATTCAGTTTCTTCCTTTCATCTGATTCCATATCATGCTCTATCTTTCCTAGACTTGTGTTTGAGATATAGAGTTGAGTTGTTATGTTATACCTCCGTGCGGAGATGATAGGTTTATATATCTTGTTGTTAGATGTTAGATGTTATAGATGACCTATACAGCGTTCTACCGCCGACACTGCGGCGTAGGCTAGACGTACCCATGTTCTCGTGCCCCTAATCAGGGTGCGGGTCGTGACACTTGTGCAAGTTAAAAATGTGCAATTTATTATGTGAAGGCTAAGATGAGGCAAGTTCACCGAAACTACCCCACCTGAGCGAGGAGTCGCCTCGACCGAGCGGGCCTCCGAGTAGCCGTGGTAAGGCTAAGTCCGAATGCCATTGGCGTTTTGATTCCTCCGATTGGCTGAGCGGGACGGGGCACTACATCATACACCACTCAAAAAAAGTTTCATCCTCGAAACTAACTGAGTACACTTACCGACTTATTACTTTACTCAACACTCTAGAACTCTCGCACACACTACTCCTATGCATTTCGTCAATCCGAGCCACGCTCGTACTACCGTCACATTTCTTTGAAACTCCATTTATACATCCTTGACACTTTTCCATTCCTCAAGTCTCACTTGAATTCGACGTATCACTTAGTTGGATCATGCACATATTTTAGGCGTCCCCAAAATACATACATTTCAGCCAAGCTTCATGATAGCGAATTTCGCCATCACCACTCGAATCGGATCGTGCACATATTCGGGCGTTCCTGATATACGTGCATGTCAACCGAGCCTCGTGAGTGGTGCCTCCACAATTCCTATCGCCTTTTGTCGGGACGTCTGCCTAACCGCTAGGCTATGTCTTTAGGCTAATGTCATCTGTCAGTATTGGAATCATAGCTTCCAAACAATAATATCAACACTGACCCCATCCTAAGGTCAAACCAAATTTATAGTACATGATTTTCTACCCAAGCTCGCATCACTCTGATTTCTAAATTTCGAGCATAGATTTCCTACACACATCCCAACTTTTGTCGCACGGTGTCTGAGTCATTCAGCAAAGCCATCCTACGATAAGTTCACTCAACCAAATCTTTAACATATCAATATCGCTTGTTCAACAAGCTATTTCGCATAGTCTATTCCTCCGAACACGTTCGAAAAAATCTGTCTATCAATCCTTCCACGTCAAACACGCTTCGACATAATTCATCGCTAAACCATAATTCACATTTCGTACTCCCTAAGTCATTTATCCCAATTCACGTATTCGATCACAAGGTCGTCTGACTTAACAATATGTTGTACCCCGATCTTACGCGAGTCAGATTATCCATGGTGGACATGAATCACCACGCACACTCCCGCAAGATAATCATCCTCATCGGGATGTAACTCTTATTTTGTGTCTAGACTAATTTATTCTCGATACGTGGATTGGATCTATTCAATCCTTAAGTTTACTCAATCATCAATCACAAGTTCAAACATCCTTGAATTTTCCTTCGCATCAAACCATCAAGTCGAGACAATCAAAGTTGCCGCATCCTAATTTTTCGAGTTCAATCATTCCCGTGACATGAATCACCATGTCAGCGCTCACGCAAAACGATCGCCCCAAATCCGACACGATACATGTGCGAGGCTAGAGTTGCGCTCGTGCAAGACAAGATTGTCGACGTTGTAGTTATCAACGTGACCATCATGACACAATCATTTTCATCTAACATTCATCTCAATCAAAATCCTAAGTATATTATCCGTCAGAACGATAACACTTGCACGACTGTCATTCGTAGAGTCAGAGTACCCCCGAGTTATCGCATATCGATCTTTGATACGCCTTAATACCATCGACGATATGCGTAACCTGACGATCTTCCTTTGCAACCAATTTTGAGTCGTACGAATGATGCTGTCGTCCGACTGGATAATCTCCTCGATATTCAAAATCAGTTTCGATCATTATCCCTCGAATCATTCACAACATTAATTTTCTCAAACCCAAATTCATGTATTGTTCATCCGTCTATCTTAAGTCATCGAGCTACATTTTTCTCAAATCATATCATTTCTTGCTAACTCATATTATCGAGCAACATCCATTCTAATCCTTAGAGTCGTTCGTGTAACTTCAAAATTTAACTTTTTCATGCACGCTATCTCCCCATCGTGCTAACTTTTTCTATACAATCCACCTATCAATTTCCATTATCAAGTCATCCGTTCGCTACACCTTAACTCTTCTTCGATTTGATTTCACCTACTCAATTATTTTCGCGTTTCATACTTCGCGCAATCCTCAATCCCGTGCATGTTCCATGCACGTTAATTTCTAGGTTGTTCGAACCAACTAGTCAAACTTCGAGACTAAAACTTATTCAACGATACTCAATCTACGGCTTTACATACGTGCGACGCTTGCTGATAGACTCATCGACACCCCACATCCTCAATCAATCGATCGGCATCCCTGAAGCTATCGCATACACCACTCAGGGATGAAGTCATTTGACAAATCCTCAAAACTATCATTCGAGTCAAAATCACTTCTTCAAATCTTTCGTTCGAACCATTCCTCAATTTCCAAGCACGCTCATTTATATCGTACCAACGTTATCGTCGCTAGATAGCACCCCTATCGATAGTCACTCATTTACTCAATCGAGTTCAACTCGTTCTTGCTCGACACTATTTAATTTCTGCACTCGACTTTTCTAAGGTCGACGCAACTTTGGTGTATATGCCCAGCCCGACTTAGCCAACCGTGCTTACGCGAACCATCTTTTTATTTTGTCAAAAACTGTTCTCCTATGTTTTGCAAAATAGATAGACTTATTGTATGGACATCTGTGGGACATTTGAGGGAGAGCGCACCAACGATATCAACTTTTTGGAAGCAACACTTCAGAGTTTGTAGAAACAACAGAGTTAAAGAATTCAATCGATAGTCCAAGGACGTAAAGCCGTGCTCTGATACCATTATGTCACGCCCCACTCCCGTAGGAGCGATCGTCTTCGCTAAGGCGTAATGCCGCACGAGCCTAGATTTGTGCTCGTACAATACGGGTTCCATAGCGGCCGATTATAGCGGCTACGACGGGGTCGTCGCACAGAAGTCCTTAGCAGAGACATTGAATAATAACAACAGAAATTTGAAGCAACACACAAGTTATTCAAAAGAAGCTCTTTATTGATATTGAAACAAGGATTACAATGGGGTGCAAGGCCAAGATTACAATCACTCAAGCTCACTCTTCTCACATTACAAGTCACTCAGCTCTCTCTCATCTCTTAATACAAGTCTTGAACCAGCGGATGCTTCGGAAGGCGACGTCCATACATTATGCCCCGTATAAGTCTTAAATCCACGCGGTCGCACACCTCGAATCGCCAAAGAACTCCGTTCCCCGATGCATCCAAACGAGCTCCGTGCCACGAGCTTCTACCTGTGCCTTCACATGAAAACTATGTGGGTGTCAGTACTCAACTGTACTGGTAGAATGAGCTTCTCGTCCACCCATACAAAACCGACACGTTTGATTTACTTTGTGCAACATAACCCTTTTGATTGTCTTTCTACTCTTGTATTAGGATTATTTTAGGACAGACGCCTTGGTCTATTTCGTGTCTCTAGACCATTCTGTGCTTGCAAAAACAACGTTAACCTATCAAGTCGTGTTTGCCTTACGACCCAAAATCAGAGGCGCGAACTACACGATAGTACTCAATTTCTTTGTGATCGTGCTACAAATCCATCTTGCCGTGCCTCGCAACTCGGTGCGACTTAACTATATTACCGCCTCGTGGCCCTTGCTACTTTGATCACCAACTGACCCAAATCAAGACTTGTGGATATAGTGTCACTCAACCAACTTTGCCTTGCGGCATTTCCTTAAACTCAAGATGACTCAATCAAACTTATGCAACTTATATGCCGACAACTTAAGACTCGATGCCACATCTCGTGCCGAAGCAGGTCGCCTACGTTGTAGCCAAATCTTAGGCCCAAATATTGTATTCTAACTGTACACACATTCAACTCAACTCAATCCAAAGACACACACACGGATTGTCGCCCGTGCCGACCCACATATATGAGGTCACTAGCACCACAAGCTATTTTGGACACGTAGCTGGTATATGATGGACCGGTCAAAGCAAGTAGCTAGCCCCAATGAGCATCCACCGAATACTTGCCTTTCGGCTCAGCTATCCCGCTTACATTCACCTACGGTTTCCTCCTAGGCCGAGTCGGTACCGTGGCCCCAGGTTGCCGCTCGAGGAACCATCGCCCTTGTCGACAAGTTGTCCATGACCATGCAAGACTCGACTCAAACTGACGTCTTACACAATCATCCTTCTTTCAGTGTTACCATCTCTTTCAAAACCAATATCAAGACTTCTATCATTTAGAGCCCTTGACGACCCACGGTCGCGAGCATTCTTTTCATGTTACCATATCATTTCATTCAACTCATGAATGCCTATTTGATAGTCCTTTCTCCAAAACTCACTTGAATCATTTGTGGTTCTTGCCTTAAACACTAAGTCTGTGCATCGTGCCTTAAGCCAACTGAACTCTATACGACACCAACGCCCAAGTCATACTCTATATGACGGGCCTTGAGACCGTAAGACTATGTGGATACACCCAGCCGTGGAACTCGTAGGACCGTGCTTGTTACTACTCTAATAGCCTAACATAACTTGCCTAACTTAACTTTACAACAACTCGACGAACAAAGGCTGCGTCAAGCTTTGCCTTGATGGAACGTGCCGTGCACGTGTCCGACTTAAACGAACAAGTTATTTGGTTGCCTAGAATTATACCATTAGTTGTGCAATACAGCTTAACCAATGGGGCGGGCAAAGGCTATGCCAAGCCTTGGACAAATGGATCATGTATGATTTATCAAGCATTCATACGGGCGACGCCTATGACTTAGGCTACGTTCATAACTTTGCCTACTTAACCAACTTTCCTTCTCCCAAGCTACGGGACGAAGGATCAAGTGTCATTTTCAAAACAAGCCGTGCACCAACTCTAAGCCGACCATTGGACCTTTCCATATTCTAACTCAATTTGACCCGTCGGGATTACTCTCTTTAGCTATGTGGATTCGTCTCTTTTATTATCAAGCCTACTTGTGCAAGTTGAAAATGTGTGATTTATTATGTGAAGGCTAAGATGAGGCAAGTTCACCAAAACTACCCCACCTGAGCGAGGAGTCACCTCGACCGAGCGGGCCTCCGAGTAGCCGTTGCAAGGCTAAGTCCGAACGCCGTTGGCATTTCGATTCCTCCGATTGGATGAGCGGGACGGGGCACTACAAATACCCTCAAATGTCATAGGATAAGACTGAGGAGGAACAGGTACAGTAGGAGCAGGTGCAGGAGGTGGAGGAGCAGTGGCAATGCTACAACGAGAAAGCTTGAGAAACTTGGGCTTAGGGTCCAGAGCACAAGTGGATAAGTCTATGTCAAAATGCTGAAAATGTATGGGATAAGCATCGCATAAGAGAGGTTACGATCTCTTCTGCGACATCTACCCATCATCTGAATAATAGTCTCAGGGACAGAAAAAGGAATCCCCTTAAGAATGTTATACAGGGCAGAAAGTTCTAGTGCAGTGACATCATCTTTTGAAGTATATTTGGGAAGTAGAGTGGAATAGATGATGCGATATAACTCGTAGTTAAACAAGTTCAAGTTATTGGCCTTGAACTTTCCAGGACGAGCATGTGCGTGCGCACAAAGCTCATTCTTGAAACTAACAAGAGTCGTGCCCTCGGGAAAATCGAAGTCGGTAATATCATCGAGTGGGGCACCTTCGTTTGGAATACCAAGGATTTTCGCTAGCAACACATCATTGAACTCGATATCGATCCCACCAACATGAGTTCTTGCGGTAAAAGTGTCTAATACGAAGTTACAATAGAACAATCTAAGGACATTAGTAGCTATAGGGAATTGTAGGGTAGCAAGATGGTGTAACCCTAATGCCTCAAAGAAGGAACGGTGTTCAGGAAATACAGTCCATTTAATCGGAGAGCCGGTACATATAGTGCGCATAGCAAAATCGGCATACCAAAACAATGCTTGGTCATGAGTTTTGAAGTAAAACTATCTGATGCGCCGTCATCCGATTGGACCAGAGAAAAGAGGGAATCTGTGTTCGGATCAGAAGACGAAGCCTCTTCACTGGAATGGGTCTTCTTCCTCTTGAAAGGATTGAATCCCTTAGACATTCTTTCCCAAAACTAAAAAACCTTAAAAATTTGAAAGTGGAGGAGAGAAGGAATTATACCTTCCGAGAATCAAGTATGTTGTAGAGGAGGCGATTCTCCGCACGAATCCAAGTTTTGGATAGAAATCTCCACGTAGATTGGAAGAAAAGGAGTGGAGAATTGCTAGGGTTCGGGGTGTTCTTTGGCTGCTACTGCTGTGATGAGAAATTAGTTTAGAAGTGATGAAGAGGAGAAGGCCTCGGGTTCTGGTTTAAAACGCATACAACACCAACAGAACTCTGGCCAAATTCGGACTGAACTCGTGCCGAATTCGCCTAGGGTTCTCCTGTTTTTTTTTTAAAAAAATTTATGTGGGCCATATCCTTTTCATCAACTCATTTCAAATATTTAATTCAAAGTTTAGTAATTTTAAATTTCAAATAATATAATTAATATTATTTTATAAATTAATTTTCTTTACTCAGCATCTATTTCAGATTAGTTGTAGGAGTACTGTCCCAGCTAATAGAGGTTCACCGGGGAACACTTAAGTACCGCTTCGCTTCGACCGTAGTCGTGGTGACAGACAGACTCTTTTTAGGCTTGTCTCAAAAACAGTTATTGAGTATTGAATAAATTAAATAATAAAACAAAATTAATTAATATTATTGACATCTAAAATTCCTAATTATCGATGTAAATAATTGAAACGATCTTCCGCTAGAGGTTTTGTGAATATGTCAGCCAATTGATTCTGTGTGTCTATGTATACAAGGTTTATATCTCCATTTTGTTGATGATCTCTAAGAAAATGATTTCGAATCTCGATATGCTTAGTACGAGAGTGACATACTGGATTCTTAGCCAAATTAATAGAACTAGTGTTATCACAGAAAATGGGTATATGTGTGAAATGTAATCCATAGTCTTCTAAAGTTTGCTTCATCTACAAAATTTATGCACAACAACGTCTTGCGGCGATATACTCAGCCTCAGTTGTTGATAATGCGATAAAATTTTACTTTTTGCTAAACCAAGAGACTAGGGCTTTTCCTAGGAAATGACATGTGCCGCTGGTATTTTTTTATTTATTTTGCATCCGGCAAAATCAGCATCAGAATAACCGGTTAGGTCAAATGACTTGGTTTTGGGATACCATAAGCCGACAGAAGAGGTGCCTTTAAGGTATCGGAAGATATGCTTAACAGCGCACAGATGTGATTTCTTAGGATTGGCTTGAAAATGTGTGCACAAGTAAACACTAAACATAATGTCTGGTCGACTAGCAGTTAAGTACAGTAAGCTACCGATCATACCTCGATACTTACATATGTCGACGAGTTTGCCTTGTTCATCAATATCAAGCTTGGTTGAAGTCGCCATTGGATTGCTAAGTGGTTTGACTGCTTCCAGGTCGAACTTTTTTAATAGATCTTTTGTGTACTTTGCTTGATTTATGAACGTTCCATTGTTAGTTTGTTTGATTTGCAGTCTGAGAAAGAATTTCAGCTCTCCCATCATGCTCATCTCAAACTCATTCTGCATACACTTTGAAAAGTCTTGACAAAGAGATTCATCAGTGGATCCAAAAATAATATCATCTACATAGATTTGAATCAAAAGAATATTGTTATTCAAAGATTTTATAAACAGTGTAGTGTCAACCTTTTCCTTTGAAAAACTGTTGTCAAGTAAAAAATAGCTTAGACGATCGTACCAAGCACGAGGGGCTTGTTTTAAACCATATAAGGCTTTCTTTAACTTGAAGACATAATCAGGATTTTTGAAATCAGTAAATCTAGAGGTTGAGCTACATAAACTTCTTCTTTTATAAAACCATTCAAAAATGCGCTTTTAACATCCATTTGAAATAACTTGAAATTATGAAAACATGCAAATGCTCATAACATGCGAATGGATTCTAATCTCGTAACTGGGGCATAAGTCTCATCGTAGTCGATACCTTCTTCTTGATTGTATCCTTGAGCTACGAGTCGAGCCTTATTACGAGTCACTAAACCATTCTCGTTCAGTTTGTTTCAGAATACCCAACGGGTGCCAATGACCGGATGATCAATGGGCTTGGGAACAAGTTCCCAAACTTGATTCCGTTTGAATTGATTTAATTCCTCTTGCATAGCATTTAAGCAAAAATTATCACTACATGCTTCTTCAATGTTTTTGGGTTCAAGCTGTGAAATAAAAATAACACAAGAAGCTATATCTTTATTAGAGGGACGAGTACTTACACCCTTGTTAATCTCACCAATTACCAAGTCCTTTGGATGATTTGCGAAGAATCTTATTTCTTTTGGCGTAACCTCAGGATTGCTGGTTTTGGCTTCTTTGCTTGAAAGTTCTGTATCTTTGTGTGAAGGTTTTGCAGTAGCTGTACTTGGTATAATCACGTCTTCATTGTCGTCATCGTCTGAATGTTGATTTAGTTCATCAAACTTGACATTAATTGATTCTTCGATGATCATGGTTCTCTTGTTGAAGACTCTGTACCCTTTGCTCTTTGCTGCATAACCTAAAAATATACATTCATCGACCTTTTCATCAAATTTACTCAGATTGTCTTTAGTATTTAGAATAAAGAATTTACAACCAAAAATCATGAAATATAAAACATTGGGTGTTCTATCAAACAATAGTTCATAGGGAGTCTTCTTCGATATAGGTCGAATTAGAACCCTATTGAGAATATAGCACGCTGTATTGACAGCTTCAGCCCAAAAATATCTAGGTAGACTAAACTGGTTCAACATTACTCTAGCCATTTCAGATAGAGTCCTGTTATTACGTTCCATAACTCTATTTTGTTGTGGAGTCCTAGGGCAGGAAAATTCATACAAATAACCGTATGTGTCACAGAATTGCTTGAACTCTGCATTCTCAAATTCACCTCTATGATCACTATGAATGCGAGTAATCATGAAACTTTTCTCATTCTGTACTTTCTTGCAAAAGGTGACGAATTCTGACAAAGCATCGTTCTTGCGTGCAAGAAAATATACCCATGTGTATTTAGAGAAATCATCTACAATGATAAATGCATATAACTTACCACCTAGACTAGCAATTCTACTTAGTCCAAATAAGTCCATATGCAACAATTGTAGAGGTCTAGTGGTACTTACAGTGTTCTTGGATTTAAAGGCGGATCGGGTAGCTTTGTTCTTTTCATATTCGCTACATACCATATCCTTCTTGAAATATATGTCCAGTAAGCCGCGTACCAACTTCTTTGTGGATATTTTGAAATTGCGTCCATGTTTGCATGACCGAGTCTCATATGCCATTGTTGACTCTCAATGCTCTTAGCCATCAAGCATCTACCTGCTTTGTTAGCATCTTCTAACAGATAGAAAACATATATGTTGTCTTCCCTGATACCTTCAAAGATAGTACTACCAGTTGAACTATCAACTATAGTACATTTATCTTTGACGAAGTTAATGCCATAACCGTGATCAGCTAAATGGCTTATGCTGAGCAGATTATGTTTTGACTCGATAACTAGACAGACATCTTTAATCATAGGATAGGGAGCCTTACCAATGTCACTGATACCGATTATGTATCCTCTTAAATTATTATCGAAGGAGACGTATCCTTCTTTATTCTTCTTCGACAGTGTTGCGAATGATGAAGCATCACCGGTCATTTGCCGTGATCAACCACTATCGAGGATCCATTTGCTTCTAGCATGTGAAGGACGTTCCACCTACAAAATAATTTGCAGATGAAACTCTTGGTACCCATTTCTTGTAGGGTCCTGACAGGTTAGTTTTTGGTATCCATGCATAAACATTTAAATCTACTAACTTTCTGATTCTACATGTAGAGGATATATGACCAATGAGGCCACAATAATGATATTTTGTATGTTGAGTGTTGAAAGTTGTGTGAGGTGCATGATTGGTAGGTTTTGGTTTTCTAGTATAGAAAAATGTATGTCTATTAGTCTTCTTGGGCATAGATTTGGTATGGTTTGGTTTGATAGTGTTTGGTTTGAGTATGTTCCGATGATTCGGTAATTGACACATGTTAGAATAGGAAGCAGCAACTTCAGGCCATTTTCTTAAACTAATTTCCAACTTTTTGGAGGTGTCATATAATCTAGTGTAGTCAGATGTAAGTATTTCCTTTCTCACTTGTGCACACTGGAGACTCTTTCTCTCCTTAGATAAGTCTTCCTTTAGCTGGATGATAGTTTGATCTTTTTCTTCGGATAACTTGATGGTCTCGTGTAACAACAACTTAATAGATGAAAGCTCACCATGTAGAAGCATGGAATTTCAGACGCATCTACAGGCCAGAATTCCTATGCGCCTAGCATTACATGCGCCAGGGAACATCAAACGAAGTACTGGACACAGCAAGACAGCAAAAGTATAGACATCAAAAGGATTTTTTTTATATAAAAGTCTATTACATGTCTAAAAAAAGGCTTTACAAAGGAGAATTTCTATATAAAGAAAAGATCCTAAGACTACAGCCAGGCGCAGTAAACTAGAATGCACCTTCTGCCCGGCGCATCATCAGTCAGGCGCATCACTTCAGTGTCTCAGTCAGGCATATTTATTTCAGAGTCTCAGTCAGGCGTATCTATTTCAACGTCTCAGTTATGCGCATCATGAAGTCTCAACATATGCGCTCTACTTCGACCCGATCAAGTGCTTCGACTAATGAAGCATTTATTGAGCAGAACAAGGGTGGGCGATCGATCCCACCCTAGCTGGAGGAAGAGCTCTCCAAAGTCTAAGGAAGAGGAGAGCACCGATCTGCGGCTAAAGGAGCAGCTTTCAACACAACCAGAATGGGCAACACCTACTCTAGCAGGAGAAAGAGCTCTCCAAAGTCGAAGGAAGATGGGGGCACCACAATTCTGATCTGCAGCTCTTCTAGCATAACAGAGACAGGGCTCGAGCATCCCAATCTTTGGATGCAACATGCACCTTTCGTCTGCCTCAGAAGCCCTCGACCCCGACTTTTGGATGTAACAGTCACCTTCACGAGTGCATGAATGAAGACAATTCGTCGCATCTTTACCCTCGGGAGCATCTTGTTAACAGAATGTGCTCGAACAAATAAGTTCATTCGGGAGGACGTGAGAGAACGAGAAGCAAACTCTCTCCTTGCCACTATTTATAGGTTGGGCAAATCAAACCCATGTGCCAAGTGGCGGGCTCTCCGAATCCCGTGCAATGAATTTTCATTTACGGTGATGAACCTGACGCTTCGAATTTGGCCAAGTCAAAACGGCTATTTAAAGCACTCGAAGAACACAATAGTCAGACTAATAAAGACGCGTTATACAAATGGATGCGCTGGTCAGATACCGCATATCGTACAGACGCGCCCGTTGGTACCAAGCACCCTGTATGGGTGTGGCTAATAATACACAGATCCATGCATCCTAATCAACATGGACCCATGCGCCCAGTAGAACGCAGATCAATGTGCCTACTCAACAGCCCATCACCCGTCAAGAACATTAAATACTGAAGTCTGACATGGCAACAGCCATGCCTCAATGACAGAGCAGCAACAGCTTTTACAGAAAATAAAGCACCGCTGATGTCAGCGTCATCATTAATCTCTTCCTGTGGTTACAAGCCACGTGGCCGCCCAACCATTCGTATGTGCCTCCGTAGCCATGCGTCCAAACCTCTGTATGCGCTTCAAGAGCCATGCGCCTCAGACCTTCCTCTGATCCCTAAAGAAAGAGGTCTAGTCGCTACTGAAGCTTCGCATGCGCCTCAAAAGCCATGCGCCCAGATTGGTTCGTAACTCCTGAAGGTTGCGAGCCAAAGTCTTCTCATGTGCCTAGTCCCAGGCGCATCCTATCAGATTACTCTCCACCAAATTCGAGATCTTTGAGCCACGGAACACGCCACGTGTCTTTTGACTCAATTCAGCCTATGAAGGGGTAATAATCACCCAAGATCTTAGCAACAGAAAGATCCTCTCCCATGCTACGTGCCAGCCCACAAAAGCAGCATGAAGGATTCAACCCACAAAGGATGGTGCATCATCCATGCACCTTCTGCAGCTTCAACCATGTGGCGTCCCCACGTACAGGCACATCCTACATATGTGCGCATGAGCAGCCAGCCTGCAAGCTATAAATAGAGGGATCATCTCCTTCTTACACACGGAGAGACACACCTACGGACAGAGACCTACATATACACACAGTGAGAGAGACAGATATAGACACTCAATATCTTCTTCCTCTCTGCAAGCTCCAGCACCCAGAGCAACTCAGACCTTTAGAGAACCGAGAACCGTCGTCAGATCGTCAATGGAGTCAATATATTAGCACTCGCTCCATCGATACAGGGACCCAGATAAACAAAAGTATACTCCTAGGACTACATCTAAGTCCTATATTGTAACACTATTCTGTTTGTAATTAAAATTTGCAATCAAAAGATTTTAATGGCAAACAAGCTGGCGACTCTGCTGGGGACGTCTTTCTCCTCCATCGAGAAAGCTGTGTCGTAATCTGATGATGTGAAGGTGGGCACCTCCCACAAGACGCTGGTCGTACGCCTCAATCAACAAGCATATGAGGAGTTCATCTCTGAAGGCAGTGCAAGTCCTTCGAAGCGGCTGCCGAAGCCGAAGAAGACTCGCCAAGCCTGGGTGCGCAAGGTCGACTCTCCTGGCACCACCACCGAAGGGGATGCACCGATGCAGCTTGCCCTTTCCGCTGACGTCCTCAGCAGCCAAGATGTGCCCACCGGTGCAGCACATCTCTCGGGGAAGCATGGGGCCGACCACATTCCCCAACATTTTTCCTCTCAGACGAGGAAGATGCGTCGACGGAGCAGGGGCACAGCTAACGCCCTGCGTATTAACTCTGATGCACCACAGAAGGCCTCTATCTTTGATAGACTCACTCGCTGTCGTGGCGAGGAGAATTTGGACTCTGAGTACTATGCGTCCCAGCGGGCTGGTATGAAGAAGTCCAAGGCAGCACGTGCCATGCGCCTCGAACGTACTATGCCGGTAGTGAGCCAGAGGCATGCGCTCACAATCATGCGCATTGTCAATGGTAAACTGTACAAGGTTGACTAGGGTACTTCTGCGCCACGAACAGGACGACCTTCAAAGTCCTTGTCACACTTGGGCGCATCTGCTGTATTTGCAACCAAGTCGTGCAAGGCAAACTCAGTGGTCTTGAGCCCCCGCGCCTATATTGGTTGTGCGTCTGAGGCTGGTTCAAGTCACTTTAAATGTTGTTCCCCCAATATTGATCTGGGCGCATCTTTTGCGTCGGATCAGGGGGTGTAGCATTCACTTGACCACCCCGGTGCTTGGCCTTGCCATGCGCCTGATGGGGGTATGAAGGTGGCACTATCATCCAATGATCTGCGTAACATGATCACTCATAAATGCCGATCAGAAGAGTCCTGACAAGCACAATACGCCCCTCACAGGGCACACCTGTGCTGTAGTCACCATCAACTGTTGTTGCAAGACAGCAGTCCCACCAAGGCAGTCTGTATTCCAGCGGCTGCAATCATCAACACCTCTCCAACATCGCCTCGGGAAGAAGGTGTCAACTGAAGAGGAGCCAGAACTACTGGTTGCTTCCTGCAACGTAGTCTCCAAATCCCTATCAATTCGGAAGGCGACTGACAGCTCATCGACTTTGTCCTCATCCAAGAGCCAGCCGAGGAAGACCAAGACGTCTGTCCCGTCCTCAGGAGTGTTTGAGGGCACTCGGGGAAGAAAGAAGATCTCAGAAGAAGCCGGGGGTAGTCAAGCCCCTGTGGATCTTCATCCTGGAGATGAAGTCAGCCTCCCGGACATAGCTGGGGGTAGTCAAGCCCCTGTGGATCTTCATCTCGAAGACGAAGACGTCCTTCAAGACAAAACTGGGGGTAGTCAGTTCCTTGCTGATGCTTCTCCCGATGACGAAGGTGTCCTCCAGAACATAGCTGGGGGTAGCCAAGACGAAGCTCCGGGGGAAGTTCCTCTTCTACAAGAGAGCGAAGCCGAAAGCGAAGCCTCAACCGATCCATCCACTTCCAGTCACGTCATGACGGTGTACATGACGGGAGCTGGTGATGCGGAGTCAGATGCGCCGCCAGCAGATCTCGTCCAGCGCATGGATACCTTAGAGGGAGGACTCAAAACCCTCTCTGCCTCCATGTAAACACTGAATCAAGCAGTGTTCGAGATACGGTCAGCTTTGGCCAGAGCACCTTCCACCGGTCCTGACCCAGGGGCCAATAAAGAATTAAGTGTACCCCTTCAACGGGTATCCTTGGATACAGATCGCCGTGAAGTACCTCGGATGTCGGAACCGTCAAATGCCCAACTTCAGGCTGTACCACGTTCTCCAACTCCCAACTCTACGAATGATGTGGTGGAAATGATCAGGGACTTGCGTGAGCACTTTGAGTCTAAGAACAGACAGGAGGAGCGCCAGAAGATGGGGATCCCGCAACCATACCCCCTCGAATGGAACAAAGTGGTTTATCCTCCCAAATATAAACCACAAACGTTGACACCAAACGACGGAAATGACTCTCTACGTCGTTATCTGACGTACTTCCAGTCTCAAACGGGACATCTCCCAAAGGAAGACGCGCTACTCACCAGCCTGTTCGTCGGGGCATTGAGAGGAGTGGCTTACGACTGGTACTGCAGTCTCCCTGACAACTCTATATCTTCCTTCGACGACTTCACACGTCTCTTCCTCGATCGTTTCTACGACGGAGGGAAAGACATGACAATGGCGTCCCTGATAGAGGTGCGTCAAAAGGAGAAGGAGACGGTTCGAACATTCATCAAACGTTTTCGACAAGCCTGTTTCAGACTATCCCCGGACATGCCAGAACATGTACTCCTCTCTTCCTGCAGCATGAACATGCTTTCTGCGATCAAGCTCTGGCTCAACTCCACTCCTCCTCCCGATTGGAGCTCATTGATTATTGAGGCTGAAGCTGCTGAAAAGAAGGCATCCAATGCTCGCCTTCTGGGAGTCAGTTTCCATGCTTTTGAAGACAAGGGAAAACGGCCTGCTGCTAACAACCCTGGACGTAAGACGAAAGGAAAACAGGCGCTGACTGTCAATGCCTCCAAAGGTGCACAAGCACCTATTCAGAAGCCTCCGCTTGCGTCGAGGCCAAAGGAGGTCTATTCTTTCAATGACGAAGACACCTTGCAACTCTTCGAGATACTGAAGCAGGGTGACAAGATCAAATTGTCGGACTCGAAGCGTCCCGACAAGGTTGGGAGAGTGGACAATCTAAGGTACTGTCACTACCATCGGTTTGTCGGACACCCAACTTAGGACTGTTATGTCCTCAAGAACTGCATCCAACGCATGATCAATGCGAACGTCATCTCCGTTGACTATGAGGAGAAGACAGTCTCGGCCAACCTGGTGTCGCTCCAATTTGGCACCTTGCCGCCAACCACAACACAATATGGTGTCGTCCCCATCCCAAAGGCGACAATGGAGGTGGTCAACCTACCATCTATTTGTGACAACGTGAGTGGACTCATCCCACTCAACATATCTCGTGGAGAGAACTTATGGGTTCACCCCGATCTCGTCTCCGAGGTTACTCAACCGGGGGTACACTCTACCTCCAAAGCTAAGGGCAAGAAGATCAAGTCTTGCCGCGTGGTCTTTTCCTCCACAGAAGAGGCTCTTCATGTACAAACCCGTTCGCAGCTGAACGTCCAACCCAACGAAGCTGCCGTTGAGGTGGTGCCTCCCTGCACTGCCTCTGCTGTCGAAGAAGGAGGTCTATCCAAACCTCCAGCAGCCAATAAATAGAAGCATGTAGAGGCCCGTTTCGACAAGCCTTTGCGAAGGAAGAATGCTTCGGGGCTGGCCAAGCCCCATAACTTTGACATACTGGCACAACTTGCTGATACTCCCGTCCGCTTATCTCTGTACGAGCTGCTTCACCTTTCTAAAGACACCCGCGAAGCTCTCTGTGAAGCCTTGAAGGATGCTGAGTCCTTCATCAGTCAGGTTCAGCAGCCTGAGGATCTCCCGATCACATGTGCGTACTGCCATTGTGCGGATGAGGTAATCCCCAACATAACCTTCATCCAACAAGACATGCTGCTCAAGCACAACCGGCACAACAGGCCACTGTATTACACAAGGTATGTTGGTTCCGTCAAGGTGAAGCAAATTCAGATTGACCCAGGGTCTTTCCTCAGCATCATCCCTAGGACTCTGCTGTCAATACTGGGGATTCCGATGTACCGACTGGCGCCCTCCAACACAATAATTAGCGGCTTCAATGCTAGCAAAAGTGAACCGTTGGGCAAAATATGGCTGAAATGTCATATCGGTAACCTCCGAACCGAGGTGACTTGCTATGTCGTGGATGCCAACGTCAACTATAACCTCCTCCTGGGTCGTCCGTGGCTGCATGAGTACATGGTGGTGCCATCTACACTCCACCAATGTATGAAGTATGTGTCCACCAACGACATCATCCGGAAGAGTTCGCGGACATTGACCCTTTCAAAGGGGTCGAAGCCTACTTCACCGATGCTACCCTATACAAGTCACTCGACGAAGGGGAAGCCAACGACGCTGATGATGAAACAGAAACAGTGGCAGAGCCGGACATAGAGCCAGAGATGATTTCCAATGCTCCTTTGAAGATTAGACTCAAAGGGAAACCGCCTCAGATGCTGCCTCCCATGACTATCAAGCTACCTGGAAAAGCACCGACTTCTCTAGGTAGAGCACCTACTAAAGCTCCCTTGAAGGTACGGCTCAAGGGAAAACTTCCTTAGACGTCGGCTCCCCTTGTGGCAAAACTACAGCGGAAGGCACCTATCATAGAGGGCACAATCGAGGTACCCCTGAAGGTGCGTCTCAAAGGCAAGCCTCCACAATCATCCAAGCTGCAAGAGAAGGCCCACACAGTCCTCTCGGACCCCAAGGTCAAATCTGCGATGGACTCTCCCGAACCGGCTCCGGTGCTCACAGATGAAGAGTTAGGAGAGTACATCTCTGCTGATATAGATGCACCTTCCCTTGATAATGTAATCCCGCGGGACAAAATCTCGTGTTTTATCAATAATAGAGTGTCTTTCAATTATTCTAGTCTTCCATATTAGAATGCTATGTATACACTAGATAATGCTCTACGGTCTTTACAAACACAAATAACGACCGTCAATCATGTAAATCAAGTAGTCCCGTCCCAAGGAGTCTATTTTATAGTCTCACTACAGAATCGGGATAAAGAACCCATCATCTTCGGCAAAGTCGAGCATCATCAAGACCTTCCGCCACTCGAGCAAGAACCAGATACCGATAGAATACAAGTCTATCGGTACACGGACAAGGCAAAGTACCTCATCCAAAAGATGGGTTACGATCTGAAGAGCAACAGATGCCTGAACTACGGCGAAGGCTGGCATCTTCCCCTCTGGATTCCAACACCTAAAGGAAAGCCGCAGGACTACTATCATCGTACTCGACGGGGGGTAGGCTATGTCATGCCACCGACAACTCTAGAGAGTTCGGAAGCAGAAGAAATGGAACACTCTCATTCATCTGAAGCATCAACTTGGGATTCCGATACCAGTATCGGCTCAGTCCTCAGGAAGGTGCTATCAGTCAATATGACATCTGCACAAACTCAAGAGGATGAAGGTGATGACCAAATACTGGAATTCTTTAAGGAAGAACCTTGGGCTCAATGCCTAGGAGCACAGTAGGAGTCTTATTTTGAATTATACGAACCCCCTACCGAAGACGAGGTCGAACAAGTTGACCTTGGGGATGGATCTCCTTCCAAGCCCATCTTCATCAGCAAAAGTCTAAAGGAAGAATACCGGGAGTCTTTGGTTTAATTGGCCAAAGAATATATCGACGTCTTCGCCTGGAGCTACGAAGATATGTCAGGACTTGATCCCCAGATTGTAATGCATAGACTTAACATCTTGCCTGATGCTAAGTCTGTAAAGCAACAACAACGACGATTTCGTCCTGACATCATGAACGCTATCGATCAGGAGGTGGAAAAACTCCTGAGCAGCGGATTCATCCGTGAAGAGCAACATCCGGACTGGGTGGCCAATGTCATCCCTGTCACCATAAAGAATGGAAAGATACGAGTCTGCATCGACTTAAGGGATCTCAATACTGCTTGCCCGAAGGACGAATTCTCGCTTCCAATTAGTGACGTGATGATCGACAATACATGTGGCTTCGAACACATGTCTTTCATGGACGGGTATTTGGGTTATAACCAGATCAAAATATTCCCTGATGACGTAAAACATACGTCATTCAGGACACCAAATGGGGTTTTCTGCTACATAGTGATGTCCTTTAGCTTGAAGAACGCCGGTGCTACATACCAAAGAGCTATGAGTACCATCTTCAGTCAATATCTACGCAAAACAGTTGAGTGCTATGTTGATGATATTGCTGTCAAGAGCCGTCTCAAAGAAGATCACCTACAAGACCTAAAGACAGTCTTCGATCTCATGCGAGCGCATCAACTCAAGATGAATCCCGCTAAATCCTTCTTTGGAGTTTCTAGCAGAAAGTTCTTGGGCTTCATTATCATGACGAAAGGCATTCATATCGATCCCGAGAAAACTAAAGCCATCCTTGACATGGACCCTCCGAAGAACCTCCGAAAACTTCGAAGCCTGCAAGGGCGTCTGGCATACATCCGAAGGTTTATAGCAATCCTTTCCAGAAAATGCCAACCCTTCATCCAGCTCATGAAGAAGGGAGTCTCCTACGTCTGGACAGAAGAATGCTAGAAAGCTTTCGACGATATCAAGCTTACTTGACGAGCCCGCCAGTCCTGGTGGCACCTGTCGCAGGCAAACCATTTCTCCTCTACGTCCGTGCCATAGATCATTCCCTCGGTGCTTTGTTGGCTCAGAACAACGATGCGGGCTATGAGCAAGCTATCTGCTACCTTAGTAGAACGATGATCGGGGCCAAACACCGGTACAACCCCGTCGAAAAGGAGTGCTTGGCTTTGGTGTTCGCCATTCAGAAGACTCGCCATTATGTTTCGGGCCAGACAATTCATGTCATCTCCCGAGTCAATCCACTCAGGGTTCTCATGACGAAGCCGGGATCCTTGAACTCCCGACTAGCTACATGGGCAATTCTGCTGACACCATATAATATGGTCTTCGTCCCACAAAAAGCCGTCAAGGGCCAAGCTCTGGCCGACTGTTTAACTGTATACCCCATCCCAGAGTCCTCCAGACTCTATGAAGACATCCCGGATGAGGTCCAAGAATTAAACGTCACTGAAGAAAACCCCGTCTGGCGGGTGTTTTTCGATGTCGCTTCGAGAACAGGCCCCAAAGGCCAAATCATCGCAGGAGTGGGGGTGGTCTTAGTCTCCCCCGATCAGCTGGTCATCCAGCGTGCCTACTCTCTTTCGAAGCCTTGCTCCAACAATGTTGCTGAGTACAATGCTCTCATCATGGGACTCCAGCTGGCACAACAGCTGGAGGTGGATCATCTGGAAGCTTACAGCGATTCAAAACTCGTCATTTATCAAATCCGAAGGCAGTACGAAGTTTGCCATGAAGATCTGGTTCCTTACCATGAAGCTGCATTGAATATTATTTCAACCTTCACTAAGTTCTTTATAGAACACATACCTTGGCTACAAAACCTGGAGGCTGACGCTCTGGCTGGCCTCGCAGCTTCATTAGCAGCACCCCTCGGGACTCAACACTACGTCACGGTAGTTGGATGAGACTTGGTCTATCCCAAAAACAATCTATGCACTCAAATGGCCTATGCCATGGCGACAAGCGTCGATGTTAATATCTGAGACTGGAGGTTCCCATTCATCGACTTTGCTGTCTATGGAATTCTTCCAGAAGACCCGAAGGAAGCCGTCTCAGTCAGAAGACGTTCCCTTCGGTTCTATTATGATACAGCTACTAAAACGCTGTACCGACGCTCCTTCGATGGACTTCTCCTTCGATGTCTATCCAATGAAGAAGCAGCCGAAGCCCTTCGGGAAGCTCATGAAGGGACTTACCGGGCTCATCAACCTGGCCCTAAGTTGTTGGATCGACTGCGACGTATGGGTTACTACTGGCCAACCATGGTAGCCGACGCCGTCGACTATGCTAAAAAGTGCCATACGTGCCAGCTTCACGCCGACTTTATCCATACACCGTCGGAACCACTATATCCTACGGTCGTCTCCTGGCCCTTCGAAGCTTAGGGCATGGACATTATAGGACCTATCACTCCTCCATCATCGAGGGGACATCACTTCATCTTAGCCATCACCGACTACTTCTCCAAATGGGCAGAAGCAGTTCTACTGACGGAAGTAAAAAGCTCCAGGGTGATCAGCTTCATCAAGCACCATGTCATCTACCGTTTCGGGATACCTCGCAGGATTATCTACGATGATGGTCCACAGTTCATTAGCCATGTTTTCAGCAGATTCTGTGACAAGAACCGTATTCAGAACGTAGCATCAACCGCCTACAATCCGGCAGCAAACAGATTGACCGAAGTATTTAACAAGACTATCGTCAAGCTACTCAAAAAGGTCGTGTCATCCAACAAATGTGACTGGGACAAAAAGCTCGGCGAATGTCTTTGGGCCTACCGTACAACGGTACGTACTCTGACGGGCAACACCCCGTTCTTCTTAGTATACGGGAGCAAAGCGGTACTGCCTCTCGAGGTTCAGATACCCTTACTCCGTGTGGCACTCACAAACCAATTAACAGAAAAAAGACAACCAGCGTCGTCGTCTACGAGAATTAGAAGCACTTGACGAAAAGCGTCTCCTAGCTCAGCAGCGCATTGAACTCTATCAAGCCCGTGTATCACAGGCTTTCAACAAAAAAGTCAAGCAGAGAACTTTCCAAGTAGGCGACCTGGTCCTGGCAGTCAGGAGGCCGATGGTGTTGACTCACAAAATACCAGGAAAGTTTGAGCCCAAGTGGGAGGGACCTTTCATCATAGAGACGATATACTCAAACGGTGCTTACCGCCTCGCTCGACCAAACGGGGACTTGTTCATGATGCCCATCAACGGCAAGTTCCTAAAGAAGTACTACTCATGGCATCTTTCAGACATGTACTTCCATCTCTATCCAACAAGGGAGTCAGTAGACCTGATCATCAGAGCTCACATACATCTCTCCTTTACAAAAATCCTATACTTTCGGAACCCAGTTGTTCCGCGGCATTCTATCCCCAGTAGAAGGACAACCACGTCCATATTACCTCTGAGTTACTCCTCTATGCCCTGCAAAGCGTAATCTTACACCACGTAGGATTGCGCTGCTTATCATGTTTACCACGTCCATATTACCTCTGAGTAAACATCCTGTACGCACAACCCTTGCGTTGCCGTACATCAATCGTATAACTTCCATGTCCATATTACCTCTGAGTAGTTCCGCGTATCCTTCCAGAGTCATTCCTACCACATCCATAATACCTCTGAATAGGAAGATTCTGTCATTTGAACCCCGTATTTGCCACGTCTATATTACCTTTGAGCAAACATGTCGGTTCTCTTAAACTTATTATCTGAACCTAAAAACCAAGGTGCGCAAAAGATAATAGGTCCACACAAATCATCAGTTCATGACAACAAAAATGAAAACACCACAAAATTCTTTATCTTTTATTAAAGTAAAGGATTACATCCCCAGCAGAAGTTGCAAACTACAAAATAACAAAAAAGAGAGAGAGACTATAATCCCTAAGCATCACTGGGATTGGCAGAAAGCTCTTCAATCTGACGCTTCAAGTCCTTCGCCCGAGTCTCTGCGGTCGCCAAGACCCGGCGTTCGGCTTCTTGACGCATCACCTCCACAGCTTCAGAGGTAGTATCATTCTCATACTTCTCGTCTAGCTGTTGCTGCTGTTGGGTTAGGACAAGGATCTGGAGGGTGAAAGCTGCTTCCTCCTTCTTAGATGCTATATGTTCAGCCTGGACTCGCTCAGCATCTAACAAGAGTTGGGCTCGCTGGTCTTCAAGATGGCGGATCTTGGCGGTGACCTCTGCTATGCTAGCTTCCAACGAGGCCCGTAACTCTATCTTTTCCTGCGTGGATTGAGATAGCCTCTCCATCGCATCCTCAGCTTCGGCCACCTCACTGTCCCAGACAGCCACCATGGCCTGATAGGATGACTCAACTTCAGCTATCAACTTCTCCTTTTCTGCTTCTATCAGAGCAGAAAAGTCATGTCGCCGGATGCTCTGAAGCTTAAAATGAAGCTGATCAAGCTCGGCCACCGATGCCTCCAGAATCTCGGCCATATGATCGTGGCCCTGGTGCGAACATATCAAACCAATGGAAGGGAGCACCATGGCTTTTACCGTCACAAAATATAGTGCCCCGACCCGCAAGATGCCTTATGATGGATGGTTGGTTTGATGAAGCCTTGTTGGACTTGGTATTATGCGAAGAATCGCTTGGAAGGCTATGCCATCGTGGCAGAAATCGTCCTATGAATATGAGTAGTATTGAACCCTTCAAAGATCCTTTAGCTTCATGCTTAAAATAAAGGATAGAGTGTTATATTTTTTATTGTGTTGCTCAATAACACCTTACATGGAATTTGGAAAGATAATGAAAGATAGTAATCACCTGAACGTAACTGTTGTTGCTAAGATGAATTGTATGCTTGTAAGACGTTGAGAAGAATTACATGACAGGTGAAGGCAAAGTCCCAAATACTTGGGCGGTGAGTATATCGAGCTTTAGCTCGATGAATAGATGGCAAAATAGATGTTAAGACCCAAGAACTGGGCAGTGAGTATGCTTGAACTGCATTCGAATGAATGTATGCTAAAACAGATGCTAAGTCCCAGGAATTAGGCGGTGAGTACATTGAGTTGGTTGGAAAGATGTATGATATCAAAGATGTGGCAAGACATTGGGTAACAACATTCTATTATCCTGTGCCGATGTAGAATATTGATTACGCCAAGACCCTGGATTGGGCAGATGATAATGTGAACATTGGCTCAAGGCAAGATGGCAATATGAATGAGAATGGTGGCTAAATTACTTAGTTTTCCTTATCATGCATTATATGTTTTCTTCTTAGATAAGTTGTATATAGTTGTATGGTCATGGACAACATGTCGACAAGGTGGTTTCTCGAACGGTATTCCTGGGCCATGGAACCCGGTTCGTCCTGGAGGAAACCAATGCTGAAGTAGTAGCACAGTATACAGGACTTGCAGCGGGGCTAGCTACCTGCACTAGCAAGGGCGCTGTATACCTGTAAGTCGGTCCAAGATGGCGTGTCGCCAGTGACCTTCATATAGATAGGTCCAGTGCTAATGATGTTTTATACAGGCAGAGTAAGTTATTACTCAAATACAGGAAAGGATGTCGGCTGTTGGTAAGAATCACCTAAACGGTGATAATTATATTGAATCATGATATTGTTCATAACAATGTCTTGTGCAGGCAGAGTAAGTATTATAAATGTATAGGGATGGCTACACGATCGTGGGTAAGAATCACCAATAGGTGATAACAGTATTCTTTAAATTATGTTGGTTATAAGATTTGCATGCTTTACTTCTTGTCGGCTATAACATGAAATTGACCCTAAAGCAACGAGAAAGACCACTGTTAATAATGTTCTGTAACATGATTACTTAGTATTGTCTTTTCAGGTGAGTTAGGCCAGTACTGCTCGCCAGTACATTGATGATGTACTGACCCACGTTGTGGGCAATATTACAGGTGTATGCTTGGGGGAAATCCTTTGATCAGTGCTTGGCATCGATGAATTGGATGGGTGTGCAGAAGCTCTTCTTTCAAGATGATATCTTCTGCTATACGGGACATAATGTATGGAACAGTGGAACTCAGTTGTACCCGTGAGATTGTAGCTAAATTGGCAAGTTTATTATAAATAAGTCGGTATATTCAGTTATAGCCCAAAGGGCAAGTGTCTACATTCAGTCGGCTATTCAAGAGTCTTGTAATCAGTTGTAAACTCTGTTTTTTGCTGCAAATCTTATAATCCATTATGATTATCAATAAAGAGATACATTTCTTTATATCTTGTGTGACTTTAAATTATCTGTTTGGTTTTACTGCATTATCGATATTTTTTAAGAAATACCAGGAACTGTAATGGTTTTGCCTTGTACAAGTGCAATCTAGACTTGTACGGCATCACACCCAGTAGCTAGTTTTCGATCCTCCGGGATCGGAGCGTGACACGAAACTCCTATTCGCATTCAGCACCATTGATACGCCTTTCTGCAGCATTTTGTACATGGCTTCAACAACAAACTGTACATACTCGTCCACGTCTGCCAACACCTGAGGCGTCATAGCAGGAGTTGGAGGAGCTGCTTTGGACAACAGACCTGCAGAAGACCTACCAACTTCAATCTGTGAGGCTGCAACCTCAACCTTAGCATACCCTCTCTCGTCAGGGACTTGCACTTCGTCACTAGCCCGAGGTGCCAAGTGGGCGAAATGAGCCGGATGAGGTGTGGATACCATCCCCCAAGTGGAAGGAGCAGGAGGTGTGTCCTCCACCACAAGGCCCTTGTCCTTATCAGAGTCAACGACGGATGATCCCCCAACATCCGCATTGATGGTTTTATCCCCGGCCGGGGCAAGACAGCTATCCTTTTCATTCAAAGCGATAAGATTCGCCCCTGACAGTTCAACTTCCCGCAGAGCCAGAGCATCAGCTCTTCCTACAGGAACGGATGTAGGGCTCAGCAGTGATGACAACCCTACCACATCAACCCCCACTTCCGAGGCAGGGATAGGACTTAGCCACGAGGTCTCGTGTGCGACCAACGTCTTGGTACCGCAACCGGGGGGAAGCCCAGTCGGTAAATTCTTGTCAGAGACGTCTCCGCTAGACACAATCTCTCTGACAGCTTCAACATCTTCTTGCGAGCCATCGTCAGAAGAAGACGAGCTCCATACGTCCTCCTCGTCTGGAAGGACTTTTCTTACAACTTCCCTTGAGGCCTCGATGCTTCCAGGCACCCCCTCAATGGATGGTTCTGCTCTTGGTCGAGGCTCTACGCCACCCTCTTGAAGGATCGACCGAGGGACCTCGGCAACCTGAGGCGCTGATACATCTTTAGCCTCTCTTCCAACATAATTCGGAGACACCAAAATCTCCACAGAAGCAACGTCATCAGCACTCCCTTCCCTGAAAGATGCTATAATCGGAGGAATGCGCTCGTCGGAAGAGCTCGCCACCTCCTTCGGCCTACTAATACTCGGTTTCGAAACCCGAGACTTCCTCTTCGACACCTTATAAAAAAAGAAAGGAGGACATAAGTCACAGAAATCAAAGAATAAATCAGACTGTGTAGGACGTCTTTACCTCAGCGGAAGCTGATTCCGTCGGTACTACAGGTGGCACCTCCAGAGCTTCCACCTTCGGAGTCGTCGCTTTCCTCGGTTTTTTGGTACAGACGAACCAGCCTCCTCGTCAACTCGCATCTTTCCAGCTGAGAGCTCTTCCTGAGTTGAGGCTGCAGCAGCAGCCCGATAACCTGCGACCTTCGGTGGACAATATGACCGGGCCGCCGCGAGCATGTTTTTCGTCGCCTCTAGCTGGGTGCCGACAATAAAGCTAGTCTCCCTATCATAATCTGGGGACGCGGTGTTTATGGTGCAATACAACTTCACAACTAAATACAAGATTTGTGGTCGAGGGTCGTGAACTGGAGTAGTGAAGCGAACTCCAGTGCATCCGACATTGTAATATTGACAACCCTGGGCCCCATCCAGTAAACTTCCGACGAACCCTATACTATTACTGGGGTTCCTTAACATCAGCTGGGTATAACCAAACTGGCACGTAAACCGACTCAAAAGATACGGCTCCAGACACCGGTGTGCAGCCACTTCCTCTTATAGAAACGACGGATAAAGGCGTCACCTTCGACATGATCCTCTTCTGGGCCTGGGCTCATCACATTTAGATGATGCAGAATCAACCATCCCATCACATAATGGAATAGTAGCTCAGCTCGGGGAAAGTTGTCTTTCTTGCCCCTCTCGTGGACCACATCATCGACAAAATCTCTCAAACCCCGCAGCAGGTTACACATCATTACAGAAATGAGTGCCAGAGGACGACCAAAAACCAGTTTTACCGCTGGCTAAATGAGGTTCCGGCTCACTCTCTCTACAGATCCAGATCCGCCCGAGAACACATAGTCCCGGAGCCATATCATCAAGTATGCAGTCAACACTGCCTTGAAAGACATTCGGTGCATGCAATGCCAGAAACAACTCCATACGTCGGCACCACTCTCGTTTGAACGAGGAGTCTTCTCGTCCAGTCGGCTCATGTCGGAGGTCACCTCCGTGTGACTCAGTCCTTACGGAGTCACAAAACGAATCTTGGCGGGGTCCGTCAGGTCCTGCTTGAAGACATAATCTCTCCAAGCAGTCACATGGGGCTGCGACCCGCCCCTCTCCCTTCGTTGCATCATATAATAGTGGCTTGCCACCTCCTTGAAAACAACCACCATTTCTGGGTCCTTGTCTTCCAGGACCAGAATCTCTTCATTTGTCGAGAAATATTCCTCATATGGCTCCGAGCCCCAAGGAAGCTTGGACACCTCATACTTCTCATGGAGGGCCAATCCCAACTCCCCTACCGGAGTAAAAAAGGTGCCAGTCTTGGTGTTGAACATCTCCAGGAGGGCAAAAAATATATGTCGATTAAGATCGACACCTGCTTGGGTGGCGTGAAGAGCAGCGGTCAGCCCAATCGCTTTCAGCTCAGTTTTGAACTTCGTCAAGACCCAAAAGGTCAACTCGTTCCACTTTGACACGTGGTGACACCAGCCCTCAACCCCAAAACCTCCTTTCTGATACATAACATTCGATGCCAGCATCCGGCTTGCAAAGATCGAAGCACCGAAAGTGAAAGTGTCAGGAGGAACATCACTATAAATGCTTCCAGGGCGCAGAGCTCGACAATAGTACGAGGTCCCGGCCCGCGAGGAGGCTAAGGTATCTCTTTGATTTGAAGTAACATCAATACGAAGGGTACTCCCCACTGCTCCTCCTTGGGAAGTAGTAAGTTCCCATGGCATCCTCCGTTTGGAGGCCAAACGGTAGAAAGCCGTCAGTGGCAATTGACGCTCAGACTATCGCATGTACAGGGCCACGCCCTTCGCTGTGAAGAACCAGTCTTCCTTGACCTTCAGTATCTTCGCGTCAGTGGAGACCAAGCGGTCACCAAACAGAAAGGCCGATTTCAAGAAAATCACATTCTCGGATTCAGCAGACTTCAGTTTGACGCTCTCCATCATACTTTGGAGAAAAATAGGCGACTGATCCCGGATTTGCAACATCCTCGCGGGAGACTGATCCAGCATGATAGTAGCCTTCGCTAGGTTAATAACTTCCTCGTTGAAGTCGACCCCCATTTGGCAAAGCGAAGCATCCAGAAGGACTTCGTTTAGCAAGGGGATAGTCATCGACATTGACATAGCAAAAACAAAAGTCTTGCAGCAAGGAAAAATTTAGAGGCTTCAAAGACAAAACATTTTGGGGCGCATCAGCAGCCTGGCGCATAATCGGGGCCTCAGCCCATGTGCATCAGCAGTGAAGCTTTGGCGCATAATCAGGGCCTAAGCCCATATGCGTCAGCAGTGAAGCTTCGGCGCATAATCAGGGCCTAAGCCCATGCGCGTCAGCAGTGAAGCCTCGGCACATAATCAGGGCCTAAGCCCATGCACGTCAGCGAAAGAGCCTAAGCGCATCATCAGGACAGAAGTCTATGCACGTCGACGACAAGGAGTTAGGCAACAACAACAGGATGCAACTCATCCGTACGCCCCGAACTCGTCTAAAAGAAAGAGTTAGCAACTACAAAATTAGAAGACACCCACCCGTCACCGCGGGTCAAACGTCGGCGGGAGTCACAGTGACGACATGAGCGTCCTCCTCATCGAACTCCATCGGCTCCTTACCCCGGCCTTGTCCTCGGCCAACACCACCGCGAGGAGTCTTGGGAGCCATTTTGTAAAAAGAAGTTAGGGTTTTGGAAAAAAACTCTAAAGGAGAAGAAATCTTTTTGGTAGAAAGTAAAGAACTCTCTTTCTCTACCAGACGCCTATTTATAGGCTTGGACGCACGCGTGAACCGATGAAGGGTTACGTCAGCTGTCGCCTGGGGTTCTAGAAAATAATAACTGTAAATAATCCAAAAAGATCATCATTAAATCTTTTTTTTATTTCGAAGCATTATCCTTAGCATTAAAACTGAGAGGAGCATGCGCCTCTTCACAGATGCGTGGAGCAATTATGGGCCCCGAACAGTTGTGCGCCCCATTGAAGACCATACCATGCTTCTTATTCAAAGTATTCCAAAACTTGACAGAAAGTTTTGAAAACTTTGAAGGGGGTCTTGTAGAAGCATGGAATTTCAGACGCATCTACAGGCCAGAATTCCTATGCGCCAAGGAACATCAAACAAAGTACTGGGCACAGCAAGACAGCAAAAGTATAGACATCAAAAGGATTTCTATTTCATATAAAAGTCTATTACATGTTTAAAAAAGGCTTTACAAAGGAGAATTTCTACAAAAATAAAAGATCCTAAGACTACAGCCAGGTGTAGCAAACTACCATGCGCCTTCTGTCCGGTGCATCATCAGTCAGGCGTATCACTTCAGCGTCTCAGTCAAGCGTATCTATTTCAGCGTCTCAGTTATGCGCATCATGAAGTCTCAGCATATGCGCTCTACTTCGACCCGATCAAGTGCTTCGACTAATGAAGCATTTATTGAGCAGAACAAGGGTGGGCGATCAACCCCACCCTAGCTGGAGGAAGAGCTCTCCAAAGCCCAAGAAAGAGGAGAGCACCGCAATCGATCTGCGGCTAAAGGAGCAGCTTTAACACAACTAGAATGGGCAACACCCACTCTAGCAGGAGAAAGAGCTCTCCAAAGCCGAAGGAAGATGGAGGCACCACAATTTTGATCTGCGGCTCTTCCAGCATAACGGAGACAGGGCTCTAGCATCCCATTCTTTGGATGCAACAAGCACCTTTTGCCTGCCTCAGAAGCCCTCGACCCTGACTTTTGGATGTAACAGTCACCTTCACGACTACATGAATGAAGACAATTTGTCGTATCTTCACCCTCAGGAGCATCTTGTCAACAGAATGTGCTCGAGCTAATAAGTTCATTTGGGAGGACGTGAGAGAACGAGAAGCAAACGCTCTCCTTGCCACTATTTATAGGCCGGGCAAATCAAACCCATGCGCCAAGTGGCGGGTTCTCCGAATTCCGTGCAATAAATTTACATTTATGGTGATGAACCTGACGCTTCGAATTCGGCCAAGTCAAAACGGCTATTTAAAGCACTCAAAGAACGCAACAGTCAGACTAATAAAGACGCGTCATGCAAATGGATACGCCGGTCAGATACCGTGTATCGTACAGACGTGCCCGTCGGTACCAAGCGCCTTATATGGGTTGGTCCAATAATACACAGATCCATGTGTCCTAATCAATATGGACCCATGCGCCCAGTGGAACGCAGATTAATGCGCCCACTCAACAGCCCATCACCCGTTAAGAACATTAAATACTGAAGTCTGACATGATAGCAGCCATGCCTCGATGACAGAGCAACAACAACTTTTACGAAAAATGAAGTACCGCTGACATAAGCGTCATTATTAATCTCTTCCGACAGTTATAAGCCACGTGGCCGCCCAACCATTCGTATGCACCTCCGCAGTCATAAGTCTAAACCTCTGCATGCGCTTCAAGAGCCATGTGCCTCAGACCTTCCTCCGATCCCTAAAGATAGAGGTCAAGTCGCTACTGAAGCTTTGCATGCGCCTCAAAAGCCATGAGCCCAGATTGGTTCGTAACTCCTGACGGTTGCGAGCCAAAGTCTTCTCATGTGCCCAGTTCCAGGCGCATCCTATCAGATTACTCTCCACCAAATCCAAGATCTTTGAGCCATGGAACGTGCCACGTGTCCTTTGACTCAATTCAGCCTATGAAGGGGTGCTAATCACCCAAGATCTCAGCAACAGAAAGATCCTTTCCCCTGCTACGTGTCAGCCCACAAAAGTAGCATGAAGGATTCAACCCACAAAGGATGGTGCATCATCCATGCACCTCCCGTAGCTTCAACCACATGGTGTCCCCACGTACAGGTGCATCCTACATATGCGTGCATGAGCAGCCAGCCTGCAAGCTATAAATAGAGGGATCATTTCCTTCTTACACACGGAGAGATACACCTACGGACAGAGACCTACATACACATACAGTAAGGGAGGCAGATACAAACACTCAACGTCTTCTTCCTCTCCGCAAGCTCCAGCACCCAGACCAACGCAGACCTTCAGAGAACCGAGAACCGTCGTCAGATCGTCAATGGAGTCAACGTATTACCACTCGCTCCATCGACACAGGGACCCAGATAAACAAAAGTGTACTCCTAGGACTACATCTAAGTCCTACATTGTAACACTGTTCTGTTTGTAATTAAAATTTGCAATCAAAAGATTTTAATGGCAAACACACCAGACTCAATAGAAGAGTCATTATTTCTAACATCAGCTAATTGGTCGGTAATTCTTCCTATCTCACCTTTGTACTCTTTAAGTACCTTCTTAGAGGTTTCATATTTACTATGCAATTTTCTGTAGTCATTTAACAGGTCATTGAAAGCCTCTCCTAATTGCTCAAAGGTGAAATCATCATAAGGATCAAATAGAGGATTAGTGGTTACCTGATCGCAAGCCATCAAGCATACATTTGCAGCGTTATCTGATTATTCGTCTTCTGAATCTCTGGCTTCGCTTTCATACCATATGCTTATATTGGCATAATTCTTTGATGTAGATCTCTTTAGGTAGCCTTCGTCATATTTACTGCTTTTTCTTGTTGATGATGATGCTGTTGGACAATCTTTCTTCATATGTCCTTTCTTCTTACATCCGTAGCAAATAGGATCTTCCTCGTTGTTGTTGCTGTTGCTATCTTTTGTTCTTCTGTTGAATCTCATGAACTTCTTAATTTTTCTTACCAGAAGAGCTTGATCTTCAGAGTCAGAGTCATTGTCGCAAGAATCATCTTTGACAGTTCTTCTATGTTGAGCCTTGAGAGCGATCAACTTTTATGACTTCTCCTTTGGTGTAGCATATTCAAAGTCTTGAACTTCTAACTCGTGAGTGAGTAGCTTACCCATGAGTGTTTCCAGAGACATTGTTGAGAGGTCGTTTCCTTCAATGATTGCTGTAGCCTTTGGAATCCAGTTCTTTGTGCGAGCTCGTAGAAGTTTGCGAATCTTCTCATGGTTACTGTATTCCTTGCCTAATGAAGACAAAGGATTTACAATATCCAAGAATCTCATAAACATCTGAGTGACAGATTAACTTGGCTTCATTTTGAACGCCTCGTACTCTTGAGTAAGTCTGCTGATCTTTGACTCCTTGAATTGTGTTGTTCCTTCGTGGGTTACTTCGAGCAGTTTCTATACTTTATTTGATGTTGTGCAAGTCGACATCCTGTTGAATTCAGTTCTATCTAAAGCACAAAATAAAGCGTTAATAGCACTTGCGTCAAGTGGCCTTTTTCTTTTCATCCTTAGTATATTTATCATGAGGTTTATCAACTAAAACTCCATCAACAGTAATACGAGGAGGCTTTTTGTAGCCATCAATAACTATAGACCATAAGTCAAAATCAAGAGATTTTAAGAAGAAACTCATCCGTGTTTTCCAGTAAGTGTAGTTTGCGCCGTCAAACAGTGGAGGTCTGTTTGTGACTTGGCCTTCACTTGTAAATTTTATAGTTGCCATGTGTAATACTGTGATATATAAAATAATTAAAAATGACTATAGTTTTACCTGTATAACCTGCTGTGATACCAATTGTAGGAACGAAGTTGTAAAGCAGAATACTCTAGAGGGGGGTTGAATAGAGTAGGCAGCGGAATATTGCTAATTAAAACTTGTTAGCAGTTAAATCACAGAAATAATAATAATCACAAAGTAATGACTGTAAAGAAAAGAGTGATCAGAAGGCAAACACAAACACAGAGATTTATACAGGTTTCCCTTTTGTAAGGACTAGCCCAGTCGGAAGAACTCTAGCTTCCAGTTGAATCCACTATTGGAAAATCCTGCAAGTTTTCAAACGAAGTCCTTACAACTTCTACAGACATGAGCTTTAATACGAAGAACTCCAACTTCAGTTTTGAAGAGTCTTTCTTCAATCAAGTCTCTGATTATAATTTCTCTGAAATCTTCTAGACCGTACTGTACCAGCAAATTGACTAGAGAATTATAACTGGCTTAGAATTTGAAAATAAAAGCTTTTTAGAATTCTTTGGAAGAAAAGTAAGCTTTTAGAAGAGAGAAGATGAAAGTAAATGAGTAATTTTAAATGATCAGAATTCCTCTCTTTTTATAGTTTTTCTAATGCCAGAACTCTGACAGAATTCGGGCAGAATTCGGACAAAACTCTTTGTAACAAACCACAACTGAAGGGAGACCAAGTTCAAAATCCAATGTTCACATAACGTTTACCTTGGCCGAACTCTGGCCGAGTTCTGTCAGGATTGGTCAGGTTAATTTTATGAAAAATATTTTTGGCTTTTTAAAAATCCTTCAGAAGCTTTTTGTAAATAGCAAATGTTTTTCAAAAACATAGGTCATTTTAAAAATGATAGGCCAGTTTTGAAAAACGATTTCGGATAGCCTATTTGCCAGTACGACTTGGTGTACAATGTATTCCTAAACTCAATAAAAATAAAAATTATATTGCGTAAGGAAATACAGTCTTGAGTGGCAAACATAGCTTCGGTCTTGAACTGAGTAGATATCCAATCTTGATTAATGTCCAAAACGTCTTTAGTAAACATCTGAATTGTTCCGTATATCGAGACAGAGTTTGATCAATTATTAAAATCAGGTTTGACCATGACCAATGGGCCAACAGGGGCTTCAAAACATGTATCTCATAACATGACACTATTTACCACATACACAATATGAGATCGTGTAGTATTGAAGATGGACAACGGGAATGTGTCAAAAGCTGTTGCTATTGATATGTGAATTTAAAGACAAATATAAGAAACTCATGTGCTTAAAGGTATTCGTCATGTTCCTGATATCTGTTTCAATATAGTGTTGCCTAGAAGGTTGGATGATGAAAGATTCTTCAATCTCTATGGGAAATATTAGCTTTCTATAGGTTCATTGGTGATTGCCAAAGGAAACAAGAAGTTTAATCTATACTATATGGAAGAGAGTGCATAGGGGGCACAAAAGGTGAACACAGTCAGTGATGGGTCTACCGAATTGTAGCACATGCGGCTTAGTGATATCAATGAGAAGAAATGAGCTACTTGTTGAACAGAAAAAGTGATTTCAAAGCTCAAGTCTAAAAAATTTGAGAGATGAACATACTGCATGGATGAAAAGCAAAATTGGGTATCTTTTCAAAGTCATACATCTTCAAAGAAGAAGACATTGGTGAAGTTAGTTCACTCGAATGTTTGTGGTCCAATGAAGGTAAAAACTATTGGTATTGTTTTTTATTTTATAACTTTTATTGATAACTATTATAGAAAAGTTTGGGTCGATGCTATAAAGACCAACGATCAGGTACTTCCTACTTTCAAAGAGTTTCAGTCCTCTATTGTAAGGGAGATAGACAAGAAGTTGAAGCATGTTCGGTCCTATAATAGCGGCAAATACATTAGTCCCTTTGATGCTTATTGCAGAAATTAAGTGATTCGACACCAGAAGACTCCGCTAAAAATACCTCAGCTCAATAATGTAGCAGAGCAAATAAACATGACACTGAAGGAGAGGGTATGATGTTTGCTGTCATAAGCAAACTTACCAGATAGTTATTGGGTTGAGGCTCTCAATGCAGCTGCTTATGTTGTTAATTTATCTCATAGTGCTCATTTATAGGATAATGTGCTTGATAAATTATGGTACGACAAGGAGCCTATATACGGTCACCTTCAAGTATTTGGTTGTAAGACCTTTGTTTATGTACCGAAGGACGAGAGATCCAAACTTGAGTTAAAGACGAAGTAGTATATTTTTGTTGGCTATAATTGGAACAAATTTGGTTATAAACTCTACGACCCAAGGAAAGAAATCTCTATAGAAGTAGGGACATGTATTCGTCGAAGATCAGACCATGGCCAACACTCAGAATTTTGAGATGCCTTCTGAGGCTAAAAAATTGCTTGAGTTATAGTCATCACACTTTGAGCTATTTCCAAATGATACTGTAGAGAATCCAGTTATGGGGGAGCCAGTTCATGGAGATGCTCCCAACATTAGTCGTCAACCTGCTGATGATGATCAGGGCGACCCTCAAAAGGTTGAGCATATCGAAAATGTATTTCTTGAAGGGAAGGGGGGCTATCGATACATAGTTAGTACCATAGGTCCTATTGAGGAGCAGCATGAGGAAGCGTCGACCATCCAAGAGGTACTCACCATATAAGTATATGCTATTGAGTAACGAAGGAGAACCCGAAAGCTTCACAAAGGCGATGGAATACTAATACAGACATGAGTAGATAAATGTAATATAGGAGGATAGAGTTTCTTACATGCAAACTCCACTTATGAACCAATGCGATTGCCAAAGGGCAAAAAGGCTTTAAAAAATTGTTAGGTGTTCAGAATGAAGCAGATAGATGATGCTACTCGCACTCGATACAAAGCGATACTGGTAGTTGATGACTATAGTCAACAGGAGGGCATGAATTTTGATGAATCTTCTTGTCGGTCGTCAAGTTTTCATATATTCCCGTAGTGTTAACATTAGTAGCAAGTTTTGACTTAGAGGTTGAGCAGATGGATCTGAAGACGTCATTCTTTTACAGTGATTTAGAGGAAAAAATTATACATGGAGCTGCCCGAGGATTTTATGAACAGGGCAAGTCATATTTAATCTTTCGGTTGAAGAAGATTTTGTAAGGTATGAAGCAGGCTCCAAGACAGTAGTACAAAAAGTTTGAGTCATTTATAGGGAAGCATGGTTATGCACATATGACTTCAGACCATTGTGTATTTTTGAAATATTTTGTTGAGGATGATTTTATTATTTTATTGCTCTATGTGAATGAATGTTATTGGTGGGTCAAAATGCTATAGGGATAGCCGAGTTGAAGCACGAACTGTGTTACGCCCCGATTTCGTAGAATCGTTCATCCTCGCTTTGATCTCTGCAGAACCAATCGTCTTTGCTTGGGCATGATGTCGGCAAGCCTAAGTTGTGCTTACACAAGGCCAGAACATGCGCAATGACACACTAGACTAAACAACAACACTGGAAAAAATTAATTACAAAAACCAAATTATACACAGAGATATGAAATAAAATGACTTCTTTATTGATAACTTGATCACGATTACAATATATAGCTTGACTAAAACTGCCATAATTGGCTTATAATCTTTCTTTTTGGAACTTTTGAAAATAGCCACAATGCCCATACATCATATCCCTTTACTAAAAACTAAATGTAAAGACACCTTCAGAAATAAAAACTATTAGACTAGAATTGAAAACTTCAAGACGATCGAACAATATTCTACTGGAATTGGACAAGCTTTTAGCGCCTCGGAATATCCTCCTGTCGTTGGCAATCTGAATTGTTGCCCACATCCTGGGTTAGTACAAAACACGTACTAGTGAGCGGCCGGGGCCGAACTCACTTAAATCAACACTAAATTAACATGTGAAGCTAGCATCTATTATTTGTGATCTTTCTACTTGTTTAGGTTCCTTTTAAGCAATTCATAATCAGAAACATAAACAATAAAAATCATCACTTATCAGTGTTCTAAAAATCGGCCTAGGCGGCCGCCTAGGCGGCGCCTAGGCGCTAGGCGGCCGCCCGCCGCACCGAAAACCCCCTGTTCGGCCACCTAGGCGCCAGTTCGGCCCTAGGCGGGCCTGTTCGGCCAAATCGGCCCCTGTTCGGCCTGTTCGGCAAAGCGGGAAATTCAAAATTTTGAATTTTGAAATTTGAAATTTCTGAAATTTGAAATTTCAGTTTATAAAATTCAAAAAAATTCAGATTCTAAAAAAACTAATAATAAAAAATCATTAAATTTAATAATAAATAAATAAAATTTCAAATTTCAAAAAATTTCAAAAAAAATATCAAAAATTTTCAAAATTAAAAACCAAAACTTAAAAAAAAAAAAAAAAAAAATTTTTTTTTTTTTTTCCTGTGCGGCCGCCTAGGCGGCGCCTAGGCGCCGCCTAGGCGGCCTAGGCGCTAGGCGCCCCTTTGCCGCACCGAATCCGCCTACCGAAATTTACAACATTGTCACTTATTATATAAATCTTACCAACGATTGGAGATCCTTTCCTGCATAAGATAAGGATTAGCATAATTGACATATATGAAATAATACTTATATTCCATCCCTACACTCAGTGTTAGGTTTACAAGAAATCTTACTATATGCAGAACCTAATCATGTGGTGGATTATGGGTTAATTCTCATGATCATCATTTGGAACATACCAGCCCATCTCACTAATAGACATAACACCCCCTAATTATGATGTTTTGTTTTACCTCAGGGTGCCTAATCTCTTCTAGGTCGAGCAACTTCCAGTGCCCCAAGAACCGATCGAGATACTATACCTTATGCACAAGTTGTCCGAGACCGATGCATGCTATTCAGTCTATCAGATAAAATATTTCATTGCACAGTTGAACAACAAATACCCACAGTTAAGATGATTTCTATTCGATAGGGTCACAGTTCTATACTTCAATATCCATCGTTGTCAAACCGATGAAGGTTTTTTATAATTCCATCTTTGTGCAACATACATAAGAAAACATGTAATCATTCATATTAAAACAAGTAAAGCAGCAGTTATATGACTTAACATGTAATTTATTTCTTTTATTTTATCTTATCTTTTGTTGTTACGATATCATTGATCACAGAACATAACAGAAGACTGGACTAGAGATATTTTGTTAGCGAGTGAAGATAAAAGATTGTCCGGTCAAAGCAACTCACTGAAATGAATCTTATTCGAGAGAAGGAGGGGTTTCATGCAGTGTTCACGGCCTGCCTAAGCGTCCTTCCTTGGCACCAACATTTGATTAGCATACTTCGATATCTTTCTCTCAAGTTTCAAAATAAATATGAAATACGATAAAAATGATGAAAACCAATCATCGAACACCAACACAAAAACACATTCACCAAAATCAAGCATCAAAAAACAACCAAAAAAACTATTGGACTCATTCCAATAGAAGTCGATCCATGAGTTGGAAAAGTTCATTGCATTCCGTCCATGATGAATCGATACCGACAAGGTTTTCCAAATACTCAGTCAAGGTTGAGTCAAGAAGCGATGGATATTACATAGTGAATCACGAGGAGCAGGGCAATACATAATTACCCACTATGAAATTTTTTTCCTCAAAACTTAAAGAATAAACTCACCTCCATTGAGGTCCTGCACACGCTCAATAGTCTTCAGATTACAAACTCGAGGCCTCCGCAGCTGTTCATTGTGTGGATTTTCTCGCAGTGGTGCTGAATTCTAATTTTTGCCCACGCTTGGCATCACCGTCGTAATTATATGGTGTGGGTCTCTTATTCTGACAGTTTCGAAAGATATGACTCTTCTGGCCATAGTTGAAATATTATTTGTTAACAATATAGCATTTCTCCTTTGTATGCCCCTTTTAACCACATAGGTTGCACTCTTGCCTATAATTTTTCTATCTTTTCTCCGTTATGATATCTTTTTACAGATGAGTTGCAGTTAGCCTGACTCTTCACTGGCGCACTTTCTTGGATGAACTCCTTCATTTGTACCGCCACCTCAAAGGCCTTGGCATACAACTCGCATTCTTGATTTAGGACATCTCTTTGGATATCATCATTCAGACATTTTATGAATCGATTCATGCGAGCCCTCTCATTAGCTAATATCGGCCCGACAAACTTCGTAAGCTTGGAGAATTTTGACTCATAGTCTTCCGAACATATTCCCTTGCTTTAATCCTATAAATTTGTCCTCCTTTTCTATAGACTACAGGAGAAAGGTATTGATCTAGAAATGAGCACTTAAACATTGTCCAAGTAATCTTTTAGTCTTTGGTCTTAGCACCAAATTCTAGGTTTTTTGCTTCCTACCAATCATCTTCTCATAATCGAAGCTGCAGAGTTGTACACGCCACGTTTTTGTTGCTAAGAACTCTGATGAATGCAAACAAATGCTCCATTATTGATCCAGTCCATCACCTTAACGGGTGACATCCTATCCTCAAATTCTGGACGTTTTGCATTCAAGAATTTTGATGGCTCGAATGATGTTTTCTTGTGCACGTGCTAGGGTTCGTCAGTCTCCACGGCCCAATATCTGGGGTCCCTGTTCCGACTGTCGATGTCCTTACAGTTGTCGTAGTGGTTCTATTATTGGCATCAAATGTTGTTACTATCTGAGTCAAAGCATCCAGTTGTTTCTATTGCGTGTTGCTTTGAGCTTCAGCTAGTTTCTGTTGGGCTTCAAACTATTTTTGTTGCACCTCTATGAGGGCTGCTATCTTTCCATTGGGTCGGTCGAGCCCGATGCTTGGGAAGCATCCAGATTAATTTACCTCTCCATTACTCTATAAAAGAGTGCAACTTTTATTTAGTCTCATAAAATATTATGGACTTACTGTATGGGACATTAGTTTTCGTAACTCAAAAATCGAGTATAACGCCCCAGTCCCAAAATACGTAGGACTAGGAACGTAGACATGTCAGCTCTATACATACAAAGTACACTCTAATATATGGAAATATCTAATGAATACATTAGCTGTAAAATGCAGTAGAACCATAACTAATCTCATCCACACAAAATAAATAAATAAAAGATATCATATAATAATAATGAATTGTCTTGATACAATATGTTGGGCGAAGGCAAATCTACTACCAACAAGTTAAAGAAAAAATACATGAGAAAAGAATTAATTTTGGTGAGGGAAGCGAAGACGATCCAAGTGCAATCATCATTGAAGAAACATCGATGATCACGGCTAGAGCTAGAATACCTGCGAAAGACAAGAGCACACACCTGGAGAGATAACCAGGTCCTCAGAGGGACGTAACAAGACACATAATATCATGCCATATAAACTGAATAAATATTGCTCAAATAAATAAGTCAATTGAATTACAACATGGTCTAATACACACCTATTGAACTAGCGTACCATCCCTCCAACCATACAAGGACAGGAGATGGTAAACTAATTCACGGTGACGTATCTTTCCATGCTATGAATCCAATATGGTATCCGGACCCCAACAAGGTTCAATACCTTCTCATCAAAGTAGTAAACCACACCTACAACCAAACAAGGACAAGATATGACGAACTAATCTGCAACAAATTATTGTTCCAAGCCACGGTCAGATACAAGTACCCAAAACAAAAATACTCGTACCTAACGGATAAAGGTGCTTAACCGTTCTAAGTGAAATGTAGTTAAGAACAATCCTTCCTACGCATGGGCCCTGGCTAAATAGGATCGACATAGTCCCCCCTTGGGCACCAGAGGCCCCATCAGTAAGAGCATAACGTTTCGCAGAACGTCAGTAGCCATCAGTAATCATGGGTAATCTCACTCACGTCTCCGACGGAGCTCACGGGTTACAAAAGGGAAAGTGCATCGAAGCCCATACGCTAAGGAATTGTCCTCCCCGCCCAATGCCTACTATATTGTATCCACAACAGTAAACCTCTATAACCGCTAAGTCAAACTAAGCATGCAACCTCTATTAGCGGTTATTTCTATCGCACGGCTTATACGCACCGGTGGCCAGCCAGTCACGCAAGTCCGTGTTCTACATGCGACATACAACTTTGTGGTACAACGTGTCAAGGCCAATGAATGCAACACACAAAGGTGGTCCCTTAAATCTAGGTTTAATGTGTAAAAAAAATAATATATAGCAGAAAATATAAATGAACAGTAAGTTCTAACAGGTTATGCCATGTATCACAGTTTATTTTGCATAAAGAAAATAATGAATAATGTATGAAATATGAGCTAAAATAAATAAATAGCAAATGACAATGTGTCTTGCCTGGTAGGACGCCTGGTGTGCTGCAATGATCAATGTGGCACGAACTGCGACTTTGGATAACAACTACACAAGGTGACCTCGGGTGGTGGCACGGACAGTTCTATTGGGTCCAGAAGGGACAAATCAGTTAGGGTCGATATGGGGTAGGACAGAATTTGGCAGAAGGATGGGAATAATGGGCTTGGTTATGGTCAAGAGAAAAGAAATAATAGATAAATATTATATATACGAATTTTAGAAAATATTTAAAATTCCTAAAAACTAGTTTTCATGAGTCAAATTATTTATAGGAAAAATACAAAAAAATACTTAAAGTCAAGAAAATCGTTTTCGGCAAAAGCTCAAGTTTGTAAAAATACGACTTTAGATAAAAATATTTACAGATAAATATCTTGAAAAACTAGAAAAATCAGTTTAGGGCTAAGAACCTAATTGTAGAGTGAAGTTACTACTATATTTTTGTTACAGAATATATATATAACAAAAAATATATATATAAATATATATATATATATATATATATATATATATATATATATATATATATATATATATATATATATATATATATAACAAAACAAAATTACTAAGATAATAATAATAATAATAATAATAATAATAATAATAATAATAATAATAATAATAATAATAATAATAATAATAGCAATGATACCAATAATAATAATAATAATAATAATAATAATAAGGATGTTAGTATTAAATATATTACTAACAATGAACAAATCTGTATTCCATATATGTATAATACATACTAATATACAAATATACTTGTGTACAAAATATATATTATTTATTGTACATATATATATATATATATAGTCATAATAACTAAGAAAATATTAATAATGAAGATTAATATTATTCACTAAGAGGACAGTTGTCCCTTCAAAAAAAATAAAAATAGTAAAAGTAAAGTTTAAAGTAAACAAGAAAAATGCTGCAGCTGTCTTCTTCTCTTGTAAACGAGAGAAGCCAACAACCCTATTCCTTCTCCCGAGAGAGTCACGCACAGCAAAAAAGAAACTAAAAAGAGAAGTGAGAGAGAGAAAGAGAGGATTAGAGGAAAGAGTGGGAAAAAGGGTCTACTGGAAGGTCGGGGAAGAGAGGAAGTGCATGGGAGAGCGGGGGCGAGTGTGAGAGGGTCAGAGAGAGAGAGGCGGAGGCGGAGGCGGAGGCTGTGAGCGGCGGTGCGTCGGGCGTGGGGGTTCCGCCGTGGGGTGTTGCGACGGAGGCGGGGAGCTCGCCACAGGCGGTGCGTCGATCGGGACTGTTCGAGCGGGTGGCTAGGACTGGAGGTCGCCGGTGAGAGCGGTCGTGCACCGGTACGGGTCTGCGCTGGAGGGCTCTGGTGGGGACCTAAGGGAGGAGATCGGATCGCGGCGGTGGTGTTACGACGAGGCCGGCTAAGTTGTGGGGGTGTTTTTTTTAGGGGTTTTGGGTTTTATTTAGGGGCGGTGATGGTGGTTACGTCGGTGGTGGGTTTTGTCGTGAGGTGGCCGGAGCCAGGGGAGGCCGGGTCGTCGTGGGTGAAGGGGTTTGCTGGATGTGGAAAGGCGACAGGTGGTGGTAGTACGTCGAGTCGGCTACGATGAGGTGGTGGTAGGCGGGGGAGATGGCGGGGGTGACGGCGTTTGGTGGTGCCAGCGGTGGTGATGGTGGTCTATTTGTCGGGTGTCTGCGACGGTGTTGCCAGTGGCTGGGTGGCCATAGTCGGGAAAAGGAGTTTTAGGCGCGGATTGGGTGGCGGTGTCAGGTTGGCAGGGCGATCTGTGGATATGGAGGTCAGAAAGATGGTTGTGGGAAAGGAGACGGCTGGGGAGTCCCGACATCGGGGAGGCTGCTACGGCCAGGAGGGTAGGGTTAGGATTAGAGAATTGTGGATTAGGGGTTTGTTGTTGAATTCGTGTCCGACATGTGGACACGAAGAGGGTGGAATGTATATGTAATACAAATAGTGGAAAGGGGAAAAAATAGGGACACAGTCACGATGCACGCACGATGAGATGTTGGTCACGGACACGATGCACTTACTTTTGGTTGTGGAGAATTTGTGGATGTGAGGAATTTATGGAGGAGTACCTGCCTATTTATAGGATGTGGGAATTCCCATTTGGATATGATTAGAAAAAGATTTAAATCCCTAATAGATAATTGCTACTAATTTCAATAAATTAAAGCCAATCAAATCCAAACCCAAATCCAATTTAAATCTAATTAAATTCCATCCTTTAGTTTAAAATCAAATAAGATATATCAAATTTCAAATATAGAAGTTAATTAAACTATTTAAATCAATCCCTAAAATCAAATCAAAATTTAAATTGTCACAATAATTTCAAAATTATATTTTCCAAAAATACTAATAATAATAATTTTTAAAATACATTATTTATTTATAAATAACTATTAAATAATAACGAAATATGCACAATTATTTTTTTACATAATTATGCTTTTCTAGTATACAAAAATATTATTTATTATTAATAACTTTTTGAAATGAAGTAAAAATAACAAACTTAGAAATGATAGCAAAATAATTATTATATCTATTATTTTGAAATAGAAAATGTTTTTCTAAAAAATATGTACGCTCGCACATATTCGCACTCGTCGAGCAATTACAAAAATAAAATTTTGCACGCGACGTACAATGCAACTACGCGACGTACGATTAAAAAATTTAAATCAGTACCAAATTTAATAAAAAAAATATAGTAGAAATTTAGGAATTTTACATCCTACCCAACTTAAAAGAATTTCGTCCTCGAAATTAAGAATTAGTAGGGGGTGAGAAGACACAAGGGGTATCGATAGGGAGCAAACAATGACAATGTTTCAATAAAATTATGTCGTAAGAAATCGTGATCTAAATCATAGAATTTAACACGGGTATGGTTACGAGGGTCGCGAGTTAAGGCACGAGTGGAAGATTTAAGGGTTTAAAATTTAAATCAAGAGTATCATGTAATTGAGAATGATATGGTATCAAGAGAAAATAAGTTAGAGACCTAGTAGGTTGAGGTACGAATAAGAGATCGATTAGGTTCATGCCTAAATTAAGTGATTTGGAAGGTTCATGATAGCGAATATAGGGCCAAGAAAAGGACGAGTGGTTTAGGATGAAGATATAGCAACATCGAGTGAGAATGATCATAGTCGATAGGAAGGCTAGAGGAAGTTCTAGTATAACGCCTTCGTCCTTCTAAAATAGGTGAAGACGAAAGCAATATAGAGTTCGAAGGAGGCGTTATCAAATATGAATACGTGATTCAAAGACGATCGAATAATTTTAAAGGAATTGTCAAGGCAGTCGTGGTTGGGATTCTAGAGGACAAGTTTAGCTATGTCCCCATCTACGTAGAACGATAGATAAAAGAGAACCAAAGTGCACTAGGTTGATCAGACCATCATGCACCGGTTCTGAGTAGATAATATGTTAGTGGGAGCTCTTCCAATAACATATGTCGTGAACAAGCTCGATAAATCAATGAACTTGCAAATCTAGGTTATAGTAGCAACATTTATCAAGAGAGTGAAATTATAGGCACGAGAGTTTAAAATTGAGAGGGAGAATAGTCGAACTTCTAAAGGATCTAAGTCATGTCCTGTGATGGTCCTTATACAGTCATCCTATAGTCTTATTGTCCAAGTCCTTGGTTGACTAGATGGATTAGGGCCCTCTAAATTCTAGAATCTAAGTAAACTTGTGAATATAGGTCACAAGTACAAAGGGATTGTTAGGTCACAAGGTATTCTACCCAACTTAAAATTTAAACTAATGGTATTTTGGGACAATGTCTAACTATTAGGGTTCACCTGTCTAACCTCTAGCAAAACACGAAGGGAAGATAATAATTATGATGGAAGGAATCAAGCAAGATGCAGTCGATGAGTCAAACGATAGTTCGAATATGGAATCGAGAAAAGAGGTCAAGTATGTGGATGAGATCCTAGACTTCTAATCCTATTCGCAGGCTTGTTTGGTACGGTAAAGTAACCAAATAATTTATCTTGACCTGCATGGGCCACCACAAAATATGTAACGCCCCAGTCCCAAAATACATAGGACTAGGAATGTAGACATGCCAGCTGTATACATACGAAGTACACTCCAATATATGGAAACCTCGTATGAATACATAAGCTGTAAAATACAGTAGAACCATAACTAATCTCATCTACACAAAATAAATGAATAAAAGATATCATATAATGATAATAAATTGTCTTGATACAATATGTTGGGCGGAGGCAAATCTACTACCAACAAGTTAAAGGAAAAATACATGAGAAAAGAATTAATTTTGGCGAGCGAAGCGAAGACGATCCAAGTGCGATCATCCTTGAAGAAACAGCGATGATCACGACTAGAGCTAGAATACCTGCGAAAGACAAGAACACACACCTGGAGAGATAATCAGGTCCTCAGAGGGACATAACAAGACACATAATATCCTGCCATATAAACTGAATAAATATTGCTCAAATAAATAAGTCAATTGAATTATAACATGGTTCAATACACACCTATTGAACTAGCGTACCATCCCCCCAACCAAACAAGGACAAGAGATGGTAAACTAATTCACGGTGACGTATCTTTCTATGCTATGAATCCAATATGGTATCCGGACCCCAACAAGGTTCAATACTTTCTCATCGAAGTAGTAAGCCACACCTACAACCAAACAAAGATAAGATGTGACGAATTAATCTACGACAAGTTATTGTTCCAAGCCACGGTCAGATACAAGTACCCAAACCAAAAGTACTCGTACCTAACGGATAAAGATGCCTAACCGTTCTAAGTGAAATATAGTTAAGAATAATCCTTCCTACGCATGAGCCCTGGCTAAATATGATCGGCATAGTCCCCCCTTGGGCACCAGATGCCCCATCAGTAAGAGCATAACGTTCCGCATAACGTCAGTGGCCGTCAGTAATCATGGGTAATCTCACCCGCGTCTCCGACGGAGCTCACGGGTTACAAAAGGAAAAGTGCATCGAAGCTCATACGCTAAGGATTTGTCCTCCCTGCCCAATGCCTACTATGTTGTATCCAGAACAGTAAACCTCTATAACCGCAAAGTCAAACTTAGCATGCAACCTCTATTAGCGGTTATTCCTATCGTACGGCTTATACGCACCGGTGGCCAGCCAGTCATGTAAGTCCGTGTTCTACATGCGACACACAACTTCTTGGTACAACGTGTCAAGGCCAATGAATGCAACACACAAAGGTGGTCCCTTAAATCTAGGTTTAATGTGTAAAAAAATAATACATAGCAGGAAATATAAATAAACAGTATGTTCTAACAGGTTATGCCATGTATCACAGTTTATTTTGCATAAAGAAAATAATGAATAACGCATGAAATATGAGCTAAAATAAATTAACAGCAGATGACAAGGTGTCTTGCCTGGTAGGATGCCTGTTGTGCTGCATTGATCAATGTGGCACAAACTGCGACTTTGGGTAACAACTACACAAGGTGACCTCGGGTGGTGGCACGGACAGTTTAATTAGGTCCAGAAGGGTCAAATCAGTTAGGTTCGATATTGGGTAGGACAGAATTTGACTGGAGGATAGGAATAATGTGCTTGGTTATGGTGAGGAGAAAAGAAATAATAGATAAATATTATATATACAAATTTTAGAAAATATTTAAAATTCTTAAAAACTAGTTTTCATGAGTCAAATTATTTATAGGAAAAATACAAAAAATACTTAAAGTCAAGGAAACCGTTTTCGACAAAAACTCTAAGTTTGTAAAAATACGACTTTAGATAAAAATATTTATAGATAAATATCTTGAAAATCTAGAAAAATCAGTTTAGGACTAAGAACCTAATTGTAGAGTGAAGTTACTACTATATTTTGTTACAGAATATATATATATATATATATATATATATATATATATATATATATATATATAATAAAACAAAATTACTAAGATGATAATAATAATAATAATAATAATAATAATAATAATAATAATATAATAATAATAATAATAATAATAATAATAATAATAATAATAATAATAATAATAATAATAAAATAAGGATGTTAGTATTAAATATATTACTAACAATGAACAAATCTGTATTCCTTATATGTATAATACATACTAATATACAAATATACTTGTGTACAAAATATATATTATTTATTGTACATATATATATATATAGTCGTAATAACTAAGAAAATATTAATAATGAAGATTAATATTATTCACTAAGAGGACAGTTGTCCCTTCAAAAAAAGAAAAAAAATAGTAAAAGTAAAGTTTAAAGTAAACAAGAAAAATGCTGCAGCTGTCTTCTTCTCTTGTAAAGAGAGAAGCCAACAACCCTGTTCCTTCTTCCGAGAGAGTCACACACAGCAAAAAAAGAAACTAAAAAGAGAAGTGAGTGAGAGAGAGAGGATTAGAGGGAAGAGTGGGAAAAAGGGTCTGCTGGAAGGTCGGGGAAGAGAGGAAGTGCATGGGAGAGCGGAGGCGAGTGTGAGAGGGTCAAAGAGAGAGAGGCGGAGGCGGAGGCTGTAAGCGGCGGCGCATCGGGCGCGGGGGTTCCGCAGTGGGTTGTCGCGACGGAGGCGGGGAGCTCGCCACAGGCGGCGCATCGATCGGGACTGTTCGAGCATGCGGCTAGGACTGGAGGTCGCCGGTGAGAGCGGTCGCGCTCCGCTACGGGTCTGCGCTTGCGGGCTCCAGTGGGGACCTAAGGGAGGATATCGGATTGCGGCGGTGGTGTTACGACGTGGCCGGGTAAGTGGTGGGGGTGTTTTTTTAGGGGTTTTGGGTTTTATTTAGGGGCGGTGATGGTGGTTACGTCGGTGGTGGTTTTTTCGAGAGGTGGCCGGAGCCAGGGGAGGCCGGGTCGTCGTGGGTGAAGGTGTATGCTGGATGTGGGAAGGCGACAGGTGGTGGTACGTCGAGTCGGCCACGACGAGGTGGTGGTAGGCCGGGGAGATGGCGGGGGGTGACGGCGTTTGGTGGTGCCATCGGTGGTGATGGTGGTCTGTTTGCCGGGTGTCTGCGATGGTGTTGCCAGTGGCTGGGTGGCCATAGTCGAAAAAAGGAGTTTTGGGCACAGATTGGGTGGCGGCGTCAGGTTGGCAGGGCGATCTATGGATATGGAGGTCAGGAAGATGGTTATGGGAAAGGAGACGGCTGGGGAGTCACGGCATCGGAGAGGCTGCTATAGCCAGGAGGGTAGGGTTAAGATTAGAGAATTGGGGATTAGGGGTTTGTTGTTGAATTCGTATCCGATATGTGGACACGAAGAGGGTGGAATGTATATGTAATACAAATAGTGGAAAGAAAAAAAATAGGGACGCAGTCACGATGCACGCACGATAAGGTGTTGGTCACGGACACGATGTACTTATTTTTAGTTGTGGAGAATTTGTGGATGTGAGAAATTTATGGAGGAGTACCTGCCTATTTATAGGATGTGGGAATTCCCATTTGGATAGGATTAGGAAAAAGTTTAAATCCCTAATTGATAATTGCTACTAATTTCAATAAATTAAAGCCAATCAAATCCAAACCCAAATCCAATTTAAATCTAATTAAATTCCATCCTTTAGTTTAAAATCAAATAAGATATATCAAATTTAAAATATAGAAGTTAATTAAACTATTTACATCAATCCCTAAAATCAAATCAAAATTTAAATTATCACAATAATTTTAAAATTATATTTTCCAAAAATACTAATAATAATAATTTTAAAAATACATTATTTATTTATAAATAACTATTAAATAATTGCAAAATATGCACAATTATTTTTTTTACATAATTATGCTTTTCTAGTGTACAAAAATATTATTTATTATTAATAACTTTTTGAAATAAAGTAAAAATAACAAACTTAGAAATGATAGCAAAATAATTATTATATCTATTATTTTGAAATAGAAAATATTTTTATAAAAAATATGTACGCTCGCACATATTCGCACTCGTCGAGCAATTACGAAAATAAAATTTTGTGCGCGATGTACAATGCAACTACGCGACGTACGATTAAAAAAATTTAAATCAGTACCAAATTTAATTAAAAAAATATAGTAGAAATTTAGGGAATTTACATCGAGACCTTTGAAATCATCAAAATACATATATAAACTTTTCAAAAATGATGTTTGAAAGAAGCCAAGGACGTAAAGCCATGCTTTGATACCACTATGTCATGCCCCGATTCCATAGAATTGTTCGTTCTCGTTTTGATCTATGAGGAACTGATCGTCCTCACTTGGGAATGATATCGTGCAAGCCTAAGTTGTGCTTACACAAGGCCAGAACTTGTACAACAACATACTAAACTAAACAACTACAACAACAACAACACAAGCAAAATTTTAAATTGCAGAAAACCAAATTGTGCACAGAAATAGGAAATAAAATAATTTCTTTAGTGATAACTTGATCGAGATTACAAAGTATAGCTTGCGACTCAAAATGTCATAGTTGACTTACAATCTTTCTTTTTAGAAATTTTGAAAGTAGCTACAATGTACATACATCATATCACTTTACTAAAAACGAAATGTAAAGACACCTTCAAAAATAAAAACTACCGGACTAGAATTGAAAACTTCGAGACGATCGAACAATGCTCTACTGGATTGGACAAGATTATAGTGTCTCGAAATATTCTCATGTATTTGTTTATCTAAAATGTTGCCTACAACCTGGGTCAGTATAAAACATGTACTGGTGAGCGGCCGTGGCCGAACTCACTTAAATCAACATTAAATCAATATATGAAGCTATATATCATCTATTAATAATGATCTTTCTACTTGTCTAGGTTCTTTTTAAGCAATTCATAATTAGAAAAATAAACAGTAAGAATCATCATCTATAATAAATTTTTTACCTACAGTCGGTGATCCATCCCTGCACAAGACAATAACTAGCACAATTTGCAAATATGAAATAATACTTATGTTCCATCCCTGCATTCAGTGTTAGGTTTGCAAGAAACTAACTATATACATGAACTAACGACATAGTAGTCCATGGGTTAATTCCCATGATCAGCAGTTGAAAAATACTAGTCCATCTTACTGATAGACATAACACCTCCTAATAACGAGATTTCTTTTACCTCATGGTTCCAAATCTCTCCTAGGTCGAGCGGCTCCCACTGCCCCAAGAACTGGTCGAGATACTATACCTTGTGCACAAGTTGTCTGGGATCGATGCATGCTTTGCACTCTATCAGATAAAACATTTTATTGTACAGTTGAATAACAAGTATCCAATGACAATGATTTCTATTCGATAGGGTCACAGTTCCATATTTTAATGTCAATAAACGTCAAACCGATGATGGTTTTCTATAATTCCATCTTTGCGAAGCATACATAAGGAAATATGTAATCATTCATATTAAAACAAGGAAAGCAGCTATTATACAATTTAACATGTAGTTCATTTCTTTTATCTTATCTTATCATTTGTTGTTATTGTATCATTGATCACTATATATAACAAAAGAGTGGACTAGAGACATTTTGTAAGGGTGTGAAGATAAAAGATCGCCCGGTCAAAGTAAATCACCAAAATGAATCTTATTCGAGAGAATGAGGGGCTTCATGCAGCGTTCACGACCCGCCTACGCTAGCATCCTACCTTGACACCAACATTTGATTAGTGTACTTCGATCTCTTTCTCTTAAGATTCGAAAAAATGCACAATACGATGAAAACGATGAAAACCAATCATCAAAAACCAGCAAAAAAATGCATTTATCAAAATCAAGCAACGAAATACATCCAAAGAAAACTATTGGACTCATTCCAATAGAAGCCGATCCATAAGTTGGAAAGGTTTATTGCATTTCGTCCGTGATCAATCGACACTGGCAAGGTTTCCCCAATACCCAGTCAAGGTTGAGTCAATAAGCTGTGCGTATTACATAGTGAACCACGAGGAGCGAGGCACTACAAACTGGGTATGACCTTCTCTACAAAGGATTTGGGCACAATAAAGACTATTCTTAGTATGGAGATCAGCCGAGAGAGTCCAAGTTACTTTACTTGTCCAAGAAGAAGTACATTTATCGGGTACTTTACCATTTCGGGATAGATGGATAAAAAAATGAACAATCCCCTTGCAAATTAGTTTAAGCTCACTACAGAACAGTGTCTATCTACCGATGACGAAAATAAAGATATGGAGTGAGTTTCATATGCTTTATCTGTAGGAAGTCTCATATATATCATGGTGTGTATAAGACAAGATATTGCTCTCGTTGTTAGTATGGTTAGCATGTATTTATCCAATCCAGGAAGGTATATTAAAGTGCGGTCAAGTGGATACTTCAACATCTTTCGGGTACTCTTGAGTAGAAGCTTTGATTCAGGTGTAACGAGACGAAGCTGGTTGGGTATACTGATGCTGATATCTTTGGGAATATGGATACCAGGAGATCGACTTTGGGATATGTTATGTTGGTTGTTGGTGGGGCATTTTCATGGTAGTTGTTGTTACAGAAATGCGTTGCCTTTCTTACGATTAAGGAAGAATCCATTGCGATGATGGAGGCTTGGAAGGAATTACTATGGATGAAATTTTTTTTGTAGAAAATAAGGCTTAAACAAGAGCAATATATTTTGGTTTGCGATAGCTAGAGTGCTATTCATTGAGGATAATGAAGCTGATATACTCCAGAAGGTTCTGCCAAGGAAAAAATTTGAGTAATGTAGGAGGATCATCAGAATAACAAACTCTACCATCTAGTTGGAAGGGGGAGATATGCATGTGTTGGGTGGGGTTTACAACCAATAGAAAATACATCAGAGTGCGACGAGCGACATCCGTGTATCAGAGAAGCTCGAAGAGTTGGAGGTAATAAAGGCGGAGGCATTTCAGTGTTTATTTTGGAAAATAGAGTAGTCTTGGTATACCATCGGTATACAATAATATACATCTAGTATACCGCCGCTATAACATTATTTGTTGTTGTTCATTCCAAGTCCACAACTCGAAATATTGTCGGTATATCGTAGCATACTGCCATTATACCAGTTGTATTCTAGAACCATTTTGGGGCTCAAAACAACAAATCGTCGGTACACCATGGTATACCACCGGCATACTGGTCTATCGAGTTGAAATCGATTGTTGGTGTTTTATCTACACCATTGGATCCCATCAATGGTCCAAATTTGTTGCAAGTTTTAAGGTATTATATATAGGTCTTTCTAACCCTAAAACCTTATCACATCTACCAGAGAGAGAGAGAGAGATCAACAAATTTATAACTTTTGGAGAGAAAAAGAGAGGTTGACGACTATTTCGAAGAGAGACAGGTTTCGGGTATTATTTCACATTGTCTTTGTTCTTCGACGTCGTGTAATCTGTTTGCATTATTCCAATTAGTTGAGGTGATCTGGTTGGATTGGTGAAAAAGTTTGTAGAGTGTATAATCTATTTCATTAGTGAAGGCTTTTCCAGTGTTGAACTCCGATTGTCCCATAGTTTTTCCCACAAGGATTTTCTATGTCAAAATTATTGTGTTTGCGTTTGGTTTTGTGTATGTTTTTGACAAGTTAGTTTTCGTACGATTTACTTCAATTCTCTAGCAGTCTCTTGGTTTGGAAAAACGGTTTTCGCGCTTTGTTCCCAACAAGTCATTATATTGAAATAGTCATAGACAAACCAGAAATATTAACATTATAACTCCAAAATACAATTCCTTTCTGAAAAATACATTATATATATGTTTTTTCATTAGTTTCTCCCGAATGAAATATATTTTACATTTCATTCTATATATGTTGTTTTCTTCCAAAATGAAATAAAACTAAAAAACGTACGACTTTCATAATTTGGATTACATTAATCAATAACAACATCATAATAGTCCTTAGACATGGACTCCGGGGACCTCCATCTTCGTCATCTTCTTGTAGGATGATATTGCATCCATGTATGGTATAGTCGACATAATCGACTTGGTAGGCTTATGTTCATACCAAGCCATAGAAGATGAAAGAATAGGAGAATGTGTGATCAACCTCGTCATGGCAAAGTGATTACCTATATATCCTATAGAACATATAGTGGCCTATCTGTGGTCAGTTGACGGAGCACAAATAATAAAGAACGTATGATTCATTGTTTTTGAAAGTAATACAATTGGTATCATATACCTATTAGCAAATAAAAATGCAACAGTAGTCAACAAGCCTCCAATAATTTGTTTACTGGGTATCTTGGTGTAGAAGGAAAAAACAAGTCTCAAACTCCTAATACGACTCTTCTCTAACTTGTCTCCATTCGCTATTCTCAAAAATATCCAATATGTCTTGCAAGTGTATGAAATATATAGTGACCATCCATTGGACTATCAATGATATACCATACGTACATACATGCATCTCATTCATAAAACGACTAATGTATATAGCTTGGCAACATGATAATTTTCCTATCCCCTTGACGGTGTCCACGCCATGATGAAATGTTATTTATGATTGTCTATCTAAGTATCTTTGATGTAAGAAATGCATGTCGGTTTGCTTGTATCTCACTTTTTTGGAACATGTATCATGTTGCATCATAATTGTCTGGTACTTGCTTTCCATACAAGTTTTCAATCATGAAAGAATTTATTAAACCAGTCATTGTCAATTTTTCCACCCACCTTCTCAAACTTGTTCTTACAATATGCTTGGATATTCCTATTTATATGCCAAAAAAGTCTATTTGTGTAATTCTATTGCATTCATTAGGGCATATTGGTCAGTCACAAAAAAAAAAGGTTCTTTGTCCAGTGTAAAGTGACGTAAGTTGTCTCATTGCCTATATGTAATCAGCAATAGTCTCAGTCTTCATGAAACAAAAAGCCATTAAAAATGATTTTCACATAGACATATAGTCGATAACATAGAAAAGTGGTATCTTGAGTTTGTTTATCTTATAAGTACAATCAAGGACCAATACGTTGGAGAAGGACCACGCTAAGTGGGTTCATCAAGTTGAGCCCAAAACATTGAAATAACCTCATTCTTTTGTGGATTTCTTTTATGATACTCCACGTAGTGATGCTTGACAAGCAACTTAATAACTTACTGCATTGCCATTATTCCTCTCATACTATTTGCTTTCGATAGAATTCGAGCGTTGCAAATTGTCCTTATTGTTGACTTATAATATATTCTTATTTTTTTATTATATGGTGGACAGAACTTGTCGTGGTGCAGCCACAAAGTTGGACAATTCTCAACTAGCTCCTTCTGTCCAGCATATACACAACCCATAATTGTGTCGATGATAGGATGATTGTGCATTCCATTCTTGACTTTGACTACTCACTTGGCACTGACAATGTAACAGCCTTAAACTTGAATAAACATCAATTTTTTTCATCCTAATACTTTTCTTTTGTTTACTATCTTTGGGGACACACATCTTTTCTATGATGAGACTTGAACACACCAAATTTATCACATCTAAGTTCTAAACATTTTTGCCTGACCAAATTGTTAATCGATCTTGAAATGATAATGACTCTGTTATATTTGTAACTTGTTGGCACCAATTTTGTACTTCTTCATGAGAGTCAACACAATGTTTGTCACAAATAAATATCCAAAATCATCACAAATAGGAGTATACCGACAATATATCCTGACGAAATGCTCTGCAACTTCAAATGGAAAGAAATATGTAAGTAGAAAAGAGTTGCCAACTTAAAAAAGGGTCTTAGGACTACAAAAATTTAGCAGTCCTGACAGTATAGAGGACTGTCGGTTGTATTTTTTCAGCCTTAGGACTGCTAGTTGATAGTCCTAATAATAGTCAGAAATGCCAAACTTTTGGTAGTTCTAAGACTGCCAGTTGTGATATTTGCAAAATTTCAACGATTGAAAGGAGAAAAAAATACCAAAGGTTCTTCGTGAGGTTTGCAAATGCGAGGTAGTGTATTCGTTGAGCTGATTATTTCATCAAATCGATTCTTTATTATCACTTCTACATTGTTTGGAGCCAATTCTATTCGAGAATGACCAAAAGCTTGAGAAGCTTGATCAGAAAACTTTAGAGAATACATGATTGGATACTCACTAGAGATTCACCGAGTGTAATCGAAAAGATGGGGATTTTATAAACCCCCAATTTTTTAAAATGTTTTTCTTATATTATATATTTGGCCTAAATAGTAATTTTTGATTTTTTAATACATTTTAAAACCATATTTATTATTTATATATATAGTCTTAGTCATAATTGAGTTTTGAGATGCACGTTTACTAGGAATTATGGTATGACAAGTATAGTCATGTGCCATGGCTAGCATATTAGCCATGGTAGAGATGACCTAGCCATTTTTATGTTCCTTATATGAAAATAAGTCAAATTGTTACTTAAACCATATATTTGGTTTAATTAAATATTTTTAGAGGCTTTTGACTTTTTAGGAGATCCAGTTGCACCAAACTAGCTCAAACCTGACCCGAATCAAACCCAAACCCATGTAGGCATGTAGTGCATCCAAATACCTTCACACACACACACACACACACACACACACACACACACACACACACACACACACACACACACACACACACATACACACACACACATATATATATATATGGAAATCTAACGCTGGTATTGTAGAAGCATGGAATTTCAGAACCAGAAAGCCCATACGCCAGACTATATGCGCCAGAGCTTGGACAAAGTACTTCACAGCAAAAACATCGAATATAGACATCAAAAATGGACTTTTTATTACATATAAAAGTCTATTACATGTCTAAGAAAAGATTATACAAAGGAAAATTTCTACAAAGAAAAGATCCTAAGTCTACAGCCAGCAGTCATCATGCGCCCTCAAATAGGCGCAGCGATCACCATACGTCCCCAGTCAGGCGTATCACACCATGCGCCCTCAGCAAGGCGCATCCTTTTCAGCAGCTCAGTTATGTGCATTCCAGTTATGTGCATCCCTTCAGTAGTCCAGTTATGTGCTGCTCTTCCAGCCAGGCTCACCGCTGTCGAAATGCTTCGACTAATGAAGCATTTATTGAGCAGAACGAGGGTGGCAATCAACCCTCTAGCCGAGGAAGAGAAAAGAACCACAAGCCAACCTGTGGCCAGGGGAGGCTTCGAAAGATCCTCCAAAGGCCAAGGAAGACCGTGATCGAAACTGCGGCTAAAGGAGCAGCTTTCAACACAACCAGAATGGGCTACACCCATTTTGAAGGAAGAAAGAACCACAAAAGCCGTAGCACCGCCATTCCGATCTATGGCTCTTCCTGCACAACGAAGACGAGGCCCGAGCATCCCTATATTTGGATGCAATAGGCACCTTCCGCCTGCTTCGGAAGCCCTCGACTCTGACTTTTGGATGTAACAGTCACCTTCAAGTGCATTAATGAAGACATTGCATCGCATCTTCACCCTCGGGAGCATCTCATCAACAGAATGCATCCGTGTAAACGAATTCATATCCGAAGGACGTGAGAGAACGAGAAACAAACTCTCTCTATGCCACTATTTATAGGCCGGGCAAATCAAACCCATGTGCCAAGTGGATGGCTCTCCGAATTCCGTGCAATGAATTTGCATTAAATGGATGAACAGGATGCTTCGAATTCAGCTAAGTCAAAACAGCTATTTAAAGCACTCGAAGATCGTAACAGTCGTACCATTAAAGACGTGTCACGAAGCAGATGTGTCAGCCAGACCGCGTATCACACAGACGCGCCCTTCAACATCAAGTGTATCACCAAGCGCCTCACGGGGATGCGCCCCCCATGCGTCCCCATACGCCTAGTGGAACACCAACCGACGTTCCCACTCAGCTGTCCATCGAATGTCACAAACATTAAATGCTGAACTGACAGAGTTGGCAGCACACCTCCCGAAGTCTGAACAGTTCAGAAGACGAAGCATCGCCAACGTCAGCATCATCATTACTTTCCTCCGACGGCTACTGCCACGTGGCCACCCAACTGCTTGCATGCGCCTCTACAGCCATGTGCCCAAATCTGCATGCGCCTAAAAAGCCATACGCCTCAGACTTTTTACTGATCCCTAAAGACAGAAGAAAAGTCACCAGTAAAGCTCTGCATGCGCCTCAAAAGCCATGCGCCCCAGACTTCTCTCTGATCCTGAAAGACAGGAGTTAAGTCACTTCTGAAGCCTCGTATGCGCCTTAAAAGCCATGCGCCACGAATGGTTCGTGACTCCTAAAGGTTACGAGCCAAAGCCTCCTCATGCACCAAATCCTAGGCGCATCCTACCAGATCATTCTCCACCAAATCAGAGATCTCCGAGCCATGGGTCGATAACACGTGTCCTTTGACTCGACTCACCCAAGATCTCAGCAACAGAAAGATCTTCTCCTCTGCTACGTGCCGGTCCACAACAGCAGTATGAAGAATTCAACCCCTCGATCAGGACGTATCGTTCATGCACCTCCATCAGCAGTCTACACGTGGCGTCCTCGTATACAGGCTCATCCTATATGCGCGCATGAGCAGCCAGCCTGCAAAGCTATAAATAGAGGGATCATTTCCTTCTTCCAGACGTACATACCTACCTACCTATACACGGACAGAACACACAACCACCAGAGAGGCAGATATAAACACTCAACGTCTTCCTCCTCTCGGCAAGCTCCAGCACCCAGAGTAATCCAAGTCTTCAGAGAATCGATAACCGTCGTCAGATCATCAACGGAGTCAACGCATTACCACTCACTCCATCGGCACAAGGGACCCAGATAAACAAAAGTGTACTCCTAGGACTACATCTAAGTCCTATATTGTAATACTGTTCTGTTTGTATTGAAATTTGCTATAAAAGAATTTTAATGGTAAACAAGCTGGCGACTCTGCTGGGGACCTCTTTCTCTTCCGCCGAAAAAGCTGTGTCGCAGTCTGACGACGTGAAGGTGGGCTCCTCCTACAAGATGCTGGTCGTACGCCTCAATCAACAGGCGTATGAGGAGTTCATCTCTGAAGGCAGTGCGAGTCCTTCGAAGCGGCTGCCGAAGCCGAAGAAGACCCGCCGAGTCTGGGTACGCAAGGTCGACGCCTCGGGCACCACCACCGAAGGGCATGTGCCGATCCAGCCTTCCTTTCCTGCTAACGTCCTCAGCAACCAAGATCCGCCCGCTGGTGCAGCGCATCTCTCGGGGAAACGTGCGGCTAACCACGTTTCCCAGCCATCTCCCTCTCAGGCAAGGAAGATACGTCGACGGAGCAGGGGCACAGCCGATGCCCCATGCATCACCTCTGATACGCCACAGAAGGTCTCTGTCTTTGACAGACTCACTCGCTGTAATGGCGAGGAGAATTTGGATTCTTAGTACTATGCTCTCCAGCGGACTGGTATAAAGAAATCCAAGGCAGCACGGGCCATGCGCCCCAAACGTGCTATGCTAGCAGCAAGCCAGAAGCATGCGCTCACAATCATACGTGCTGCTGATGGTAAGCTGTACAAGGTCTACTCGAGTGCTGCGACGCCAAAAACGAGCCGACCTTCAAAGTCCTTGTCTCACTTGGGCGCATCTATTACGTGCACAACCAAGTCGAGTAAGGCAAATCCAGTGGTCTTGAACTCCTGTGCCTCCTCTGGTTGTACGTTTAAGGTCCGTTCAAGTCACTTCCAATGCTGTGGTTCCCCCACTACTGATCGGGATGCCTGTTTGGTATTAGATCAGGGGGCGCAGCACTCACTTGACCACCCCGGCGCTTGGCTTTGCCATGCGCCTGAAGGGGGTATGAATGTGGCACTCTCCTCCAACGATCTGCGTAATGTGATCACTCACAAGCGCCGATCAGAAGAGTTGACTTACAAGCACGATGCACCTCTCACGGGGCATACTTGTGCTGTGGTCACCATCAACTGCTGTTGTAAAGCGGCAGTCCCACCCAGGTAGTCGGTGTTCCAGCGGTTGTAATCATCGACACCTCTCCGACGTCGCCTCGGGAAGAAGGTGTCAACAGAAAAAGAGCCAAGGGCTTCTTCATGCAACGTGATCTCCAACTCCTCGTCAGTCCGAAAGGCGACTGGCAGTTCTTCTTCCTCGTTCAAAAGCCAGCCGAGGAAAACCAAGACAGCTGTCGCATCCTCCGGAGTGTTCGAAGGCACTCGGAGGAGGAAGAAGATCTTGGAAGAAGCTGGGGGTAATCAGACCCTTGTCGAGTCCGAAGACGAGGGTGTCCAAAGCACATCTGGGGCAGATCCAGTCAGCCTCCCAGAAGATGAGGATATCCTCCAGAACATAGCTGGGGGTAGTCTAGCATCTACGGACCCGAGTTCCGGAGACGCAGAGGCCCTTCAAGACGGAGCTGAGGGTAATCAGGCCCTTGGAGATGCGCCCATGGTGAATGTTCTCCCGAACATAGCCGGGGGTAGCCAAGACGAGGCTCCAGGAGAGGCAACTCCCCCACAAGAGAGTGAGGCCGAGAGTGAAGCCTCAACCCATCCATCCACTCCCGGCCGCGTCATGACAGTAAACGTGACTGGGGCTGATATCGAGTCTGATGCGCCGCCAACGGACCTCGTCCAGCGCATAGATACCCTGGAGGGAGGACTCAAAAGCCTCTCTGCCTCCATGCAAATACTGACTCAAGTGGTGTTTGAGATACGGTCAGCATTAGCCAGGACACCTTCTGCCGGTCTCGACCCAGGGGCCAATGGAGAATCGAGTGTATCCCTTCAATGGGTATCCTCGGACATAGATCGCCGTGAAGCACCTCGGACATCAGAGCCCTCAAGTGCTCAACTCCCGGTGGTACCACCTTCCTCGACTCCCAGCTCCACAGAAGACGTGGTCGAGATGATCAGGGACTTGCGCGAGCGCTTTGAGTCCAAGACAAGACAAGAGGAGCGGTAAAAGATGGGCATCCCCGAACCTTATCCCCTCGAATGGAATAAGGTGGTTTATCCTCCTAAGTATAAACTACAAACACTGACGCCATACGACGGGAAGGACTCTCCGCGTCGCTATCTGACTTATTTCCAATCTCAGACGGGACATCTTCCGAAGGAGGACGCGCTACTTACCAGCATATTTATTGGGGCACTGAAAGGAGTGGCGTACGATTGGTACTGCAGCCTCCCCGACAATTCAATATCTTCCTTCGACGACCTGACGCATCTTTTTCTCGACCGTTTCTACGACGGCGAAAAGGACATGACAATGGTGTCCCTTATAGAGATACGCCAGAAGGAGAAGGAAACAGTCCGAGTGTTCATCGAACGCTTCCGACAGGCCTGCTTCAGACTGCCCTCGGGCATGCCAGAACATGTGCTTCTCTCCCCCTGCAGCATGAATATACTGTCTGCAGTCAAACTCTGGCTTAACTCTACTCCTTCTCCCAACTGGAGATCCTTGATCATTGAAGCAGAAGCCGCAGAGAAGAAGGCGACCAATGCTCATCTTCTGGGAGTCAGTTTCCCTGCCTTCGAGGACAAGGGGAAACGGCCTGCAGCCAACAACCCCGAACGACAGACAAAAGGGAAACAGGTATTGACTGTCAATGCCTCAAAAGGTACGTTAGCACCTGCTCAGAAACCTCCACTTGTACTAAGGCCGAAAGAGGTTTATTCGTTCAACGACGAAGACACCCTGCAACTCTTTGAGATACTGAAGCAGGGTGACAAGATCAAGCTTCCAGACCAAAAGCATCCCGACGAGGTTGGGAAAGTGGACAACTCGAGGTACTGTCACTACCATCGGTTTGTCGGACACCCAACCAAGGACTGCTATGTCCTCTAGAATTACATCCAGCGCATGATCAATGCGGATGTAATCTCCGTCGACTACGAAGAGAAGACGGTGTCAGCCAACATGGTGTCACTCCAGTTTGGTACCTTGCCGCCAACTACAATACAGGATGGCGTCGTCCCCATCCCTAAGGCGACAATGGAGGTGGTTAACTTACCACCTACCCGTGACAACGTGAGTGGACTCATTCTACTCACCACATCTCGGGGAGAGATCCTATGGGTTCACCCTGATCTCGTCTCCGTGGTGACTCAACCGGAGGTACGCCCTACCTCCAAATCCAACGGCAGGAAGATCAAGTCTTGCCGCACGGTCTCTTCTTCAGCGGAAGAGGCACTTCCTGTGCAGACGCGTTCACAACAGAACGTCCAACCCGACGAATCTGTCGTCGAGGTGGTGCCTCCTGGCACTGTCCCTGCTATCCAGGATGAGGGCCCGTCTAAGCCCCCAGCAGCCAATAAGCAGAAACAGATAGAGGCCCGCTTCGACAGGCCTCTACGAAAGGAGAATGCTTTGGGGCTAGCCAAGCCCTATAACTTCGACATACTGGCACAACTGGCCAGTACTCCTGCCCGCCTATCTCTGTTCGAGCTCTTTCGTCTTTCCAAAGACTCCCGAGAAGCTCTCTGTGAAGCTCTGAAGGATGCTGAATCCTTTCTCAGTCAGGTCAAGCAGCCTGAAGATCTCCCGACTGTAAGCATGTACTGTCATTGTGCGGATGAGGTTATCTCCAATATAACCTTCACCCAATAAGACATGCTGCTCAAACACAACCGACACAACAGGCCGCTGTACTATACAGGGTATATCGGTTCAGTTAAGGTGAAGCAGATTCAGATCGATCCGGGGTCTTCCCTCAGCATCATCCCGAAGACGCTGCTCTCAATACTGGGGATCCCAATATACCGACTGGCGCCCTCCAACACAACAATCAGTGGCTACAACGCCAGTAAAAGCGAACTACTGGACAAAATACGGCTAAAGTGCCACATCGATAACCTCAGAACCGAGGTCACTTGTTATATCGTGGACGCTGAAGTCAACTACAACCTTCTGTTGGGTCGCCCATGGCTGCATGAGTACATGGTGGTGCCGTCCATGCTCCACCAATATATGAAGTACGTGTCCACCAACAACGTCATCCGTACGGAGTTCGCGGACATCGACCCTTTCAAAGGGATTGAAGCCTACTTCACCGATGCTGACTTATACAAATCACTTGACGAGGAGTAGCCAATGATGCTGACGACGAAGCAGAAACGGCAGTAGAGCCGGACATAGAGCCTGAGGTCACCCCCGACGCTCCTTTGAAGATCCGACTCAAAGGCAAACCGCCTCAGAAGTTGCCTCCCATGAGCATTAAGCTGCCCGGGAAAGCACCAGCTACTTCTGAAGCTCTCCTGAAGATACGGCTCAAGGGAAAGCCGTCTCAAACATCGGCTCCCCTTGTGGCAAAACTACAGGGGAAGGCGCCATTCATCGGAGGCACAGCGGAGGCACCTCTGAAGGTGCGTCTTAAGGGCAAGCCGCCGCCATCCCAGCCGCCAGAGAAGGCCCACGTAGTCCTCTCGGACTCCAAAGCCAACGCTGTGGTGGACTCTTCCGATCCTACTCCAGTGCTTACAAACGAAGAGTTTGGGGAATATATCTCGGCTAATGTAGATGCCCCTTCTCTGGACAATATAATCCCGCGAGATAAAATCTCATATTTTATCAATAACAGAGTGTCTTTTAATTATTCTAGTCTTCCACATTGGAATGCCATGTATATATTAGATAACGCTCTACGGTCGTTGCAAACACAAATAACGACCGTCCATCATATAAATCGAGTAGTCCCGTCCTAAGGGGTCTGTTACATAGTCCCACCACGGAGTCGAGACGAAAAATCCATCATCTTCGGCAAGGTTGAGCGTCATCAAGACCTTCTGCCACTCGAGCCAGAACCAGATGTCGGCAGAATATAACTCTATCGGTACACGGACAAGGCAAAGTACCTCATCCAAAAGATGGGTTACGACCTAAAAAGCGACAAAGGCCTAAACTATGGCAAGGGTCGACGTCTCCCTCTCCGGCTTCCAACACCTAAGGGAAAGCCGTAGGACAATTACAATCGAACTCGACGGGGGGTAGGGTATGTCACGCTGCCATCAACTCCAGAGAGTTCAGATGCGGAAGACGTAGAACATTCTCACTCGTCCGAAGCATCGACTTGGGATTCTGATACCAGCATCGGATCAGTCTTCAAGAAAGTACTGTCAGCCAACATGACTTCTGCACAATCTCAAGAAGAAGAAGGCGAAGTCCAAGCGTCAGAATTCTTCGAAGAAGAACCATGGGCTCAACGCCTAGGACAACAATAGGAGTCTCGTTTTGAATTACGTGAACCTCCCACCAAAGACGAAGTCGAGCAGATCGACCTTGGGGATAGATCTTCTTCCAAACCCATCTTCATCAGCAAAAGCCTAAAAGGACAAGATCGAGAATCTTTAATCCAGCTGGCTAAAGATTATATCGACGTCTTCGCCTGGAGCTACGAAGATATGCCGGGACTTGATCCCCAGATTGTGATGCATAGGCTGAACATCTTACCTGATGCCAAGCCTATCAAACAACAACAGCGGCGCTTCCGTCCGGACATCATGAACGCCATTGACCAGGAGGTAGACAAACTCTTGACTAGCGGCTTCATCCGTGAAGAGCAATACCCAGATTGGGTAGCCAACGTCGTCTCCATCACCAAGAAGAATAGGAAGATACGAGTCTGTATCGACTTTAGAGACCTCAACTCTGCTTGTCCAAAAGACGAATTCCCGCTTCCAATCATCGATGTGATGATCGATAACACATGTGGCTTCGAGCGCATGTCTTTCATGGACGGGTATTCGGGCTACAACCAGATCAAGATGTTCCCCGATGACGTAAAACACACGTCATTCAGGACTCCAAAGGGTATTTTTCTGCTATACAGTGATGCCCTTCAGCTTGAAGAACGCTGGTGCGACATACCAAAGAGCTATGAGCACCATTTTCTATTAATACTTTTGCAAGACAGTCGAATGCTATATTGACGACATCGCAGTCAAGAGCCATCTCAAAGGAGATCACCTGCAAGACCTCAAGACAGTCGATCTCATACGGGCGCATCAACTCAAGATGAACCCTGCTAAATCCTTCCTAGGGGTTTCTAACGGAAAGTTCTTGGGCTTTTTCATCACGGTGAAAGGCATTCATGTCGATCCCGAGAAGACCAAAGCCATCCTTGATATGGACCCTCTGAAGAATCTTCGAGAACTTCGAGGCCTACAGGGGCGTCTGGCATACATCCGGAGGTTCATAGCAAACCTTTCCGACAAATGTCAACCCTTCACTCAGCTCATGAAGAAGGGAGTCTCTTACGTCTGGACAGAGGAGTGCCAAAAGGCTTTCGACGACATCAAGGCTTATCTGACAAGCCTGCCGGTCCTGGTGGCACCTGTCGCCGGCAAACCATTCCACCTCTACGTCCGTGCCAGGGATCATTCCCTCAGCTCCCTGCTAGCTCAGAACAGCGATACAGGCTATGAGCAAGCAATCTACTACTTCAGTCAAACTCTAATCAGGGCCGAACACCGGTACAACCCCGTTAAAAAGGAGTGCTTAGCATTGGTATTTGCCATCCAAAAGACTCGACATTATGTCTCGGGACAGACAATTCATGTCGTTTCCCGAGTCAATCCGCTCAGGGTCCTCATGACAAAGCTAGGATCATTGAACTCCCGGCTAGCCACATGGGCAATCTTGCTAACACCATACAACATGGTGTTTGTTCTGCAAAAAGCTGTTAAGGGACAAGCTCTGGCCGACTTTTTAGCTATACACCCCATTCCAGAGTCCTCAAGACTCTATGAAGACATCCCGGATGAGGTCCAAGAATCAAACGTCACCGAAGAAGGCCTCGTCTAGCAGATATTTTTCGATGGCACTTCAAGAACAGGCCCTAAAGGCTAAATCGTCGCTGGAGTGGGGGTGGTATTAGTCTCCCCCGATCAGTTGGTCATCCAGCGTGCTTACTCCCTTTCAAAGCCGTGCTCCAACAATGTTGCTGAGCACAACGCGCTCATTATGGAACTCTAGCTGGCGCAACAGCTGGGGGTGAATCATCTGGAAGCCTACGGCAACTCAAAACTCATCGTAAACCAGATCAGAGGGCAATACGAGGTTCGCCATGAAGATCTGATCCCTTACCATAAAGTTGCATTAAACATCATTTCAACTTTCATCGGGTTCTTCGTCGAACACGTACCTCGTCTACAAAATCTAGAGGCTGATGCTCTGGCCGACCTCGCAGCCTCATTAGCGGCACCCCTCAAAACTTAATACTACGTCACGGTAGTGGGTCGAGACCAGGTCTGCCCTAAAAATAACCTGTGCTCATAAGTGGCCCATGCCATGTCAACGAGTGCTGGGGTTAACGTCCGAGACTGGAGATTCCCATTCATCGACTTCGCTATCTACGGAATTCTCCCAGAGGACCCGAAAGAAGCCGTCTCAGTCAGGAGGCACTCTCTTCGATTCTACTACGATACGCTACTAAAATGCTGTACCGAAGCTCCTACGATGGACTTCTGTCACTACCACATTTCAAGTGTGAGGGTATTTTTGACTTTTTGGGGTAATTTAAATTTAATAGAATTTTTAGGAATTATTTTAGAATTGTTTGGACTAGGTTGACTTTGACTAGTCTTGACCCATGTAGACTAACCTAGAAGCTAACCCTAGTTAGTATGGACTTGGTTAGGTTATGTGACTCTAGTCTAACCTAGAATGACTTAAGTTAGTGGTAATTAGTTCAATAGAAATTGAGTGAGGAGATTAGGAATTAAATGGTTCGAGAAATGGCTTGTGATTTCACAAGTCATTTTGTGACTTAACCTAATAGGACTAGCCAACCTAGTGCAAACCCTAGCCTAGTCCATCATGGCCAGCCACTTAGCTAAACCTAGGGATTCCCCCACTATAAAATCTCTCCTAAAATCTAGGGTTGCCTCTTTCTTAGGAAGGCTCAAAGTTCAAGAAGGTTAGTTTCCTATTGTATTTTAATCCCTAGAACTCCATTCCTCTTCCTTTTTCATTCTAATCATTTTCATTAGGATCTAATATACCTATTCTTGCTGTTGTTAAGGTTCCATCTCAGTTTGATGTGATTTGAGTGGATTGGGACATCAAGACAAGAGCTATTGATTGGGGATTTTTCTTGAAAGTTCAAGAATAGGTAATTTTCTTATTTCTTCATGGATTTTCGATTTATCTTCATGGTTAGGAAGCCCTAGGAGTCCCCTAAGTGTCTGTATAGGTTTCGTGTCAGGTACCATAGATTTCTTGTCCGTTCTGGACATGTATCAGAGCCTAGGCTGAAGTGTTTGTCGAAATGCCTCAAAGGGCATTTCGATTTTATTCGTACAATATTTTTGAATAGGAAATTAAGTTTTATCATTTATTATTGATTTCTAATCTTCTGTGGTGATTATAGTGTCGATTTGTGTTGGATTCATGGCTTGGACACGCGCCGTATACCGCGCGCATACGCTACAGGGATCCCCTGCTACTCGGGGGCTCCACAGGACACGATACAGGGTTTCAGGACACGAAATTCAAGGGAGACCTAGGGGAAATGTCTGTCAAGACGTTCCCCAAGTTTTATTGGGTTTTGTTTGGTATCGAAAGAGTTCTCTCGATGTCCATGGTCGACTGGACTGAATACTGTCAGTCCAGTTTGGACTGTGCTAGGTTCTTGTGTATTGGACACGTTTGTGTCGGGTTTCTGGACACGAAATGAAGGGTATGACACTGGCACACACTAATTACTATTTACCAACCTACTTTCTATTGTTTAAATTGTGGTTTCGATTGTCAAATGGGAATTTCCCATTTGTTCTGATACTGTCTGTATCAGTAATTATCTCATCATTTAATTTCCAGTTTGATTCTCGATAATATTTAATATGATATATTATGTTATGGTTATTTTCACTATACATTAATACCATGTTAGGATATAGGACTTCATGTGTTGTGTTTAGATGATAGCAAGGTTTTCGAGTTGATTTAAAGGTGCCTGTCATTGTTTGAACCTGTGTTATGTGAGATACTCACTTGATACTATTGAAACCTGAGAATTTCAGTTGGGTGTTTAACTGTTGGTTGTATTTTCATATCTGAGTTGAACCTGAGATTGTGAACAACCCTGAGTTTTCTTTTTTCCTGAGAATTTAATGTATCCTCTAATTCCTACATTTCTGAAATAACATGCATTCCCTGTAGGAGTATGGGACTGATAGGATTGACTAAATTTGTGTTTTGTTTATGGCTGAACCTAAGTTACCTGACATTGTTTACATTGCTATTTTTTTAAAACCTGGACATGGTTTGGGGCTTTCATGTTTCATTAATTTCCTTCCTTTTCGATTTAGTATATAGCTAAGATTTCTTGTTAACTAAGGGTTCATATGAGTTGAACTGAGATTTCAAGCAGTAATTTAAACTGGAAAATGGTGTACTGTTTAGACTGATTTTGAAGTTCTTTTATGAACTATGAATGTTTCCTATATTGTATTAATCTGTGAATGGGTTTCAATATCTGAAATAAGGACTTGACAGTCCACAGTTCTCAGTTGTGTATTGGTTTTGATGGGGGGATGCTTGAATGTTTGAACTGCAGGGTGTTGGACTGTTTAGGGCATAACTGAAATCCATGTTTCATTAAAATTTGAGATTACTCTGTGGTTTAAACCTGAGTTTAACTCATGACACACACTCTACTAGCTGCTGTCAACTAATTTCCAGGAATCCCCTTTGTATCACACACTAGTTGATTCAATTCACTAAGGCACTGTTTTTCCATGTTCTACCCCACTGTTTCCAGATTTCAGTGCACCTAACACCTACACCCTATCACTCCACACACACACACAAAGCCACCCACACTGCACTGTTTTCCTGTGCAACACACACACACACACATTTACATTCTCTCTAACTCTCCATCTTCCTTGTACATATTATATAATGTATAGTATGTATGTATTATATAAATATATGTGTGGATACATATATGTTTAGTGCACCATTGTATATATATATATGTATATATATGTATATCTAAATATATACAATGTATTATGTATATATGTGGATACTTATGTATAGAAATCATATACATGAGGATATGTGTGGTGTACCTATAGGTAACCATATGTATATATATATATATATTTATTATGTGATTTCCATGTGTAGGTCTAGATGTTATATAGGTTGTGTGATATTGGTTTGACTTGTGTTATATAGGTTGTAAGGACTTGGTATGCTAGCATAGGCTAGTTTAGCCTTGTTTAGACTAGTATGGACTAGTTAGGCCTAGAATAGACTATTGAGACTTGGTTGGCCTAGTTTGACTTCTAGGGTTGACCAGAGTTGACCAAGAGTTGACTTTGGCCTAAATTGACCTAGAATCATGTAGAATGCATAGTAGGACTTCATTATACTATTTTAGACTTGTTGTGACTTGTGCTGTTCTGATTAGGAGCCAGACACCACTCCTCGGACAGTACTTTTATATTGGACACTCAGATACCAGGCGAGTACATTCTCTGATCATTTCATATCCTGCTTAGAATTATTTCTTGCATTAAATTACTTTACTTGTACTGTCACATTGGTCACACGGATTGGTCCTAAACGGATCCCTTCTCGAGATGTTATCCTTAGGGAGCATCGGGTACTACATGTTCTGTGCGTTTCACTTACATGACGTATCACAATGCTTCACAGGTTCTTTGATCACTTGTGACATATGCCCTTATGATCACAGAGTCTCCTAGAATCTCTTATCCCATTTACTGGATATCCTAGAATCTCCTAGAATCCCCATTTTTGGGACATCCATGTATCATCCTTCGGGGGCTTTGCATGGAATCATAACATAACTTGGTTGGATCCTTGTGTACTGATTGGGAGTACGTGGGAGTAGAAATAGACATGTGAATACTATCCAAGTAGTGTAGTATCAGAATCTCTTCCATAGTGTAGCATCAGAATCTCCTATGCCATTTACATGTCTATATTGTACTCTGACTCACTAGCCACATGTTAGCTCTCTATTTATAGTAGATATTTCTATTACAGCTTTCTCTCTCTATTTACATACTGCACTTTTTTCAGTACTTGTATCTTACTTTACTGCATGATTATATCTTCTAACCTGCTATGAACTGTTGAGATGTACTGTACTCGCTCCTGTCCTGACTGGACCTGTTGAAAATATTACAGAGGACGAGGAGGAGGCTGGTCTGGATACTTACTACGGGGCAGCCTTAGATGACACCTGCGAGCTGGACCCTCAGGAGGACCCAGCTCTAGCTGAGGATATCATCCCGATTGCCTAGACTAGATTAGTTAGGCTTATCTTCTTTTATGTAGTCTTGAGGCATGTTTTAGCTAGACTTTATTGGAGTTCAGAGTTGTATATATTCTTTCATTCTGTATCTGAGACTATGTACTTCTGAATATTGCTGGGATTATCTTAGACTACTTTTCATCTATTTATTTTCTTGAGTTCTATTTCATATCGTGCTATCTCTTCCTTTGTTGTGATTGAGTTTTACTGCTATGTCACCCCCATTCGGAGAGTATAAACTGTCTAAAGATATATTGCTAGATGATTGTTGACCTAGGACAGCATTCTACCGCCGACACTGCGGCGTAGGCTGGACGTACCCACGTCTCGTGCCCTTACTCTAAGGTGCGGGTCGTGACACGTTTTTAGTGGTGGCCCATGCAGGTCTGGACTAGAAGTGTAGTGGTATTCGAATTAGAGTATCACTACAGCCTGCAGTAGGATATAGAACATTAATTTTAAGGTAATCAATCACTTTAGGAAAAATTCTTTTATTACCATCTAAATCCTTATTGTCAGCTGATCCTTTGAATTTTTAACTGTCCGCCTTTGTTATTTTGCTTCTTTCTCAGAAATTGATACTCTTGTTTGTCTATCTTCAGGATGGTAGAGACTCGATCGCAGCGCGCCATTCATGAGGATGCTATAAAGGGGATTGCTACCTCTCAGCCAGTACAGCGAGGCCAGGGGACTGCAGCTCCTGCCACCTCTGCTCGTATTGAGACCTCGGCAGCTGCAGCAGGGGGTATGCATCCACCGACTCGGAGGTAGGACTCGGTCATTCCAGAGGATTCCTTTCAGCAGCCACCGCCTACAGGATACGTGGATGCAGCGCAGATGTTCGCGTACTTCCAGCAGTTCATGGACCGACAGCAGGCTCGACAGGACAGAGGCATGGAGCTGGCCCTTACGACGGTCGCAGCTCGACCGGTGGTTCAGCAGCCGAGGATACCGGGGATCAAGCAGTTTCAGAAGATGAGCCCCAGAGACTTTCTGGGGACAGAGGGGATCCTATATGCCGATGAGTGGATCGAGCATATAGAGGAGATCTTCCGCTTGGCCAGGATACCAGCAGATCTTCAGATCGAGGCCGCAGCTAGCCGGATGCGAGATCTTGCTCGCACCTGGTATCAGTCAGACCCCAGGATGGGGGTACCGGGGCAGACTTGGAAGCAGTTCAAGGGCTTCTTCAAGAAGAAGTTCTTTCCAGATTCAGCACTCAGAGCCTTGGAGTCGCAGTTCGAGAGCCTGGTCCAGGGAAGTCTTTCAGTGGAGGAGTACGCCGGGGAGTTCGGCCGCCTCGGCAGTTTTGTGGAGGGCTTGAGCGAGACGGCGAAGGCCCAAAGGTTCTGAAAGGGTCTAGTCAAGGAGGTCAAGTCCTTGACCAAGGGCAACCGGGATGCTACGTTCGAGGAGATCTTGACAAGAGCCTTGTTGGCAGAGGATAATCTTGAGCTTAGGCTCAAGAGGGGAAGAGACCCAGTTGGAGGCAGCAGCAGCAGCGGAGGCCAGCCAAGAGGCCCCACTTTCAGCATCAGCAGCTGAGGTAGTTTCAGCCACAGCCGATTCAGCAGAGGCCAGTCCATCAGTAGCAGCAGCCGAGACAGCACCAGCAGGGTCAGAGACAAGATGGTACTTGTGCCTACTGCAAGAAGCCTGGGCACATCTTCAATGAGTACTGGAAGAGGCTGGGCCAGTGCCTGGTGTGTGGCTCAGCAGACCACCAGATGAGAGAGTGCCGCATGGGACGAGCAGCCCAGGGAGCAGCAGTCAGAGCTCCAACAGGCCAGCAGAGGGGACCAGCCCTGCCGACGCAGCAGAGGTTTGTCCAGCACCAGCAGCAGGCCAGGGGAGGCCAGCAGGGGCGAGCTTTCGCCATGGCAGCTGGAGATGCAGAGGTGATAGGAGAGCTGATTGCAGGTTCGATCCTTCTCGACTCCAGTCCAGCTTTTGCATTATTCGATTCCGGTGCTTCGCATAGCTTCATATCAGTATCTTTTGCGATTAGATACGGTATCATAGCTGAGTCGTTGCCTAGGACTTACAAGATCACGATCGGGGGTAGCATTATCCTCGTGAGTGATGTTTGTAAGGGTCGGTGAGTAGTTTTGGAAGGCCGTGGATTGGAGGTGAGCCTGCTCGTGATGCCATTGCCGAACTACGATATAGTACTAGACATGGATTGGTTGAGCAGACACCACGTCAGTATTGATTGCAGAGGGGGTAGAGTTCTCTTCAGAGCACCGGAGGAGCCAGAGTTCGAGTACTCCAGACGTCAGGCAGAGCAGAGCAGCAGAGTCTTCTGTGGAGACTCGGTCGAGGAGCAGACGATTCCACACCCCTTGATAGCAGAGTATATGGATGTTTTCCCAGAGGAGTTACCGAGATTGCCACTAGATAGGGACATAGAGTTCTCGATAGACTTGGTTCCAGGAGCGGAACCCATCTCTCAGCATGTTTATTGGGTGAACAACAGCGAGCTGGGGGAGCTAAAGAAGCAGGTGGATGAGCTACAGGACAAGGGCTTCATCCGCTCGAGTTCGTCGCTATGGGGTGCACCAGTGTTGTTCGTGCCGAAGAAGGATGGGTCAGTACGCATGTGTATTGACTATAGGGCACTCAACAACCTCATGATCAAGAACAAATACCCACTGCCGTGGATCGATGATCTATTTGACCAGTTGAGCGAAGCTCGGGTATTTTCTAAGATTGATCTGTGGTCGGGATATCATCAGGTATGGTGAAGAGGGAGGACATTCCGAAGACCGCTTTCAGGATGCGGTACGGGCAGTTTGAGTTTTTGGTTATGCCGTTTGGGCTAACCAATGCACCAGCAGTGTTTATGAACCTTATGAACAAGGTGTTCCACCAGTATTTGGATCAGTTTGTGGTGGTGTTTATTAAAGACATCTTGGTATATTCCAAGACTGAGGAGGAGCACGAAGAGCATTTGAGGATCGTACTGGAGACTCTCAGGAAGGAGCAGCTTTACGGAAAGCTCTCCAAGTGTGAGTTCTTCTTAGACCGGGTGGACTTCTTGGGGCATGTGGTGACTGGAGATGGTATCTCAGTTGACCCCAAGACGATTGTAGCACTTGAGGCATAGACAGCGCCGACTTCAGTTGCAGAGATCAGGAGTTTCGTGGGGCTGGCAGGATATTATCGGAGATTCGTACAGGATTTCTCCCGGGTTGCAGAGCCGTTGACTCGGTTGACCCGGAAGGATGTTGAGTTCGTTTGGTCAGAGGAGTGTCAGGCAGCTTTTGATGAGTTGAAGAAGCGGCTTACGACAGCTCCGATTCTGACATTACCTTCAGGATCAGGTGGTTTCACTATTTATAGTGATGCTTCAGGGAAGGGGCTGGTTTGTGTCTTGCAGCAGCATGGGAAGGTAATTGCCTATGCTTTCAGGCAATTACGTCCCTATGAGAAGAACTACCCTACCCACGACTTGGAGCTGGCAGCAGTAATTTTTGCTCTGAAGCTGTGGAAGCATTATCTGTATGGTGAGAGGGTGGAGATCTTTACAGATCACAAGAGCTTAAAGTATGTGTTCACTCAGAAGGAGTTGACATGAGACAGCACAGATGGCTAGAGTTGATGAAGGATTTTGACATCCTACTTCAGTATTACCCAGGAAAGGCCAACGTGGTTGCCGATGCCTTGAGTAGGTATCCGACAGCCATGTGTTTGACCATGGATCGACATTTGCTTGCCGACTTGGAGAGCCTTAGGATTGAGGTGATCGTGCCCGGAGTGCAGATGCAGCTATGGGGGATGCAGATTCAGTCAGACTTGGTGGAGAGGATCAAGTTGGCACAGTTTGAGGACATTGCTCTACGGTGTCTCCAGGAGCAGGTTCGAGCAGGATTGCTGGAGGGCGAGTTTTCTCTTGCAGAGGATGGTGCCTTGAGGCACAGTTCCAGGTTATGTGTGCCCAGCGGAGAGCTCAGGGAGCAGGTTATGCAGCTCAGTACTCTATACACCCGGGTGCCAACAAGATGTACCGAGATCTGCGGGAGCATGTTTGTTTGTCAGGGATGAAGCGGGAGGTAGCTCGCTTCGTGGCTAGGTGTTTGGTCTGTCAGCATGTCAAGGCAGAGAGACAGAGGCCCGGTAGATTGTTGCAGCCGCTGCCCATTCCCGAGTGAAAATGGGAATATATCACGATGGACTTCGTTTCAGGATTGCCACATACTCCAGAAGGGAAAGACACGATTTGGTTCATCGTTGACAGGTTGACCAAATCGGCCACTTCTTGCCATTCAAGGTGGGTACGTCTACAGAGAGGCTGGCGGAGATGTATATGCGTCAGATAGTCAGGATTCACGGAGTTCCGGTCAGCATCGTCTCAGATCGGGATAGCCGTTTTACTTCCTATTTTTGGAGGAGTCTGCAGACCAGCTTGGGCACTCAGCTCAAGTTTAGTACTGCATACCACCCCCAGATGGACGGACAGTCAGAGCGGACTATTCAGACACTTGAGGATATGCTGCGGATGTGCGTCCTGGACTTTGGAGGTTCATGGGAGGATCAACTTCATTTGGTGGAGTTTGCCTACAACAATAGTTTCCAGGCTAGCATTGAGATGTCACCTTTTGAGGCTCTGTACGGGCGTAGGTGCCGTACACCCTTATCTTGGGATGATGTTGGTGAGCGAGCTTTACTGGGGCCAGAAATAGTTGTTGATGCAGCCGAGAAGGTGAAGCTTATTAGAAACAGACTTCGTATGGCGCAGGACAGACATCGGCACTGGGCCGATATCCACCGGAGGCTATTGGAGTTTGAGGTACAGATTAGAGTAGGATTAGATTTAGGTTTATTTGTTTATGATTTTGATCCTGTTTGTTTATTATTTTTTTTATTGAGACCTTGCTTGTGATTAGGTCGGAGACCAGGTTTTCTTGAGGATATCTCTGACTCGTGGTACGATACGTTTTGGTGGAGGCGGGAAGCTTAGCCCGTGCTTCATCGGCCCTTTCGTTATCAGCGGGAGAGTCGGTGACGTTGCATACAGGCTAGACTTGCCGCCTGTGCTAGTGGGGGTCCACAACGTATTTTATGTATCATAGTTGAGACGGTACGTGGCTGACCCTAGCCATGTGCTCGATCATTCAGAGATAGAGGTTGGGCCTTCTCTCAGCTATCCAGAGCAGCCAGTGGAGATTCTGGATCGACGGGAGAAGGTTCTGAGGAACCAGGTGATACCCTTGGTGCACGTCGCATGGAGGCATCATTCTCCAGGAGAGTCTACCTGGGAGCGGGAGGATGAGATGCACGAGCGCTGCCCTTATCTTTTTGGACCATGAGGTTTGCTTTCTATCCTACTCATCAGTTGTATTTTGCCTTTCAATTTCGAGGACGAAATTCTTTTAAGGAGGGTAGATTTGTCACTACCACATTTCTAGTGTGAGGGTATTTTTGACTTTTTGGGTAATTTAAATTTAATAGAATTTATTTAAATTTTTGGGAATTTTTAGGAATTATTTTGGAATTGTTTGGACTAGGTTGACTTTGACTAGTCTTGACCCTTGTAGACTAACCTAGAAGCTAACCCTAGTTAGTATAGACTTGGTTAGGTTATGTGACTCTAGTCTAACCTAGCATAACTTAATTTAGTGGTAATTAGTTCATTAGAAATTGAGTGAGGCGATTAGGAATTAAATGGTTTGAGAAATGGCTTGTGATTTCACAAGTCATTTTGTGACTTAACCTAATAGGACTAGCCAACCTAGTACAAACCCTAGCCTAGTCCATCATGGCCGGCCACTTAGCTAAACCTAGGGATTCCCCCACTATAAAATCTCTCCTAAAATCTAGGGTTGCCTCTTTCTTAGGAAGGCTCAAAGTTCAAGAAGGTTAGTTTCCTATTATTTTTTAATCCCTAGAACTCCATTCCTCTTCCTTTTTCATTCTAATCTTTTCCATTAGGATCTAATATACCTATTCTTGCTGTTGTTAAGGTTCCATCTCAGTTTGATGTGATTTGAGTGGATTGGGACATCAAGACAAGAGCTATTGATTGGGGATTTTTCTTAAGAGTTCAAGAATAGGTAACTTTCTTATTTCTTCATGGATTTTCGATTTCTCTTCATGGTTAGGAAGCCCTAGGAGTCCCCTAAGTGTCTGTATAGGTTTCATGTCAGGTACCATAGGTTTCGTGTCCGTTCTGGACACGTATCAGAGCCTAGGCTGAAGTGTTTGTCGAAATGCCTCAAAGGGCATTTCAATTTTATTCGTGCAATATTTTTGAATAGGAAGTTAAGTTTTATTATTTATTATTGATTTCTAATCTTTTATGGTGATTATAGTGTCGATTTGTGTCGGATTCACGGCTTGGACACGTGCCGCACACCGCGCGCACACGCTACAGGGATCTTCTGCTACTCGGGGGCTCCACAGGACACGACACAGGGTTTCAGGAAACGAAATTCAAGGGAAACCTAGGGGCAATGTCTATCAAGACGTTCCCCAAGTTTCATTGGATTTCGTTTGGTATCGAGAGAGTTCTCTCGATGTCCATGGTCGACTGGACTGAATACTGTCAGTCCAGTTTGGACTGTGCTAGGTTCTTGAGTATTGGACACGTTTGTGTCAGATTTCTGGACACGAAATGAAGGGTATGACACTGGCACACACTAATTACTATTTACCAACCTACTTTCTATTGTTTGAATTGTGGTTTCGATTGTCAAATAGGAATTTCCCATTTGTTCTGATACTGTCAGTATCAGTAATTATCTCACTGTATAATTTCCAGTTTGATTCTCGATAATGTTTAATATGATATATTATGTTATGGTTATTTTCACTATACATTAATACCATGTTAGGATATAGGATTTCATGTGTTGTGTTTAGATGATAGCAAGGTTTTCGAGTTGATTTAAAGGTGCCTGTCATTGTTTGAACCTGTGTTATGTGAGATACTCACTTGATACTATTGAAACCTGAGAATTTCAGCTGGGTGTTTAACTGTTGGTTGTATTTTCATATCTGAGTTGAACCTGAGATTGTGAACAACCCTGAGTTTTCTTTTTTCCTGAGAATTTAATGTATCCTCTAATTCCTACATTTCTGAAATAACATGCATTCCCTGTAGGAGTATGGGACTGATAGGATTGACTGAATTTGTGTTTGGTTTATGGCTGAACCTAAGTTACCTGACATTGTTTGCATTGCTATTTTTCTAAAACCTGGACATGGTTTGGGGCTTTCATGTTTCATTAATTTCCTTCCTTTTCGATTTAGTATATAGCTAAGATTTCTTGTTAACTAAGGGTGTTCATATGAGTTGAACTGAGATTTCAAGCAGTGATTTAAACTGGAAAATGGTGTACTGTTTAGACTGATTTTGAAGTTCTTTTATGAACTATGAATGTTTCCTATATTGTATTAATCTGTGAATGGGTTTCAATATCTGAAATAAGGACTTGACAGTCCACAGTTCTCAGTTGTGTATTGGTTTTGATGGGGGGATGCTTGAATGTTTGAACTGCAGGGTGTTGGACTGTTTAGGGCATAACTGAAATCCATGTTTCATTAAAATCTGAGATTACTCTGTGGTTTAAACCTGAGTTTAACTCATGACACACACTCTACTAGCTGCTGACAACTGATTTCCAGGAATCCCCTTTGTATCACACACTAGTTGATTCAATTCACTAAGGCACTGTTTTTCCATGTTCTACCCCACTGTTTCCAGATTTCAGTGCACCTAACACCTACACCCTATCACTCCACACACACACACAAAGCCACCCACACTGCACTGTTTTTCTGTGCAACACACACACACATTTACATTCTCTCTAACTCTCCATCTTCCTTGTACATATTATATAATGTATAGTATGTATGTATTATATAAATATGTGTGGATACATATATGTTTAGTGCACCATTGTATATATATATATGTATATGTATGTATATCTAAATATATACAATGTATTATGTATATATGTGGATACATATGTATAGAAATCATATACATGAGGATATGTGTGGTGTACCTATAGGTAACCATATGTATATATATATATATATATATATATATATATATATATATATATATATATATATATATATATATATATATATATATATATATATATATATATATATTTACTATGTGATTTCCATGTGTAGGCCTAGATGTTATATAGGTTGTGTGATATTGGTTTGACTTGTGTTATATAGGTTGTAAGGACTTGGTATGCTAGCATAGGCTAGTTTAGCCTTGTTTAGACTAGTATGGACTAGTTAGGCCTAGAATAGACTATTGAGACTTGGTTGGCCTAGTTTGACTTCTAGGATTGACCAGAGTTGACCAAGAGTTGACTTTGGCCTAGATTGACCTAGAATCATGTAGAATGCATAGTAGGACTTCATTATACTATTTTAGACTTGTTGTGACTTGTGCTGTTCTGATTAGGAGTCAGACACCACTCCTCGGACAGTACTTTCATATTGGACACTGAGATACCAGGCGAGTACATTCTCTGATCATTTCATATCCTGCTTAGAATTATTTCCTGTATTAAATTACTTTACTTGTACTGTCACGTTGGTCACACGGATTGGTACTATACGGATCCCTTCTTGAGATGTTATCCTTAGGGAGCATCGGGTGCTACATGTTCTGTGCGTTTCACTTACATGACATACCACAATGCTTTACTGGTTCTTTGATCACTTGTGACATATACCCTTATGATCACAGAGTCTCCTAGAATCTCTTATCCCATTTACTGGGTATCCTAGAATCTCCTAGAATCTCCATTTTTGGGACATCCATGTATCACCCTTCGGGGGCTTTGCGTGGAATCATAACATAACTTTGTTGGATCTTTGTGTACTGATTGGGGGTACGGGGGAGTTGAAATAGACATGTGAATACTATCCAAGTAGTGTAGTATCAGAATCTCTTCCATAGTGTAGCATCAGAATCTCCTATGCTATTTACATGTCTATATTGTACTCTGACTCACTAGCCACATGTTAGCTCTCTATTTATAGTAGATATTTCTATTACAGCTTTCTTTCTCTGTTTATATACTGCACTTCTTTCAGTACTTATATCTTACTTTACTGCATGATTATATCTTCTAACCTGCTATGAACTGTTGAGATGTACTGTACTCGCTCCTGTCCTGACTGGACCTGTTGAAAATATTACAGAGGACGAGGAGGAGGCTGGTCTGGATACTTACTACGGGGCAGCCTTAGATGACACCTGCGAGCTGGACCCTCAGGAGGACCCAGCTCTAGCTGAGGATATCACCCCGATTGCCTAGACTAGATTAGTTAGGCTTATCTTCTTTTATGTAGTCTTGAGGCATGTTTTAGCTAGACTTTATTGGAGTTCAGAGTTGTATATATTCTTTCATTCTGTATATGAGACTATGTACTTCTGAATATTGCTGGGATTATCTTAGACTATTTTTCATCTATTTATTTCCTTGAGTTCTATTTCATATCGTGCTATCTCTTCCTTAGTTGTGATTGAGTTTTACTGCTATGTCACCCCCATTAGGGGAGTGTAAACTGTTTAGAGATATATTACTAGATGATTGTTGACCTAGGACAACGTTCTACCGCCAACACTGCGGCGTAGGCTGGACGTACCCACGTCTCGTGCCCTTACTCTAGGGTGCGGGTAGTGACAACTTCTCCTTCGATGTTTGTCCAACGAAGAAGCAGCCGAAGCCCTTCGAAAAGCTCACGATGGAACCTGCGGGGCCCATCAACCTGGTCCTAAGTTGCAGGACTGACTGCGACGCATGGGCAACTACTGGCCAACCATGGCCGCTGACGCTGTCGAATATGCTAAGAAGTGCCATGCGTGCCAGCTTCACGCAGACTTCATTCATACACCGTCAGAACCACTACATCCTACAGTCGCCTCCTGGCCCTTTGAAGCTTGGGGCATGGACATTGTGGGATCGATCACCCCTCCTTCATCGAGAGGACACCGCTTCATCCTAGCAATCACCGACTACTTCTCCAAATGGGCAGAAGCAATTTTGCTGGCAGAAGTAAAAAGCTCCAGGGTGATCAGCTTCATCAAGCACCACGTCATCTACCGTTTCAGAGTACCCCGGAGGATCATCCACGACAATGGTCCTCAGTTCATTAGCCATGTTTTCAGTAGATTCTGTGACAAGAATCGCATTCAAAACGTGGCATCAACCGCCTACAATCCGGCAGCAAACGGATTGGCCGAGGCGTTCAACAAAACTATCGTCAGGCTACTCAAAAAGGTCGTATCATCTAACAAACGCGACTGGGACGAAAAGCTCGACGAATGCCTTTGGGCCTACCGCACAACGGTATGGACCCCGACAGGCAACACACCATTCTCCTTGGTCTACGGGAGCGAAGCGGTACTGCCTCTCGAGATCCAGATAACCTCACTCCGCGTAGCAATCACAAACCAACTCACAGAAGAGGACAATCAACGTCGTCGTCTGCGGGAACTGGAGGCACTTGACGAAAAGCGTCTCCTAGCTTAACAACGCATCGAACTCTACCAAGCTCGTATATCGCAGGCTTTCAACAAGAAGGTCAAACAGAGGACTTTCCAAGTTGGCGACCTGGTTCTGGCAGTCAGGAGGCCGATGGTGTTGACTCACAAGACACCAGGAAAGTTCGAGCCCAAATGGGAAGGACCTTTCATCATAGAGACGGTATACTCAAACGGTGCTTACTGCCTCGCCAAATCTAATGGGGACTTGTTCATGATGCCCATCAACGGCAAGTTTCTAAAGAAGTACTACTCTTGACATCTCTCAGACATGTGCTTCCATCCGGGGATCTGTGGACCCAATCATCAGGACTCACAGACAATTCCCTTTCACAAAATCATACGCTTCCGGAACCCAGCTGTTCCGTAGCATCCTCCAGTAGAAAGACAACTATGTCCACATCACCTCTGAGTTGTCCCCCTACACCCTAGAAAGCGGAATCTTACATCCCATAAGACTATGCTACCCACCTTGTTTACCACGTCCATATTACCTCTGAGTAAACATCCCGTACAGACGACCCTTGCATTGTCGAACATTGATCGCAGAACTTCCACGTCCACATTACCTCTGAGTAGTTCCGTGTATCCCCCAGGATCATTCCTACCACGTCCATAACACCTCTGAGTAGGGAGATTCCACCACTTGAATCCCATATTTGCCATGTCCACATCACCTCTGAGCAAACATGAGGGTTCTCTCAAACTTATTATCTGTACCTAAAAACCAAGGTGCGCAAAAGATAATAGGTCCACACAAATCATCAAGTTCATGACAGCAAAAATGAACACACCACAAAAAACTTTATATTCTTTATTTTTAAATAGAGAGTAAAAGTTTACATCCCTAGCAAGAGTTGCAAAAATACAAAAAAAGAAGAGACCACAATCCCTAAACATCCCCAGGGTTGGCTGAAAGCTCTTAAATCCGACGCCTCAAGTCCGCCGCTTGAGTCTCCACAGTCGCCAGGACTCGACGTTCAGCTTCTTGATGCATCGCTTCAATAGCCTCAGGAGAAGTATCGTTCTCATGCTTCTCATCCAGCTGCTGCCGCTGCTGAGCCAGGGTAAGAGCCCGGTGAGTGAAAGCTACTTCCTCCTTCTTGAATGCTACGTGTTCAGCCTGGACACATTCGGCGTCTAAAAGGAGTCGGGCCCGCTGGTCCTCAAGGCGACGGATCTGGGCATCAATCTCCGTGATATTAGCGTCCAATGCAGCTCGCACCTCCATTGTCTCCCGCGTAGACTGAGACAACCGCTCCACTGCAGCTTTAGTCTCAGCCACTTCACGTTCCCAGACACTCACAGTGGCCTGATAGGAAGACTCAATCTCGACGATCAGCTTCTCCTTCTCCGCATCTATCAGGACGGAGAGGTCATTTTGTTGGATGCGTTGTAATTCGAAAACCCGCTGGTCCAACTCAGCCACCGTGGCTTTCAGAATGACGGCCATATGATCGTGGCCCCGGTGAAGACGGATCGGGTTGATATGAGGCAGTGCCAGAGTTCTTGCCGTCGCAAAGCTCCCGTTGGCGTCCATCACTGCCGATACCCCCCTCTGCAGCATTTTATATACTGCCTCGATGATGATTTTCACGTATTCATCTGCATCCGCCAGCACCTGCGGCGTCATGGCAGGAGTCGGAGGAGCTGCTCTAGTTAGCGGATCGGAAGAAGACCCGCCGACCTCAACATGCGAGGCTGAAACCTCGGCATCAGCAGGCTCTTCATCAACAGGGGCTTGGCTACTAGCCCGAGGAGCCACAGGAATAGAAGAAGCTGAAACAGGCATCGAAATAGTACCCCAAGTAGGAGGAGCGACAGAGGGTTCCATCACACCCTTATCCTACCCAAACTCGGAAGAACCACCGACGTCAGTGGCCACCTCTTCAGCCCCCAACATCCTATCAGCAGCCAGTACCTCCCCTGTCAGAACGAGAAGATCAACACTTGCCTCCTGACTCGTCCCTGAAGTCAGGACAGCCAGACGAGTCTCCTCATCAAATCCCTCTACAGGGACAGGATCTGTCACTACCTCCTGATCGGTAGCCACCTCAGCTTCTGTTGCTGAGTCTGGGGTAGGGCTCGACAATGATGCAGCCGACCTCCCCTCATCACGACAAGGAGGGGAATCAACCCTCTCATATGTTCCAACCATATCTGTTGCCCCTGCAACAGACTCTTGCAACTCTGGAGCAATGTCATCTGAAGACGACGAACTCCACCCCACTTCATCACCAGGAAGCCTTGTGTCTGCTGGACCCTCGGCATCCAAGGCCCCCGCTGCAGCCTTTATCATCTCAGAAGCTGCTGCATCCTCAGCTTCTCTTCTGACATAATCTGGGGATGCTGGAATCTCCACGACAACACCCTCTGGATTCTCCTCCATGGGAGACATCATAATCGGCGGAATGCGCACTTCAGACGAGCCCGCCATCTCCTTTGACCGGCTCCCACTAGATTTTGGAGTACGGGGCCTCCTTTTTAGCGGCTTCTACAAAAAGGAAGCATTGGTTACATGAAATGTTGAATCTAAACCAGATTATGTGGGACATCCTTACCTCTGCAGATGCCGAGTCCGACGACACAGTCGGTGATGATGTCTTCTTCTACCTCTTTGACGCAGAAGAGCCAACCTCTGTACCCGTACGTCGTTTCGGTTGATCAACCGAAGGTTCGGCCTGACCCCCTGGGGATACGGCAGAGGCACCTTGATGACCCACCACTGGCGGACGGTACGATCAAGCCCTAGCTGATACATGCCCGGTCACCGCTAGCGGGGTGCCTGCAACAAGACTTGTCTCCCTATCATACCCGGGAGGCGCGGCAGCCATAACACAGTAAAACTTGGCGGCCGAGTAAAGAATGGGCGGCCGCGGATTCTGGACGGGCAGCGTAAAGCGAGCTCCGGTACATCCAGTATTATAGTAATGCCAAGCTCGTGCACCATCCAACAAACTTCCAGCATACCCCAGGGTGATACTGGGATTATCCAACATCAGCTGCGCATAACCAAATTGCCGTGCAAAGCGGCTCGATAAATACGATTCCAGATAGCACTGATTCCTGTTTCGGTATACCAGATGGGATGGCCGAATACTTTGCAACCAGCGGAATCCCCATGGAGGCAGAGTGGTGGCATCTTCGCCCGAATCCATCAAGTCCTTATCGGCCTCAAAACCCGAGAAGACAGGTCCTACTTTAGTGATCTCCCACCCCTGAAGGCGGGATAAAACCTTCCTGCAAACAGGGATGCCAGAATGCAACCAGCTCCTCTGGCAAAAAACGATGAAGGAATGCATCTCCGGCCCTATGGTCTTCTTCCGAACCCGGACTCATTACATTTGGATGGTGTAAAATCAACCACCCCATTAGATAGTGAAATAGTAGTTCGGCACGTGGGAAGTTGTCATTCCTACCGCGATCATGGACCACATTTCCCGCAAACTCCCGTAAACCCCGTAGCAGGTTGCACACCATCGCGGGGAGAAGAGCCAAACGCCGGTCGAAAACCAACTTCACTACTGGCAGGATTAAGTTCCGGGTTACCCTCTCTATGGAGCCTGACCCGCCCGAGAAAATGTAATTTCGAAGCCAAATCATCAGGCAGCTAATACTGCTTTCGACGACATCCGATGAGTTAGGTGCCAGAAACAGCTGTAGGAGCGTTCATCCGATTATTGGTCCTCGTTCTCCCGAGGATTCTTCTCACCTAACCTGCTCATTTCCGAAAGCACTTCGCTACGGGAAAGCGCTGGAGGAGTGGTAAATAGAGAGGGATCCTCCTTGTCTTGATTGAAGACGTAATCCCTCCAGGCGGTCACATGAGGCTGCGATCCACTCTTATCCCTCTTCTGCATATAGTAATGATGACTCGCCACTTCCTTGAAGACGGCCATCATTTCTTCAGCTTTGTCCCCCAGGACTTGGAACTCCTCGTTCGTTGGGAAGTACTTCTCATAGGGTTCTGATCCCCAAAGGAGCTTTGATATCTCGTGCATTTCATGAAGGGCAAGGCCTAGCTCCCCCACCGGAGTGAAGAAAGTCCCGGTATGGGTATCAAACATCTCCAGAAGCGCGAGGAACATATGCCGGTTGATGTTAACACCTGCCTGAGTAGCACGGATCGCGACAGTCAGCCCCATCTCTTGGAGTTCGGTTTGAAACTGTGACAACATCCAGAGTGTCAGCTTGTCCCATTTGGCAACATAATGACACCAACCCTCTACCCGAAATTCACCTTTCGGGTACGATCGCTCCATTAAAAGCATGCGATTGGCAAAAGTCGAAGCGTCAAAGGCAAATGTATTGGCGGAAACATCACTATAAATGCTCCCAGGGCGTAGAGTCCGCCAGGTGAAAGAAGGCCCAGCCCGTACGGCGGTCAAAGTATCCCTTTGATCTGAGGTAGAGTCGATCTTTAGGATGCCTGCCACCGCTTCCCCCTGAGATGGGGTTAGATCCCAAGACATCCTCCTCTTGGAAGCAAGACGACAGAAAGCCGTCAGAGGCCATTGGCGTTCGAGCTGCTTAACGGTCATGTGCACTCCCCTTGCTGTAAAGAACCAGTCTTCTTTGACCTTCAACACCTTTGCTTCAGTAGAGGTAAGGCGGTCCCCAAACAGGAACTCAGGCTTCAAAAAGGTAACTTTATCAGATGTGGCAGACTTCAAAACACCACGCTCCATCATCCGTTTGAGGAACCTATATGATTGTTCCTGGATTTGAGTTATTCTCTCGGGAGGCTGATCTAGCATGATAGCAGTTCGAGCAGGATTTATCACCTCCTCATCATAATCTACTCCCATCTGGCAGAGGGCAGCATCCAGAAGCACCTCGTTCAGGAGTGGGACAGTCATCGACACTGGTGTTCAAACAAAGAAGGCAAAGATTCAGCAAAAAAAATCTAAGCTACGTTTTTCACCAAAGATCGCATCAAGCCCATACGCGTCAGCAGTAGAGCTTCGGCGCATCTTCAGGGCTTAAACCCATGCGCATCAGCAGCAGAGCTTCGGCACATCTTCAGGGCTTAAACCCATGCGCGTCAGCAGTGGAGCTTCGGCGCATCTTCAGGGCTTAAACCCATACGCGTCAGCAGTAGAGCCTCGGCGCATCTTCAGGGTTTAAACCCATGCACGTCGACGAACCTCAATACATCATCAAGACCCAAGGTCCATGCGCGTCGGCGTATGTATGATGTAAGAACGGGATGATGAAACTCACCAACCACCGATGGCCGAACTTCAACAGGTGGATGGGGAACATCAGTCACAACAGCCTCTACAGGCTCTTTCCCTTTGCGTCGTCCAGCACCACCACAAGGAGTCTTGGGAGCCATTGCTTGAGAGAAGCAAGCTAAGGTTTTTGTGAAAAAGAACCCTAAAAGCAAAAGGCAAGGAGAAGAAGAACTCTCTCTCTCTCCATCTCACGCCTATTTATAGGCTTGGTCGCATGCGTGAACTGATGAAGTGTGACCTCAGCCATCGCCTCGGGTTCTGTGAAGAGATAACCGCAAATAAAACCAAAAAGATGATCATTAATCTTTCTTGGTTATCGAGGCGTCATCATTTGCATTAACTGAGCGGAGCATGCGCCCCATCACTGATGCGCGGAGTATCTATGTGCCCCGACAGTCATGCGCCTCTACCACCATGCTTCTTATTCAAAGTATTCCAAAACTTATCCAAAAGTTTTGAAAACTTTGAAGGGGGTCTTGTAGAAGCATGGAATTTCAGTACCAGAAAGCCCATGCGCCAGACTATATGCGCCAGAGCTTGGACAAAGTACTTCACAGTAAAAACATCGAATATAGACATCGAAAATGGACTTTTTTATTACATATAAAAGTCTATTACATGTCTAAGAAAAGATTGTACAAAGGAGAATTTCTACAAAGAAAAGATCCTAAGTCTACAGCCAGCAGCCATCATGCGCCCTCAAATAGGCGCAGCGATCACCATGTGTCCCCAGTCAGGCGCATCACACCATACGCCCTCAGCAAGACGCATCCTTTTCAGTAGCTCAGTTATGTGCATCCCTTCAGCAGCCCAGTTATGTGCCGTTCATCCAGCCAGGCTCACCGCTATCGAAATGCTTCGACTAATGAAGCATTTATTGAGCAGAACGAGGGTGGCAATCAACCCTCTAGCCGAGGAAGAGAAAAGAACCACAAGCCAACCTGTGGCCAGGGGAGGCTTCGAAAGAGCCTCCAAAGGCCAAGGAAGACCGTGATCGAAACCGCGGCTAAAGTAGCAGCTTTCAACACAACAGAATGGGCTACACCCATTTTGAAGGAAGAAAGAGCCCCCAAAGCCGCAGCACCGCCATTCCGATCTACGGCTCTTCCTGCACAACGAAGACAAGGCCCGAGCATCCCTATCTTTGGATGCAATAGGTACCTTCCGCCTGCCTCGGAAGCCTTTGACTCCGACTTTTGGATGTAACAGTCACCTTCAAGTGAATCAATGAAGACATTGCATCGCATCTTCACCCTCGGAAGCATCTCATCAACAGAATGCATCCGAGTAAACGAATTCATGTTAGAAGGACGTGAGAGAACGAGAAACAAACTCTCTCCATGCTACTATTTATAGGCCGGGCAAATCAAACCCATGCGCCAAGTGGATGGCTCTCCGAATTCTGTGCAATAAATTTGCATTAAATGGATGAACCGGACGCTTCGAATTCAGCTAAGTCAAAACAGCTATTTAAAGTACTCGAAGATCATAACAGTAGTACAATTAAAGACGTGTCACGAAGCAGATGTGCTGGCCAGACCGCGCATCACACAGACGCGCGCGCCCTTCAACATCAAGCGCATCACCAAGCATCTCACGGGGATGTACCCCCCATGCGTTCCCATACGCCTAGTAAAACGCCAACCGACGCGCCCACTCGGCTGTCCATCGAATGTCACAAACATTAAATGCTGAACTGATAGAGTTGGCAGCACGTCTCCCGAAGTCTGAACAGTTCAGAAGACGAAGCGTCACCAACGTCAGCATCATCATTACTTTCCTCCGACGGCTACTGCCACGTGGCCACCCAACTGCTTGCATGCGCCTCTATAGCTATACGCCCAAATCTGCATGCACCTCAAAAGCCATGCACCTCAGACTTTTTACTGATCCCTAAAGACAGAAGGAAAGTCACCAGTAAAGCTTTGTATGCGCCTCAAAAGCCATGCGCCCCAGACTTCTCTCTGATCCCAAAAGACAGGAGTTAAGTCACTTCTGAAGCCTCGTATGCGCCTCAAAAGCCATGCGCTCCGAATGGTTCATGACTCCTAAAGGTTACGAGCCAAAGCCTCCTCATGCGCCAAATCCTAGGCCCATCCTACCAGATCATTCCCCACCAAATCAGAGATCTTCGAGCCATAGGTCGATGACACGTGTCCTTTGACTCGACTCACCCAAGATCTCAGTAACAGAAAGATCTTCTCCTCTGCTACGTACCGGTCCACAACAGCAGTATGAAGAATTCAACCCCTCGATCAGGGCACATCGTTCATGCGCCTCCATCAGCAATCTACACGTGGTGTCCCCGCGTACAGGCGCATCCTACATGCGCACATGAGCAGCCAGCCTGCAAAGCTATAAATAGAGGGATCATTTCCTTCTTCCAGACGTACACACCTACCTACCTATACACGGACAGAACACACAACCACCAGAGAGGCAGATACAGACACTCAACGTCTTCCTCCTTTCAGCAAGCTCCAGTACCCAGAGCAATCCAAGTCTTCAGAGAACCGATAACCGTCGTCAGATCTTCAATGGAGTCAACGTATTACCACTCACTCCATCGGCACAAGGGACCCAGATAAACAAAAGTGTACTCCTAGGACTACATCTAAGTCCTATATTGTAACACTGTTCTGTTTGTATTGAAATTTGCAATAAAAGAATTTTAATGGCAAACAGGTATCTTTGAGAACTTGATCTCTAGAATCAGGAAGAAACTTGAAGGGTGGCATAACGCCACGTTATCCCCGGGCGACAAGATGATCCTCATCAATCATGTTCTCGCTTCCATCCCAATCCATACCCTGGCTGCATGCTCCCCGCCTAAGAAGGTTCTTTCCTCGATCGAACAGATCTTGTGTAATTTATTCTGGGGGCATTGTAACGGCCTGAACAAGCATCACTGGGCTAGCTGGGATTCTATGGCCTATCCCACAGACACGGGGGGTCTAGGATTTACCAAACTCATTCACATTGTCAAAGCCTTCTCGATGAAATTATGGTAGAAAGTTCGCACGAGCAATAATTTATAGACCAGATTCCAGAGGGCCAGGTACTCCAAACACATCCACCCTACATTGGCTATATCTAACATCAGATCCTCAGCAGCTTGGCGTTGGATCCTTTCTGGGCGGGACCTTGCCAAGCCTGCGATGAGACTCCATTTGGGTACGGGCGACTCGGATCCATTCTTGGAGAGACGGGTGGGGGATTGCATGATTCCTAGTCTCACGGAGTCCCCGAGAGACACTAGGATTAGAGACTTGTGGAACCCCATCACTGACGACTGGAACTGGGACATAATTCGGGAATGGTCCGGTAACGAAACGTTGGATAGTATCCGCACCCGAGGATTACGTATCGGCAGTGAGGACGATGTGCTAAAATGGTCGCTCGAGACTTCGGGGGCATTCTCGGTACGGTCGACAAGAATCGCCGTCCAGGGACCCCGGCAGCCGCTCCATTCCTCGGCACACTTTTGGCACTCATGCATCCCTAAGAAGTGGCCTTTCCTAATGTGGAGAGTCATTAGAAAGAAATTACCAACTGATGACATCCTCAACACCATTGGTATCAGCTTAGCCTCTGCCTGTACTTGCTGCTATGAGCGACAGATGGAAACTATTGACCGTATCTTCTGTCAAGAGAGCCTGCCTGACAGGATCTGGAGGACCCTTAACAAACACTTCAGTATTGAGCCGGGTAGCAGACGCTTCCACGATTTCACGATCTCCTGGGGTTCAGCATCCCATGGCCATCAGATCGTCGCAGTGGCCACCACGTAGGCAATTTAGAAGAATCACAACAAGGCGAGATATGAAGGTCACCAATTCTCAGCCGACCAGCTCATTCGGGAAGTTTCCCGCCTTTGCCGCAAATGGGGCACCGGTTGTTCCCACAGCCCGTGTGCATTTTGGTCCTCATTCCCCACTTAGCTCTTGGTGGTTTTATCGTCTCTCCCCCTCTTCTTTCTTTTTGTTGGTATACTTGTATAGGCTTTTTGGTGCCTTGTATACGTGTTCTGGCTTCGACATTTTGAGCCTTCATTAAAAAAACGAGGGTTTATATATATATATATATATATATATATATATATATATATATATATATATATATATATATATGCTCTCATTTATAGAAGTTCCTATTTATAGGAAATATCTATGTATGTCATCCTAGTTGGCATTATTTCCTAACAATTTTTACTGTTAGGAAATTTTATTTTCCAACTTTTTTTACTGTTAGGAAATTCTATTTCGTAACGGTTTTTGACCGTTAGGAAATTTCCAACGCTTTTTTTTCTGTGAGAAACTTTTTCCTACGCCATACTACCAACAGTAAAAAAGCATTAGAAAATGACTATTTGGTGTAGTGGAATGCACATAAGACACACCCATATATATATATATATATATATATATATATATATATATATATATATATATATATATATATATATATATATATATATATATATATATATATATATATATATATATATATATATCGGTTTTTGAACGCTTTTTTACTGTTAGAAAAATTTTCCTACGCCATATATATATATATATATATATATATATATATATATATATATATATATATATATATATATATATATATATATATATCGGTTTTTGACCGTTAGGAAATTTCCAACGCTTTTTTACTGTAAGGAAAATTTTCCTACGACATACTACCACTTATATTTATATATATATATATATTTTATATTTATATATATATAAAAAATATATATAAATATAAATATATAAATATATATATATATATATAAATATATATATAAAAATATATATATATATATATATATATATATATATATATATATATATATATATATACACACATTTTTTTGGGGAAACATAATCATATATAAAAGTGGAATGGAAAACAAAGGACACTAGGCAGGTCACAAAAGAAAAAAATGACCACGGCCTAGAACAAAATAACAAAACCCTCAAGCAAGGCCATTAGGCCGGACAACAGGAAGACACATTTTTTTGGGGAAACATAATCATATATAAAAGTGGAATGGAAAACAAAGGACACTAGGCAGGTCACAAAAGAAAAAAATGACCACGGCCTAGAACAAAATAACAAAACCCTCAAGCAAGGCCATTAGGCCAGACAACAGGAAGATAGTCTGCAAAGAAGAGCAGAGGAGTTATCAGTATGAAGAGATCTGGATCTCCAGGCATGAAGAAACTGTCTAGCGACCTAACTAATGAGGGAAGAGGTAGAAAGGGAAAAGCCTTTATATCGATGTTTTTTTCTTTTTGTTTTTTCAGAGAACCCAAATAATGGCAGAGATAACACCTGGTGAATGGTATTGCAGTTGTTGTCGCCCCACAAGTAGAGGATGGATAGCAAGCTCGCCTGTAACCCCTCTTCCCCAAATTTTTATAATTTATTTTATTTATTTATTTGAATTAAATGGTGATTTTTATAATTTTTATAAATAATTACTTAGTTAATTATTACGGTAGATGACTTAGCTATGGCGGAGTTTTGGAGTGCATGGTGACTAGAAATCGTGGCACAAAAAGTGCAATGGCGTGCTTTGACTAGAGTATTAGCCCTGGTAGGGAAGGCTGAGCCATAGTGATGTCCTAACTAGAAAAATCAGGCCGAGTTGCAACATAACCTTACCGATGGTTTATTTATTTAATAATTATATTATTGAGTTTAAGGGGACCCAGTTGTACCGAACTAGTCCAAATTGGACCCAAAACAAGCCCAAGCCCATGTAGTCATGCGATACGTCCAATGACATCCGTATTGATATAATTTGGTATGAGCGTGTTGTATTCCGTTTAATGATTTAAAGAATATTCCTAAGTATTCGTAATTTAAATATTATAAATATTATTATTATTATTGATATTCGGTGACTTTTGTATAAAATAGGTCCTCGTGCATTTCGGGATTTTTAGACTGTAAGTAATGGTGTGAACACCATTATTGTTTTATTGAATTTCGATATTATTATTATTATTTTATTGTGGTTATTATTAAATAATATTATTTTATTATTCTTGGTTATATTTATTCCGTTATCAAATAAATATTATTATATAAGGTCATATTCATATAAATAGCACTAGGAATTGATGCCAGTGGTATTTATTTGAATTTTATAGAGGTGTATATATATATAGGCATATACATATATTTTTTTAATTTATTAATGTATGTATACATATATATATATATATATATATATATATATATATATATATATATATATATATATATATATATATATATATATAAAATATATATATATATATATAAAATAAAAATATATATATATATAAAATTTTTTTTACATATATATATATATATATATACATATTATATATACATATTATATCTATATATGAATGTGGGTGTATATATATATATATATATATATATATATATATATATATATATATATATATATATATATAAATATATATATATATATATATATATATATATATATATATAAATATATTTATTTTTAATAGAGTTTAAAAAAATAAATAAATAAATAAAGGAAAAGAAACCAAAATGAATGAAACCAAATAGACCCCCACAAGCCAGGGCCAATCCGAGCCTACCAAAATAGAAGGGATGCAACAACAGCATCACTATAGCCCAAACCCGCGTGTTCCCCCCTCTCTGTGCAACCCGCGCATAAGTCGATATATATAGGCAAGGGAGTTGTACGAAACCTAAACCCTAATTTCCGTGCCGCCACCCACGCGTGCCCCTCACCTGCACGCGCCGCTGCAGGCTGGTCGGGGATCGGCTGTCGTCCGGCATAGCTGTACTCCAATAAGCGGCATCTGCGGAATACAGCAGTGAGAAGCGACCGCGAGACCCACTTCGCGTAGAGATTCCCGTCTACCCGATCATCCGTTTCACGAACGGATTTTACAGGTATGAAGCCAATGTAACCCTCTATAACTTCCTTTAAATAGATCAAATTGGTTTATAGTATTTGCATCGTAAATCGAAACCAAAATTGGCAAAAATCTGATCAAGAATGAACAGTTTAATAGTTGCAGACCCCATGTTTGAAGTCAGATTTCTGTCAAACCGACGATCGATTTGAAAACCTAATTGAACAATCTCATAGACAACCTATAGAGCTTCCAATCCCTTTTTGTAGAATCGGATTTCGTCGACTGTTCGTCGAGAAATTGTATTCCCAATTTGGCAAAAAACCTATTTCTAAAATTGTAAAATTTATGAAAAATCTTCGATACCACGTGCGTCCCCGCCAATCCGGGTGACGTGGTCACGAACCGAAAGCATCAAAAGGTTCGTAACGGCTTTGTGGACGTGTGGGCATTGACAAAATTCAAATTGGTTGCGTGTGCGCGACGAATTTGATGCGTATCCATCGAAATTCACCGTATCGACCTCTGTGCAAAATTTTTAATTACTTTGTGCACGCTCGTCAGATCGAGACAAAACTTGCGCCAACATGACCGTATCATTTTTCTGGTCCTGTATGCCAAGTTTGGTCCAATTTTGAGACAGTAGAATCGGACCGCCATTTTGCGGGCCCCACGGTCCGACTCAACGGACGATTTTGTGCACGGCCCACTGGAATCCAACTTTGGACATACGGTTGGATTCGTATCAAAAAACCAGACATGTTGACATGTAGTTTGACGACTTTAGAGATCGTTGACTCTGTCACACTTTTGGTACAAAGCGGGTCCAACGACGGACACCGTTTTGACCCGAAATTTCCGTTTTGTACTTGTGTCCAGAATTGGACTTAAGGATAGGCAATTCTAGCTATTTTGACTATTCTGAAAACATTGGTAATGTTTATTTCAGCATTCAGAGACTGTTGTACGGCTTTTGACTATTGTGGCACATTGAGTGGTTTAGATTGTCGGTTTCACCAGCAGAGGACCACATGCGAGTACAGTTTATTATTTGTTTTTAGCATTGATTCTTACTATACATCACTGTTATTCGATAGATGTGTGATTTCGGTTATGTTGATTTATTTTCTTGTGGTGTCGGAGGAGGTGAAGTACCGAAGATATGTGATCTGACCTTAGACAGTGTAGACATTATAGACAGTATTTTATTATTGCAAAGTAGACAGTGTAGACAGTGTTCTATTATTGCAAATTAGACAATGTAGACAGTGTTTTATTATTGTAAAGTAGACAGTATAGACAGTGTTTTATTATTGTAAAGTAGACTGTACACAATGATTTATTATTGCAAAGTAGACAGTGTAGACAGTAATTTATTATTGCAAAATAGGCCGTATAACTTTAGACAGTGTAGACAGTGTCGTGTAATTGTCCCTAGACCGATCACATATCAAAGGTATTTCAGTCTGTCAGTCGGTAAGTATTTTTTGTTTTTCATGTACTTTTTTCGATATTTAGTTTATTCTGTTTTCCTTCATTTATTTTTATGAATCATATGTCTAAAGGCTAACCTCTGTCGTATAGTCATTTTCATATATTGAAACTGCACTCAGTGAATTGTACTCGTTCTATTCCTGACTGAAAATCAATATTTTTTAGGTTAGCCGTGGATTCACTTAGCATTGGAAGATACGGGTGAACTTGCAGATGAAAAGCCTAAAGACTAGATAGATAGATGAGTTATAGTCATTCCAATATTTTTACAAGTTTATATTTTTTTGCAAATGTAAACTTGTGATCATTGTAAATTAAATTAATCATGTGAATGAGCATTGTCTGTTATTTTGAGCATTGTGGCTATACAACGTTCTACCGCCGACACTGCGACGTAGGCTGGCTTGGATACGTCTCGTATCCGGAGAAAAAAAACGGGTGCCGGTCGTGACAAGTTTTTGTGATGGCCCATGCAGGTCAGTTTTTGCAAATCATGCGAACTCATGATAGTACCTAAGTTAGTCGTACTATTGCGAGCCTGGGACTAGGAAATGCTCATTCACGAGTTAGGGTTAATTTAATTTAAGAGAATGACTAGGGCTAGGAGTCCCCTACACAAATTTACCGATGGGTAGTCTAGGCCATGCAATTTAGCTGAGGAGTATTAATTTTGATAGTTTGTCAAACCCCCATTGGTACATTATTACCTCTTGATATGACGATATGATCCTATGTGGATAGGTTATTCGCTTGGTGAGACAGGGCTTCATAGAGTTAATGGTCTAACCTTGATAAATTGTTCAATTCCTTCTCTTTGCCCTTGAGATGTCATCCTCATATCTTAAATCCGAATTGCCTATTCAGTTCCTATTTTGCCCTAAGAATTATTATTTTATAGGTTATCCATATACGTGCCTCGAGTTAGTTTTGATTCAATTTTTTCCTCAATAGTTTGAATGCACATGAAATAGATACTAGAGTGTTTGTATTCCTTTTGTCTTCAATTATTTCCTCCATGTTTAATCTTTATTGTAAGGGTTGTGACTGATAGGACAAATTCTTACGCTTTATTTCATAGTCAATTTGTTTGAATCTCTAGAAGCTCATGAATTTCTACAGATATAAGGAATGTTAGTTAACTCGTATTGGCAGGACAGCAGTGCACTGTCACCATTTATTGAATTATAGAGACTATGGATTCACTGCAGCCAACATCGCACTGCGAGGCACGACCCCTAGAGTTGAAATTAGTTTAAGAAAATATAGGATATTGAATATTGCTAAACTATGGCTAGTGGTCCTCTTTTGATCGTAGTTACCCTTGAGTCATTATTGGATAGAGTTAAGAAGTGTTCGATTTTGTATCATGTTTGAGTTACGAAACCAATGGTTTACCACAGCCAGAGTATACGGACGAGACATAATTCTCGGTGAAATAACTTTAGACATGACTACAAGTTTAGGATACCATAGAGAATAGGAAAATTCCCTGTGTGTCCCTAAGACCCAAAGCCAATACTAGTGGGAGTTCTGTAGGTCGGGTAGCATGTCTCCCAACCTAGAATTCCATGGTCGACCTTGTGATCTATTAACAAGGTAATTGACTGACATTAATAGGTTTACTTAGAATATAGAATTTAGAGTCCATAAACCATTAGTCGACCAAGGACCTATGGATAAGGAGATAGTAGGATGACCGTATAAGCAAGAACACCGAGTAAGGTTTTGATTCTCACAAAACTCGAATTACTTGTGCCCCCTTTCAAAAATCTCGCATACTTGTATTTGACTCTCTTAACCAATACTGCTAATACAGCCTAGTTTTGCAAGCTCACCCTGTTCTCGAGGTTGAGTCAAGACATATGTTTAATGGGGACGCCTATTAACATATTGTTTAATCAGAATCGATGTATTACGGTCTGATCAACCGTAGTGCACTCGGTTCGCTCTTTCTTTGATTATCCCACGTGGATTGAGATGTCGAGGTATCTATGATCTCATCCACGACTGCTTTGACAATTCCTCTTGAATTATATGTTCGTCTTTGAATCACGAAATTATATTCAGTAACATCTTCCTTGAACTCTTTATTGTTTTTGTCTTTCACTAATTTGGAAAGACGAAAGCTCATAGGTGGTAGCGAGATACAAAGTATCCCCATGGCTATGATAGTTGTATACACAAGTGTAGCTACCATCGGCCAGCCATGTGACTAGAACCTTGTCTTGAGTTACTCGTTCTCCTCTCGACCCCCAAACTAATATTGGGACCTTCTAGCCATCTGAAATTGAGAATGAGTAGGGTTTTACCTTTAGTCGAAATGCCAACCCAGAAGACTATCTATTCTCAAGAACCAATTCATTGTGAGTCTCAAATTATTTGTTTGAAGCTTGCTTAACTAGCAACCCTTAAGCCTTAACCCAACTCTTCCTCGACCAAAGCCCACAGTTTAGACATGAGATGAATAGACAAGGGTAAGGACAATCATTTACCGTGACTATGGCAGACAACCATTCCGAGATTAGGGATCCAACATGTATTATTCTAGTTAGACAACTCATTTTGAGACATGATTTAGCATTAGAGTATCACCCTCACTAGCTTGGCCAGTATCTATAGCATAATATCCTGTCATATTATGATCTACCAGTTGACAACAGCAATACATGGCCAACTACAACCCATACCCTTATGACAATAGTCTGACAGGCTTGACATAAATAGAAATTCATGACTCAGTTGTTAGAAATCCCTTCATATGATGTGCCTTAGAGTTGGTTACCCTATTGCACCGTGCCTTGTACTTTATCAACAATGGTTGAGGTACAATACCTGGACTTTAGAATTCTTTTAACCTCATTATCCCTAAAACCATGTCCTAGCCGCTAAGGTGAGTAGACTGTATGCCTTCTAAAATTTTAGGATATACGAGAATTATCGGTTGATTAGAATGATTGCCATTAGGATGATAATTAGTGTATCATGGACTCCCACTTTCTATCTAGGTCATTTTGTGTCCCCGACCGTGTCATTAATAATCGGAGCATGATACCAGCTGTTACCGTCACACAAAGTTTATATGCAAGATCTAGACGAGTCCATCTTCATCTAGGTATATCATGTCCCACTTAAACACTTTCCCTTGTGCTCTATTTTATGGTATGACTTCCAGGTCAAAAGGACTAGCTATAACCCTTACCATAATACCAGTATGCTCCCCGACTTCCATTGGAGCCTCAACCTTAACTCAAATCTATCCGACCCAATATATGGTTGTGATCTACTCGAAGCCCACTTCGCACATGTTACTAGTATGCCACTCAATTGAGTCTTCTCGTGCTACTTAAACACAAAAGTCACAGAAGGTACATCTTCAAGGCTTACAAAACCTATTAACCAATCTGACTACCATCTAGCTCAATCACGTGGGTGGAAACCTATTCTAGGTTACCCTAACCTAGTAGAAATAGTTTTACCATTGGGATATTGTCCAGTCCATATAGATTGAAATCCAGGGTTCATCCAACTAACGATTGGTGTCCAATCGGAGAACCCATTAAGACCCAGTAAAACACATCCATGCATACCACCATAGTTGACTATAAAATCAGACTACTTGAAATAGGTCCCTATACCTATTATGTAGTCTCTCCCTCTTAGAATGTGGTGTCATTCGTAACCATTATTCCATCTACCTGGAAGTAGCGGTACGATCTTGTATTGCATTTATACCCTTTGCTCGTGTGTTTAAATAACCACGAAAAAGATCACGATCTTGATTTCTCAAATCCCGTTCCATTATAGAACCATGTTTAGATTAATTTCGAGAACGGAACTTCTGTATTGCACGGATTGCAAGCCACTCCAAGAAACAAAGGGTTCTTCGATTTAGCAAGTGACTTTCCTTCTATCAGTATCATTGGATACTCTCTACCGCTCTGGAAACTTCATATTGCTCCCGATTGTTCTTTTTTATCATCCTGTCCTTTCTATTGTAGAGCGACGTATGGTCATGCTTATTAGAATTTACCAACATTTCTTAGCTACTTGTGTAAATTTGTCGCTTGTTAGATTTTAGATTGCTTGATAGATAAGAGAGGATTATAGATGCCATATACAGTAGATACCTATTGGTAGCAATTTTAGCAAATCGATGGAAGGTTATAAAGTTTTAGCGACATAAGATTTGAGGGAGTAGAGTGACCAAAGGTGGGTAGAAGTCTTCGGGATTTCCAGTTACAAATGGCTATAAAGAGGATATAACTATTTCGGAGGAATTAAAATTCGAGGAGATTAAGGTAATGGTAGAATTCCTTTTTGAATTTAAGGAATAGTTACGAATTAGAATTTTGAGGACGAAATTATTTTTAAGGTGTGTAGATTTGCAACCCCTCTTCCCGAAATTTTTATAATTTATTTTATTTATTTATTTGAATTAAATGGTGAATTTTAGAATTTTTATAAATAATTACTTAGTTAATTATTACGGTAGATGACTTAGCCATGGCGGAGTTTTGGAGTGCATGGTGACTAGAAATTATGGCACGAATAGTGCAATGACGTGCTTTGACTAGAGTATTAGCCCTGATAGGGAAGGCTGAGCCATAGTGATGTCCTAATTAGGAAAACCAGGCCGAGTTGCAACATAACCTTACCAATGGCTTATTTATTTAATAATTATATTATTGAGTTTAAGGGGACCCGGTTGTACCGAACTAGTCCAAATTGGACCCAAAGCAAGCCCAAGCCCATGTAGTCATGCGGTACGTCCAATGACATCCGTATTGATATAATTTGGTATGAGCGTGTTGTATTTCGTTTAATAATTTAATGAATATTCCTAAGTATTCGTAATTTAAATAATATAAATATTATTATTATTGATATTCAGTGACTTTTGTATAAAATAGGTCCTCGTGTATTTCGGGGTTTTTAGACTGTAAGTAATGGTGTATACACCATTATTGTTTTATTAAAATTCGATATTATTATTATTATTATTTTATTAAGGTTATTATTAATGAATATTATTTTTTTATTCTTGGTTATATTTATTTGGTTATCAAATAAATGTTATTATATAAGGTCATATTCATATAAATATCACTAGGAATTGATGCCAGTGGAATTTATTTGAGTTTTATAGAGGTGTATATATATAGGCATATACATATATTTTCATAATTTATTAATGTATATATATATATATATATATATATATATATATATATATATATATATATTTGTGTATATATATATATATATATATATATATATATATATATATATATATATATATATATATTTTTTTTTTTTTTTTTTGTGTGTATATATATATATATATATATATATATATATATATATATATATATATATATATATATATATATATATATATATATATATATATATATATATTTTTATGTATATATATATATAATATATATATATATATATATTATATATATATATATATATACATAAATATATATATATATATATATATATATATATATATATATATATATATATAATATATATATATATATATATATTATATATATATATATATATATATATATATATATATATATATATATATATATATATATATATATATATATATACATATTTTATCTTTATATGAATGTGGGTGTATATATATATATATATATATATATATATATATATATATATATATATATATATATATATATATATATATATATATATATATACATATATAATAGAGTTTAAAAAAAATAAAGGAAAAGAAACCAAAAGGAATGAAACCAAATAGACCCCCACAAGCCAGGGGCAAGCCGAGCTTACCAAAATAGAAGGGATGCAACAACAGCATCACTATAGCCCAAACCCGCGTGTTCTCCCTCTCTGTGCAACCCGCGCATAAGTCGATATATATAGGCAAGGGAGTTGTACGAAACCCAAACCCTAATTCCTGTGCCGCCGCCCACCTGCTCCCCTCCCCTGCGCGTGCCGCCGCAGGCTGGCTGGGGATCGGCTGTCGGCCGGCGTGGCCGCACTCCAACGAGCGGCAACTGTGTAACACAGCAGTGAGAAGCGACCGCGAGACCCAATTCGCGTAGAGATTCCCGTCTACCCGATCATCTGTTTCACGAACGGGTTTTGCAGGTACGAAGCCAATGTAACCCTCTATAACTCCCTCCAAATAGATCTAATTGGTTTATAGTATTCGCGTCATAAATCGAAACCAAAATTGGCAAAAAATCTGTTCAAGAATGAACATTTTAATAGTTACAGACCCCATGTTTGAAGTCAGATTTCTGTCAAGCCGACGATCGATTTGAAAACCTAATTGAACAATCTCATAGACAACCTATTCGGATTCGAATCCCTTTTTGTAGAATCGATTTTCGTCGACTGTGCGTCGAGAAATCGTATTCCTAATTTGGCAAAAAACCTGTTTTTAAAATTATAAAATTTGTAAAAAATCTTCGATACGACATGCGTCTCGCCAATCCGGGCGACGTGGTCGCAAACGGAAAGCATTAAAAGGTGCGTAACGGATTCGTAGAGGTGTGGGCTTTGACAAAATTTAAATTTGTTGCATGTGCGTGACGAATTTGATGCGTATCCGTCGAAATTCATCGTATCGACCTCTGTACAAATTTTCCAATTACTTTGTGCACGCTTGTCAGATCGAGACGAAACTTGCGCCAATAGGACCATATCATTTTTTGTTCCTGTATGCCAAGTTTGGTCCAATTCTGAGATAGTTGAATCGGACCGCCGTTTTACGGGCTCCACGGTCCAACTCAACGAGCTATTTTGTGCACGGCCCACCCGAATCCAACTTTGGGCATACGGTTGGATTCGTATCGAAAAACCGGACCTGTTGACATGTAGTTTGACAACTTTAGAGACCGTTGACTCTGGCACGCTTTTCGGTACAAAGTGGGTCCAATGGCGGATACCGTTTTGACTCGAAATTACCGTTTTGCCCTCGTGTCCAGCATTGGACTTAAGGATAGGCAATCCTAGCAATTTTGACTATTCTGAAAACATTGGTAATATTTATTTCAACATCCGGAGACTGTTGTACGGGTTTTGACTATTGTGGCATATTGAGTGGTTCAGATTGTCGGTTTCACCAACAGAGGACCACAGGCGAGTACTGTTTATTATTTGTTTTCAGTATTGATTTTTACTATACATCACTGTTAGTCGATAGATGTGTGATTTCAGTCTTTATGTTGATCTATTTCCTTGTGGTGTCGGGGGAGGTGAAGTACCGAAGATATGTGATCTGACCTTAGACAGTGTAGACAGTATTTTATTATTGCAAAGTAGACAGTGTAGATAGTATTTTATTATTACAAAGTAGACAGTGTAGACAGTATTTTATTATTGCAAAGTAGACAGTATAGACAGTGTTTTATTATTACAAAGTAGACAGTATAGACAGTGATTTATTATTGCAAAGTAGACAGTGTAGACAGTGATTTATTATTGCAAAGTAGACCGTGCAACTTTAGACAGTGTAGACAGTGTCGTGTAATTGTCCCGAGATCGATCACATATCAAAGGTATTTCAGTCTGTCAGTCGGTGAGTGTTTTCTGTTTTTTATGTACTGTTTTCGGTATTTAGTTTATTCTGTTTTCCTTCATTTGTTTTTATGAATCATATGTCTAAAGGCTAACCTCCATCGTATAGTCATTTTCATATATTGAAACTGCACTCAGTGATTGTACTCGTTCCATTCCTAATTGGAAACCAATATTTTTCAGGTTAGCCGTGGATTCACTTAGCATTGGAAGATACGGGTGAACTTGCAGACGAAAAGCCTAGAGACTCGCTAGATAGATGAGTTGTAGTCATTCCAATATTTCTACAAGTTTATATTTTTCTGCAAATGTAAACTTATGATCATTGTAAATTAAATTAATTATGTGAATAAGCATTGTCTGTTATTTTGAGCATTGTGGCTATACAGCGTTCTAATGCCGACACCGCGCCGTAGGCAGGCTTGGACACGTCTCGTATCTGAAAAAAGAAAACGGGTGCCGGATCGTGACATCGCCAACGCGAAATTGACCTCACAAATGATCCTGAAGTGATTTCACACCACCACCGACGCAGGCCCAAGGGAGAAGATATGGTCCAAAGTCTCGACATCAGGTTCCGCACAACAGTGACACCTAGAAGTAATGGCCATACCGGTGAGACGAAGGATGTCATCGGTCGGGATCTTCTGACGAGTCACTCTCCAGAGAAGAATGGACCACTTGATGGGGATCCAATTCCTCCAGAAATAGAAATATTGTCGTGGCCCCTGGAGAGAGCGACGGAAACTGTCACGCCCCGATCTCGCAGAGTCATTTCATCCTCGCTTCGGACTCTGTGAGACCGTTCGTCCTCGCTAAGGCGTGATGTCGTGCAAGCCTAAGTTGCGCTTGCACAAGGCAAAGACCTGTAACAAGACAAGATAGACAAGGTTGATAATACGTAGCGGAACATATTACATATATTTGAAGCAACAGCGGACATTTGATTTCATTTGAACAGATTACAAGCTCTCGATTCTCTCTGATACAATATTACATTCTCTTAGAACTTTACAGATTACAATGATCCCGTTCCCATACATTACATCCCTTTATATACAAAGCTGACTCTTGCAACGTATGTTATCTTATGTTATCTCTTGGCATCTCTTCTGATTTCTGGCTCCTGAGGATGAGGCTCGGGCTATCGATACGGACTATCCTTCTCGATGCATATTGCACCTGCATGCAGACTGATGGTGGGTCAGTATATTAGCATACTGGTGATTGTGAATAAAAAGCTACATTTGTCTGAAACGATCATTGTTCAGTTAGTGAGAAAGCATTTTTTGTAATGTGATCTTGCTACTTTTACCTATGGCATTTCATGCATATAGAGTCAGTTTATATCTCTTTTGAAAACATCTTTGAAAAGCCACAATTCATTTTATCTCATCTCAAGCATACAAGGGACTGTTCAATTCAAGCACGATAACTATTTATTTCATGTGCAGTGCACAGCGTGTTTCATGAGCATAATCATTTCTCTGTTCAAGCAATTCTTAGGGACAATTTAAGCACGATATCATATCTTTTCTTTAATGGAACATAGCATTTCTTTGTAACGGATTAATCTCTGCAAGCAATTCATATAGCAAACTCAAGCAATACATATGTATCGCTTTTAAGTGATTCTTACCAAAGCCGATGGTCCATCCCGGCACAAGACAAGGATTAGCATAAATATATTAAAACCAACATTGTCATCTCATGTTCGTTTCTGCATCATTAGCTCTTATCAAAAACATTCTTGACACATGCAGACTCGATTGGCAATTGTGGCTCTCCGGTTCAGCTCTGCACCAACCAACACCTATCTATATGATGGTCCATAGGAAATCCCATGATTAGCCGCTGTGACTCTCCGGTTCAGCTCGTCGGTAAGAACTCAGATATCGACTCCCATTTTCATATAGAGGCCCTAATCTCTCCTAGGCCGAGTGTTCAAGGCGCCCCCAGATTCCACCCGAGAGACAAATTTTACTCGTGCACGAGTTGTCCGAGACCATATGCATGCTCTAGCAGTTCTATCAGATGAGACAGATTTTTGATCAGATGTACGACATGTTCTTTTCATGCCTTTTCAGATATATGACACGTTCATTTCATGCCTTTCTTTTATTCATGTCAACATGTACAAGTCCGTCTATACATGTCCATAAATCTCAAGCATACTTAGCAACAAGCATATGATCAAGCATTCAATTCGATTCATTTGTCTTCTCTTATCTTATCAAGTGTAGAAGCATGGAAAAAGTAACAATACATTTTTATGCGGCCCAAAAACTCCATGCGGCTCAGAACTTGGGGGGTTTCATGCAGCTCAAAAATCCCTGAGAGCTTCATGCGGCTCAGAAAAAGCCACGTGGCCTTATGCGGTTCGCAATAGGTCCAAACAGCTGGCCATAATTACTCCGTGCAGCTGGCAGTTAATGCTCTGACACAAAGTGACAACTCTGACATGATGGCTCTGACATAAAAAAGAGACGCAACATGCTCATAAAAAGAAGAGAAAATCTTTATGATATCGGACACAGTTCATAAAGTCCAAAAAAAGTTCTCTATGCGGATCGCCTGTGTGGCCTTCATGCGGCTCAGACATGAGGCCACCCTCATACGGCTCGGTTATGAGGCACCCTCATGCGGCTCGGTTGTGAGGCCACCCTCATGTGGCTCGGTTATGAGGCCACCCTCATGCGGCTCGATTATGAGGCCACCCTCATGCGGCTCGGTTATGAGGCCATCCTCATGCGGCTCAGACAGGGGGATAGTCATTCATGCATCTCGCAACCTAGTGGAAGTTGGAACACGTGGCAGAAGTTGACTAAGTCTTAACAACTCAGATTTATTGCAACCAACAGATCATAGCAGTTCATATTTATTTCAACCAACATAACTGTCCATATTTATTACAACAAACAGATAAAGATTAATCCTAACCAATCCCCAACCGCCCACTTCTCAAGGTGCAGTTACAAGGATGTGGCCACGTGGCTGCACACCCCACTCATCACAAATTCCTAAAATAGCATAGAATTATTCCTTTGCACACACACACAGAGACATACAGAGCAATACAGAGATAGATCCGAGCAGAGAGAGAGAGCATTTTTTCGCCGGAGCTGTCATGCCCCACTCCCGTAGGAGCGATCGTCCTCGCTAAGACGTGATGCCGCACGAGCCTAGATTGCACTCGTGCAAGGCGGTTCCATAACGACCGATTACATCGGCGGCGACGAGGTCGTCGCACAGAAGTTCAAAGCAGAAACATTGAAAGATGCAGCAGAAATTTTGAACAAGCATACATGAACACAAGTCATTCAAAAGAAGCTGTTTATTGATATTGATTACAAGATTATATTTGTGGGCGCAAGGCCAAATTACAAGTCTCTCGTGCTCACTTTTCTCTCATTTACAAGTCACTTTGCTCTTTCTCATCTCTCGATACAATACTTGAATCCAGCGGAAGCTTCGGAAGGCGATGTCCATACATTACGTCCTGTATAAGTCTTCAATCAACACGGCCGCATGCTTCGAATTGCCAAGGAACTCCGTGCCCCGACGCATCCAAGCGAGCTCCGCGCCACGAGCTTCTACCTGTGCCTACACATGAATACTGTGTGGGTGTCAGTACTTAACTGTACTGGTGGAGTGGGCTCCTCGCCCACCCATACAAAACCGACACGTTCATTTACTTTGTGCAGTTTAAAACCCTTTCGATTGTCTTTCTAGTCTTTCCTTAGGATCAGTTTTAAGACTTGACGTCTAACCAACTTGACGTGCAATGACATGGTCGTGCTACAATACCAATGTGCATTTCAATCGAGGCAGTGTCTCATCGTACATGTACTTGACCCAACTGGAACTCGGGACGGCAGGGTCGTGCCATACTCTATTCGCGACTTAGACATATTCGAGACGGTGCTACGCCGAGGTTCAACTTACATGGACTCGGCCGTGCCAAGACCTTTACTTGAACTCAAGTGCCTCAAGACTATTCTCGTGCCAACGATGTCAAGGGGACGACTCGTGCAGGTCGTGCCGTTAGACTTGATTTGTGCCTTAAGACCTTGCTTAGACTTATATATGATTCAAGATTGAGGCCGCGCCTCGCAACTTATCAAGACTTTATCCATGCTACCGCCTAGCGGTCTTTCTATTTGACTCATGAACCAACTTAGACAAGACTTGCCAAACCTAGTATCGATCTCATGGACATCCCGACGCCAAGTATCGTGCTAAGCACGGTGCCTATGCTGCAGCCCAATCTTAGGCCCAGACATTGTGTTACTGACTAGACATAATTCCAGTTCTAAACCCAATCCAAAGGCATACATGCGGTGTGCCGCTATTGCCGACACATCTATATGAGTGGTCACTAGCAATGTCAAGCTATCTTGGACTGGCTCGTAGGATATCGGCTCGTCCCTACACGGGTAGCTAGCCCGGAGGTGCCGAAGTCTTCCATGCGGTTATCCAGCATCCTACTTTGAGCCGCAACTCGCTTCCCCCGGGCCGAATGATCCCGGCGCCCCGGCTATCATTCGAGAAGACTACACCTTGTCGACAAGTTATCCAATGACCATGCATACTCAACTCGATCTATCAAATCTTTCCTTAACATGACCATGCTTTCCTTTAACATTCTCGAGATTTAACGAGACTCTCAAGTCGCGGGACCGATCTCGTGTGCGGGACATATCAAGACTTAGCGAGACTCCCAAGCCGAGGGACCATCTCGTGTGTGGGACATATCAAGACATAGCGAGACTCCCAAGTAGCGGGACCAATCTCGGCGACAACAAGTCACATGGACTTTCTTTGTTCGTGGCAAGCTTTTCACTAAACCAACCGTAGCTCGTGCCTTAGACAGACCTGGTTCTATAGACGACGCTATCGCTCAAGTCATATACTTATACGATGAGCCTTGTTTTCAAGGGACTACGCGACTTGACAACCGTAGATAGAGCGGGACAGTGCTAGAGATGGCTACGATACCCCAACGCAACTCTTGTCTAACTTATTCGGGCAACGACTCGACGAGCAAAGGCTACGCCGAGCTTCGTATCGAGGGAACGTGCCGTGCACGCGTTCGACTTGAACAACCAAGTTCTCGGGTGCCTAGACTTAAGCCAACAAGCCGTGCAAGATGACTTGACTTGCGGGACATGCGAAGGCTACGCCAAGCCTTGCGGGATAGGACCGTACATGCTTTATTAAGCATTCATGCGGGCGACGCCTATGACTTAGGCTGATTCGAATATTGGGGCAAAATGACGGGACCGTGCATGCTTTACCAAGCATTCATGCGGGCGACGCCTATGACTTAGGCTAATTCAAGTGTTGGGATAAAACGACGGGACCGTGCATGCTTTACCAAGCATTCACGTGGGCGACGCCTATGACTTAGACTAATTCAAGTGTTAGGACAAAACGACGGGACCGTACATGCTTTACCAAGCATTCACGCGGGAGACGCCTATGACTTAGGCTAATTCAAGTGTTGGGACAAAACGACGGGATCGTGCATGCTTTACCAAGCATTCACGCAGGCGACGCCTATGACTTAGGCTAATTCAAGTGTTGGGGCAACTTAACAACTTAAGCCAACTTCCTTCTCCCAAGCCACGGGATCGAAGGATCGAGTGTCATTTAAAAGCACGCTGAGCCGACTTCTATGAAGACTGTGGGACTATTTTCCATGTTCTAAGATATTCCGACGGGTCGGTATTATTCCCTTAGCTATGTGCGTTCGTAGCTTTTATATTAGCCTACTTGTGCAAGTTGAAAACATGCGCGTTATTAAGTGAAGGCTAAGATGAGGCAAGTTCACCGAAACTATCCCACCTGAGCGAGGAGTCGCCTCGGACGAGCGAGCCTTTGAGCAGCCTTTGCAAGGATAAGTTCCAACACCGTCGGCGTTTCGATTTCTCCGATTGACTTTGCGGGACGGGGCACTACAGGATCCGAGGTTGCGTTCGATCGTCCAAGGAGTAAGGCAGAGTTGATAGCACTTTCCCGAGCCTCTACCATCACCCCCCAGAATCCAAATTAAACAATTGTACTTAGATTGCTTTTCCTAGGTTTTGTTCCTAGGCTTTCTTTGTACGAGCGAGTTTGTTATTGTGAATTAAAGTTCAGTCCTCCCATAAAACTGTTATATTCTTTGATAATCAATGGCAAACACGATGGCGATACTGCTGGGGACTAACTTCTCCACTGCTGAGAAGTTGGTAACGCAATCGAACGCAGCCAAGCTCGGCTCCACGCAACATATGCTGGTTGTTCGCTTCGACCAGCAAGCGTTTGAAGAGATGCTCTCTGACGAGAGCGCTAGTCTGGTTTAGAAGCGAGCCAGCACGAAGAAGGCCCGCAGGGAGTGGTGGCCCAAAACTGCTGCTCCTTTCCAAGCTCTGGAAGAAGTGTTCTCTGTTATCCAAGATGGCGGAGAAGACTCACATGCGGCCCCACTTCAGGCCGCAGAGGACCCTGCTGTCCCCATGTCTGGCAAAGGAAAACACTACGATGCTGGACTTACGAAAGCAAATGAGAATTTTATGCGGTCCAAGAAGAAGTCGCATAAGGGCCCAAGCCGCATGAAGGCTCATGCGGCCACCAATCTCAGCCGCATGGAGAAGGCTCATGCGGTTACCAACCCCAGCCGCATGGAGAAGGCTCATGCGGCCGCAAATTCCAGACGCATACAGAAGCCTCATGCGACCACAAATTCCAGCCACATACAGAAGGCTCATACGGCCCCCACAACTTCCAGCCGCATGCAGGATGCTTATGCGGCCGCCAAGCCCAGCCGCAGGGAGATGGCTTATGCGACATCCAATCCCAGCCGCAGGCCATCCACCCTATGCGGCTCAGGTTCAGTCTTTGATCGGCTCTCATGCGGTCCTGACCTCAGAAGCTCTCATGAGGATGTGCCAGACTCTGTACGACATAATTTGGACTTTTCCTACTATGCACCCTCGGGTGCTAGAGCAAAAAAGTCTAGGACAGCGTGGACTCCTCGAGCTCAGTCAGCTGTCCCAACTTCTGACCATCAGGGAGTCTCGTTAACTGTTACGCGGGCCTCTAATGGAAAGTTGTACAAAACTACCCGTGTCCAGCCCCCGACGGCCAACGGACAGGGTGGTTCTCAAGAGTCTTCCAACAATGATCAGGGGCAAGTACTTTTACTAGCCCCACATCAGGGAGCAAATATGATGACAACACACTCATGTGCTTGGGATTCCCGGGCCCACAAAATGAGTGTAAAGGTTGCTCAAGAAGCACTTGACTTGCGTGATATGATCCTTCACAAGCGCAAGGAAAGAGAAGAAAGCCTGGTGTGCAGAGAGTCCTTCCATGGACATCACTGTACTCAAGTTATTGTCAACTGCTGCTGTAACAAGACAGCAGTACAAGAGGACCGGCAGTCCGTCTTCCAACGACTGTAGCAGCCAGGATCGGTCCTAGAACGAAGCTCGGGAGATGAGGTGCTTCCTTTCACCTCCTGTAATTCTTTCCGGAAGGTCCCTACCGGCAAGGAAGGGAAGAAAGTAAATGTTTTCGGCCCGACGATCTCCACTAACACGGCCAGGAAACCCTCGTCTAAACGGTTGACCACAACCATCACAGGAGTAGTTTATCACGGCACCCGCTCTAAGACAAAATCTTCAACACTTGGAGATTCGTCATCTACATCCCTGGGGGTAGCCGAAGCTGGGGGTAGCACTCCCCGGAACATCTACGTCAATCCGGTGTTCCAAGAAGATGAACCAAGGGAGACAGTTCCCCCAACAGATGCAACAGAACCAGACACCCCTGGAAACGTCCATGGGTGCCAAGATGAAGCAACCTCCTATACAGGGGTAGCACTTCCTCCGAGTCTGAACCGGAGGAGAACATTTCTACATATCCCAACGACTTCTCCATTCGGGGGTATGATTCGGAGAGCACATCCTCTACAGTTCCCTCCACTGTTCCTCGTATGAGAAGAGTATTTATGACTGAGAATGACCAGGACGGTCCCAGCGATCGACAGCGCCTCGACACTCTTGAGGCCATACTTCATACCCTGGTCAAGTCAGTGGACGAGATCAAGACAGCCCTGCCGACTCTCCAAGGAAGAACACCTGGCCAAACAAGCTTGGGTCCCGCCGTCAATGCGGACTCAAACACAACCGCCCCAACCCCGAGCGACAATCCCCCCGAAATGTCGGCTCCCACTGCTGCAGAAGAGGCCAGGGAGGCGAGAAGAGAAGTCCAGGAGCTCCGGGCAATGTTTTACGCCTGAGAAAACTCTCAGGACTTCAGGATACGACAGTCATATCCCGCTGCATGGAGAGATGTCCCCTTCCCTCCTCGATACAAACCATTCAACATCAGCCCTTATGACGGGAAGATATCTGCAAGCCGATACGTGACCTACATTGAGGTCACAACAGATCATCTGCCGCATGATGACGCCATCCTTACACAATTGTTCGTTGGAGCATTGGAGGGAGTCGCATTCGACTGGTACCGTAACTTGCCGGACAACTGCATTCATTCCTTCGTCGACTTCAAACATATGTTCTTGGAGAGATTCTACGAGGTGGGATAGGATGTGACAATGTCAACCCTTATGGACGTTGTTCAAGGCGAGAAGGAGCTGACAAAGAACTACATTGAGCAGTTTTGCCAAACCGCGATGAAGCTGCCCTCCGGTAACCCGGACTCTTCCTTAATTGAAATTTGCCAAAAGAGGCTGCTCCCCACAATCAGCCTCTGGATGGGAGAAGTCAATTTAAGGACTGGAAGACCTTCATTATCAGCGCCACAAGCGCAGAAGCCAAGTTGAAAAAAGCTCGCCAATTGGGATTGCACATCTCGGATGGGGAGGACAAAGGGCAAACGCCCTAATGCCAACAACAACAACGACGGTAATTCCTCCAACAACCGAGACAACAAGGGCAAACAAGCTATGGTGGCCGACACAACCCAGAAGCCTGAACCAAAGCAGGCAGAAAAGCAGTAGCCGCAAATGACTTACTCCTTCGAGGATAGTCATGTCAAGCCCATCTTTGATATGCTCTTACAAGGAGACAGAATTCAGCTCCCTCCGCCAAGGCGTGAACCTCGACCTGTAGAGATGGAGAGCCCCAAGTACTGTTACTACCATCACTACGTCCACCAAGATATACAAGACTGCTTCCAATTGAAGCGGTACATCCAGAACCTCATCGACTCCAAGGCCCTGGCCATTGATTTCGAGGAGGTGACGGTCGCTGCCAACATGGTGTCAGTCCAATTCGGCAGCTTCCCGCCGACGAGGATGCAAGACGGCGTAGTATCCATCCTCCGGGCAAAAATGGAGGTCGCTAATCTTCCACCTCGCCGAGACCAGGCTGCTGGGCTGGTACCCCTCACCACATCACGAGGGAAGGTCATGTGGGTCCACCCGGACTTAGTATCTGAAGTAACCCAGCCAGCATCACCCTCTACTGGCAAGAAGAAGGGCGAAAAAGTCAAGTCCTGCCGCACAATCTCAATCGACGTCGAAGAAGCGACAGCTGTCGTTACCCGATCTAGTGCACAAACTCAACCCATGCCTGGTAACTCGGCTGAAGAACGTCAGCCGGCCACTGCTGATGTCCCAGGACCTTCTCAGCCTCCGCTGACCGATAAGCCCAAGCCAAAGGAGACCCGCTTTGACAAGCTGCTCCGGAAAGACACGCCTCAAAGTGTTGGAGAAGCCCTACAATTTTGACGTTTTGGCACAATTGGCCAACAGACCAGCCAAATTGTCATTATATGAGCTCCTGAGACTCTCCAAAGATGTTCGTGTCGCACTGAGCAAAGCACTCCAGAATGCCGACGCATATCTGGCTCAGGTCAATCTTAGAAGGGAGAGCTCGTCGGCGGATCTTCAGGACAGCGCTTGTACATGTGTAATCCCCAACATTGTCTTCACTCCGCAGGATATGCTTATCAAGACAAACCTGCACGATCGCCCTCTGTATTATACTGGATACGTCGGCGACATTAAGGTGGATCAGATGCACATTGATCCCGGTTCTTCGATAAGCATTATTCCGAAGAGCTTGCTTCACCATCTTCGCATCCGTATGCATCGGCTGATTCCTACCAGCACCTCAATTAGCGGATTCAATTCAGGGAGAAGCTATCCCATCAGGAAGATACGCCTGAAGTGCCAAATTGGCGACCATCAGTTGGAAGTAACCTGCTATGTCATCGATGCAGACACCTCCTACAATATTCTCTTGGGGCATCCGTAGATACATGATTATATGATCGTGCCATCCATATTGCACTAGTGCTTCAAGTACGTCGACAAGCACGGCTTCGTAAAGATAAAATTTGTTGACATCGATACCTTCAAAGGGGTCAAATCCTACTATTCAGATTCCTGCTTGTACGAGAAATCAAAGAGACACCTGATCAAGGAGGATGTTCAAGAGCAGACGGAGGCCATTGCAGGACCTGAGGAGCCCTTGAGAGTCCATCTCCAGCCCCGCAAACCAGGCAGGACTGCGCCTCTTATAGCCACTCTGCGTAGAGAAGCAACTAGTCTCCCGGTGCTTACTGCACAAAAGGAGCAGATGACAATCCGACTGCCAAGGTCTGGCCAAGTGCCGAGATCCACTATGGAGCCGCTGACAATCAGGCTGCCTAGAGCCGGTCAACAACAAACAGAAGAGACCAATCCTTCTGTTAAGCCAATGACAATTCGTCTTTCCAGGACAAGTCGACAGCCGAGCGCTAAGCCGGGAACTGCTAGTAAACCAACAACTCCCCGTCCAACACCAAACACTAAGCCGGGGGTTGCTAGTTGTAGAAGCATGGAAAAGAACAAGAAAAGCCCATGCGGTCTCAGACAGAAAGATCCTCATGCGGCTTAGGAATCCATTAGAAATTTATGCGGTTCAAAATTCCTTCACAGCCTCATGCGGCTCGGATAGCTCCATGCGGCTCAGGAAGGAGCCACGTGGCCCTAAGTAGTTCGCCTATACAACTGGTCATAAAGCAACTACCTCATTAAATATCCTGACGGCAGCTCCGACAGAAAGGCAAAGTGACAACTTTGCCATAAAGCTGAAATGATAGCTCTGACATGATGGCATGCTCCTAGGGAAAAAAAGAAAATCTTTTATAAAGCTGGCATGATCCGCCAAGTCCCAAAGCTCGCTATGCGGCTGCCACCGCTATGCGGCCGCCATCTTCATGCGGCTTCCATCTTCATGCTGCTACCCTTTTCATGCGGCTGCCTCCTTCATGCGGCTGCCACCTTTATGCGGCTGCCACCTTCATGCGGCTGCCTCATTCATCTGGCTGCCTCCTTTATGCGGCTGCCACCTTCGTACGGCTGCCTCCTTCATACGGTTGCCTCCTTCATGCGGCTGCCACCTTCGTACGGCTGTCTCCTTTATGCGGCTGCCTCCTTCATGCGGCTGCCTCCTTCATGCGGCTGCCTTCTTCACGAGGCTGTCACCCTTATGCGGCTGCTACTTTTATGCGGCTAGGGTCGTGGGGGGCCACCCGTATACGGTTCACTTATAGACCGCACTCATACGGCTCTGTCAGAACATCCCACTCACGATAGTTGAGACACGTGGCGATCCTCACGATAATTAAGACACGTGGCGGTCCTCATGACAGTTAAGACATGTGGTAGTTTTATTCCCTCGGAGTTATGGCTGCTAACAAATCATAACAACCCAGATTTGTTACAATCATCATAATTACCAGGATCAAATCAGATTTATTACAATTAAGCAAATTGAACACGTGACGGGAGATCCGAGCCTGTCATGACAAAATATGAAGATTCATGGCAATCAGCATTAATTGTCCATACGGATTTGGTGCAATCAAAAATTAACTGCCCAGATGTGATGCAATCAAGATTAATGGTCCAGATTATTGGCTACCAATTTTTCAAGGGGCAATCATTGTAAACCCTAATGATCACATCCCACTCCTATAAATAGCAAGGTGCCATTCCCTTGCAAAAGAGATTCTCTCCACCCGACTGGACACACAGAGAGACAAAGGCACGCACAGAAGAGTCTTCCCACACATCTCGAGAGCATTTCTTCATCAGAGCCAAGGCTACGTCCAATCGTCCAAGGAGTAAGGCAGAGCTGCCGTCGCTTTCCCGAGCCTCTATCGTCATCCCTAGAATCAAAAATAAACAATCGTACTTAGATTACTGTACCTAGGTTTTTATTCCTAGGCTTTCTTTGTGCGAGCGAGTTTGTATTGTGAGTCTAAGTTCAGTCCTCCTATAAAATTGTTCTGTACTTTTACAATCAATGGTAAATACGATGGCGACTCTGCTGGGGACTAACTTCTCCACGACTGAGGAGTTGGTGACGCAATCGGACACAGCCAAACTTGGCTCCATTCAATAAATACTAGTCGCCCGGTTCGACCAGCAGGCGTTTGAAGAAATGCTCTCCGACGGGAGCGCTGGCCCGGTCCAGCGGCGAGCCCGCACGATGAAGGCCCACAGGGAGTGGAGGCCCAAATCATTCGCTCCTCCCCAAGCTCTCAAAAAAATACTCTTTGTTGCTCAAGATGGCGTAGACGCCTCGCAGGCAACCCCACTTCAGACCATAGAGAACTCTGCTGTCCCCAAGTCCGGCAGAAGAAAACACTATGATGCTGGACTTGCAGGGGCAAAGAGGAACTCTATGCGATCCGAGCCGCATAAGGACGTCAGCCGTATGAAGAAGGCTCATGCGGCCACGACAGCCAACCGCATGAAAAAGGCTCATGCGGCCGTAATTGCCAACCGCATAGAGAAGACTCATGCGGCCATAGAAGTCAGCCGCATGCAGAAAGCCCATGCGGCCAAAACTGCCAGCCGCATGCAGGCAGCCTGCACGGCCATGACTTCCAGCCGCATCGCGAAAGTTCATGCGGCCACCGCTTTTAGCCACATATAGAAAGTTCATACGGCCACAAAAGACAGCCGCATGCAGACAGCCTATATGGGCACCGATCCCAGCCGCATACCATCTATTCCATGCGGCTCACGGTCAGTCTTTGACCGCCTTTCATGCGATCCTGACCTTGGAGGCTCTCTGGAGTATATGCCAGACTCTGTTGCGACCAACTTGGACTCTTCCTATTACGCACTCTCAGGTGCCAAAGGGAAGAAGTCTAGGACGGTACGGACTCGTCGAGCTCAGTCGGCTGTCCCAACTTCTGACTATCAGGGCATCCCGCTGACTATTATGCGGGCCCCTGATGGAAAGTTGTATAAAACTATCCGTGTCCAGCCCCCAGCGGCCAACGAACATGATAGTTATCAAGAATCTACCAACAATAGCCAGGGGTAAGTACTCGTACTACCCCCACATCAGGGAGCAGGCAGGAGGCCAACACACTCATGGGCTCAGAACTCCCGGGCCCACAAAATGGGTGACTTGCGCAACGTGATTCTTCACAAACGCAAGGAAAAAGACAAAGATTTGGTGTACAGAGAGTCCTGTCAGGGACATCAATGCACCCAAGTCATTGTCAACTGCTGCTGCGACAAGGCGGCAGTTCAAGAAGACCGACGGTCCGTCTTCCAATGGCTGCAACACCCAAGAGTAGAAGACGAGGTGCTTTTCGTCGCCTCCTGCAATTCTGCTCTGAAGATTCTTGGCAGCGGAAGAGGGAAGAAAACAAATGTCTCCAGTCCAAAAATCTCAACCGGCGTAACCAAGAAACTCTCTACTAAGCAGTTGTCTACCACCGTTACAGGAGGGGTTTACCAAGGTACCTGCTCAGAGACGAAATCTGCCACACTTGGAGGCATTGGAGCCGGAGGTAGCACTCTTCCAAACATCCACGACAATCCGGTATTCCAAGGAGATAATCTAGGGGAAACGGTTCATCCAACAGATGCAGCAGATCCCGATGTCCCTGAGGACGTCCACCACTTCCAAGATGAGACAAGCTCTGAAGCTGGGGGTACCACTCTTTCTGAGTCCAAATCAGAGGAGAACATTCCCACATACCCTGACGACTTCTCTGTACAAGGGTATGACTCAGAGGGCACGTCCTCTACCATTTTTCCATCTCTTCTCATGTGAGGACGGTATTTATGACGGACAGCAACCAAGACGGTCCTAGTAATCGCCAACGCATCGACACTCTGTAGGCCATACTTTATGCCTTGGTCAAGTCCGTGGACGAGATCAAAGCGGCTCTTCCGACTCTGCAAGGAAGAATGCCTGGCCAAACAAACATGGGACCCATGGTCAATGCGAATTCGAATTCAGCTGCACCAAACCCGGGTGATAATCCTTCTGAAATATCGGCCCCTACTGCTGCAGACGAGGCCAGGGAGGCAAGAAGAGAGGTCCAGGAGCTCCGGGCCATGTTCCATCCCCGAGAAAACTGCCAAGACCTCAGGATACGACAATCGTATCCTGCTGCGTGGAGAGATGTTCCCTTTCCACCAAGATATAAACCATTCAACATCAATCCGTATGATGGAAAGACATCTGCAAGCAGGTACATTACCTACTTCGAAGTCACAATCGACCATCTGCCTCATGACGACGCCATCCTTACGCGGCTGTTCATTGGAGCATTGGAAGGGGTCGCCTTTGACTGGTACCGCAACTTGCCGGACAACTGTATCCATTCTTTTACTGGCTTCAAACGTATGTTCCTGGAGAGGTTCTACGAAGTAGGACAAGACGTGACAATGTCCACCCTTATGGACGTTGTCCGAGGAGAAAAGGAGCTGACAAGGGACTATATCGAGCGGTTTCGTCAAACCGTGATGAAGTTGCCTTCAGGTAACCCTGATTCCTCCTTGATTGAAATTTGCCAAAAGAGGCTGCTTTCCACGATCAGCCTCTGGATGGGCGAAAGTCAGTTTAAGGATTGGAAGACTTTCATTATCAGCGCCACTAGCGCAGAAGACAAGTTAAAGAAAGCTCGCCAATTGGGATTGCACGTCTCGGAAGGAGAGGACAAGGGCAAACGCCCTAAAACCAACAGCAACAATGGTGGTAATCCCTCCAACAATCGAGACAATAAGAGAAAATAGGCTATGGTGGCCGACACAGCGTCGAAGCCTGAACCGAAGCCGGCAGAGAAGCAGTAGCCTCAGATGACCAACTTTTTCGAGGACGGCCACGTCAAGCCCATCTTAGACATGCTCATACAAGGAGGTCGAATTCAACTCCCTCCTCCAAGGTGTGAACCTCGTCCTACAGAAATAGAGAGCCCCAAGTACTGCCACTACCATCGCTATGTCCACCATGCTACACATGACTGCTACCAACTGAAGCGATACATCCAGCATCTCATCGATTCTAAGGCCCTGGCCATTGATTTCGAAGAGGTGACCGTAGCAGCCAACATGATGTCAGTACAATTCGGCAACTTCCCTCCGACGAAGACTCAAGATGGAGTAGTACCTGTCCCCAGAGCAAAGATGGAAGTCGCTAACCTTTCACCTCCCCGAGACCAGGCCGCTGGTCTAGTGCCCCTTACCACATCACGGGTGAAGATTATGTGGGTCCATCCGGACTTGGTACCTGAGGTGACTTAGTCCGCGCCTCCCTCCACCAGCAAAAAGAAGAATGGGAAAGTCAAATCATGCCGCACAATCTCGACAGAGTTCGAAGAAGCTACTGCTGTTGTTACCCGCTCCGGCGCACAAATCTAACCTCCACCGGGTAACTCGGCTGAAGACCATCAGCCGACAGCTGCTAATGCTCCAGGACCTTCGCAGCCTTCGACGACCGATAAACCTAGGCCGAAGGAGACTCGCTTCGACAAACTGCTCCGAAGAGAGATGCCTCATGGGCTGGAGAGGCCATACAACTTTGACATCTTGGCACAATTGGCCAACACACCGGCCAAATTATCGCTATACGAACTCCTGAGACTCTCTAAGGATGTTCGCGTCGCACTAAGCAAGGCACTCCAGAATACCGATGCATATCTGGCTCAATCCAATCTCACTGGGGAAAGCTCGCCTGCAGATCTCTAGGACAGCGCTTGAACAGGCGCAATACCCAACATCGTCTTTACTCCACAAGATATGCTTATCAAGACCAACCTGCACGATCGCCCTCTATATTATACTGGGTACATTGGCGACATCAAGGTGGATCGGATGCATATTGATCCCGGTTCTTCCATAAGCATCATCCCGAAGAGCCTACTACACCATCTGCGCATCCCGATGCACCGCCTGACGCCGACAAGCACCGCCATCAACGGTTTTAATTCAGGCAGAAGCTATCCGATCGGGAAGATTCGCTTGAAGTGCTAGATCGGCGACCTTCAGTCAGAAGTGACCTGTTATGTCATAGATGCGGACATTTCCTACAATATTCTCCTGGGGCATCCTTGGATACACGATTATATGATCATGCCCTCCACACTGCACCAGTGCTTCAAGTACGTCGACAAGCATGGCTTTGTAAGGACAGAATTTGCCGACATCGATCCCTTTAAAGGGGTCGAATCCTACTACTCAGATTCATGCTTGTACGAGAAGTCAAAAAAGCATTTTACCGAAGGAGATACTCTAGCTCAAACTGAGGTAGCAACTGGATCAGAAGAACCTCTGACGATCCACCTCCAAGCCCGTAAACCTGGCATAACTGCGCCCTTTACAGCCACTCTGCATAAGGACGCAATCAGCCTCTCTGCCCAGAAGGAACAGATGATAATCCGACTGCCAAGGTCTGGCCAAGCGCCAAGACCCATGACAGAGCCGCTGACAATCAGGCTGCCTAAAGCTAGCCAGCAACAAATAAAGGAGTTCAATCCCTCTGTCAAGCCGATGATAATTCGTCTTTCCAGAATGAATTGGCAGCCGAGCACTAAGCCAGGGTCTGCTAGCCAGCCAACAACTCCCCGCTCAGCACCGAGCACCAAACTGGGGGTGGCTAGTACGCCAACGACTCCTTGTTCTGCTCCACCCGTGGAGCCCCTGATGGTTAAGCTGCCCAAGTCATTCTCTCAGTCTTCATTTACACAGGGGGTAGCTGAAGAAGAGTCAGAACTGGCCAAGTATGTGGCTGCTTACACTGATGTGCCATCCGCAGATGATATAATCCTACTGGAAAAGATACCTTACTTCATCAATAAAGGGCTATCTTTGAATTATCTCGAGCTTAACAAGCTTTGTACAATGTTTGCCATGGAACACGGTATAGGCACTCACCTGCACACACAGGTAACAAATGTCTATACCGCAAACCAACTTACTCCAGTAGAAGACGCTTACCGCATAATTGAGGGATAGGATCATCCAATCATCTTCGGCTGAAAGAATGACTCACAACCCTTTAGGGTAAAAAAAATTGATCTCGAACCCGACACCGGAAGACTGCCCCTTTATCTGTATAGTTCCCAATCCAAGTACCTCATACAAAAACAAGGGTATGATCGGGAAACTAAACCAGGCTTAAACTACAGCACTGGACGGCGGTTACCCTTACAATTGTCGGTCCCGACTAGTAAACCACGAAACTATTACAACAAAACCAGATGTGGGCTAGGTTATGTTACACCGGCAACGACCCCTGAAAGCTCAGACGAGGAATGCGACTGGCATTTACACTCAACCGGATCACCCACTTCCGATTCGAATGTCAGCAACGGAGACATGCTCAGGCAAGTTTGGTCCGTCAATATGGCATTTGTCGACGCCTACGAAGAAGATGAAGACATCCTTGAACTTCTTGAGTTAGAGCCGTGGGCACAACAACTAGATGTGCAATGGGAGAAGCGGTTCGAACAAAGAGAGCCTCCCACCGAGGATAAGGTTATACAAGTCGATCTCGGTGATGAGTCCTCTCCAAAGCCTATCTTCGACAGCAAGAATCTGGCAGACGAAGAGCGAGAGTCACTACTACAACTCGTTAGAGAATACATCGACGTGTTCGCCTGGAGCTACGAAGACATGCCAGGACTGAACTTCGAAGTTGCGCTCCACAAACTCAACATCCGTCCGGACATAAAACCGGTCCAGCAACAGCAACGACGGTTCCGTCCCGACGTCATGAATGCCATTGAAGCTGAGGTCAACAAACTGATAGCCAGCGGCTTCGTTTGTGAGGAACAGCATCCAGACTAGGTCGCCAACATAGTACCAGTCCTCAAGAAGAATAGAAAGATTCGAATCTGTATCGACTTTCGTAATCTAAATGTGGCGTATCCTAAGGATGAATTCTCCCTCCCTATTACAGACATCATGATTGAAAACACCTGCGGCTTTGAGCGTATGTCATTCATGGATGGTTTCTCGGGGTACAACCAAATCAAGATATTCCCTGATGACGAAAAGCATACATCATTCTGAACACCAATTGGCATATACTGCTACACAGTCATGCCCTTCGGTTTAAAGAACGCTAGCGCCACCTATCAAAGAGCTATGAGCGTCATCTTTAGAGACCACTTGCGTAAGACAGTGGAATGCTATGTCGACGACATCGCCGTCAAGCCGCTCTAAGGAAGATTATCTGCATGATCTGAGGACAGTGTTCGACCTGATGCGAGCGCACAATTTAAAAATAAATCCCACAAAATCTTTCTTGGGCGTATCCAGCGAGAAGTTCTTGGGTTTCATCATTACCTCCCAGGGTATCCATGTAGACCCTGAGAAGACGAAGGCAATCATGGAGATGGGTCCCCTGAGAAATCTCCGTGAACTCCGAGGTCTTCAAAGGAGACTGGCCTACATTAGGAAGTTTATCTCCAACCTCTTCAGACGATATCATCCATTCACCCACCTCATGAAGAAGGGCATTTCATTCATTTGGGATGAAGAATGCCAGTGCGCCTTTGACATCATCAAAGAATATCTGACGAACCCTCTAGTCTTGGTAGCCCCGGTTGCTGGAAGACCATTCCTGCTCTTTGTACGAGGAATAGAATATTCTCTCGGTGCTCTGCTAGAACAAAACAACGAGGCAGGCCATGAGTAAGCTATATATTACCTCAGTCGAATGATGATGAGGCCGGAGCATCGATACACTGTCGTAGAGAAAGAGTGCCTTGCTCTGGTTTTTGCCATTCAGAAGATGCGACACTACGTCACGGGACAAACCATCTATGTCATATCAAGAGTCAACCCCCTCAGGGTCCTCATGACTAAGCCAGGTGCACTCAGCTCTCGTCTCGCTACCTAGGCGATATTACTGTCCCCCTACCACATGATCTTTGTCCCACAAAAGGCTGTTAAAGGTCAAGCTCTGGCAAACTTTTTAGCAGCTCATCAAGGTTTGGAGTCAACCAAAATAGACGAAGAGATTACAGACGAGGTCGCCAATTCAAATGTGGCCTTCCATGATATCATATGGCAAATGTTCTTCGACGGTGCTTCTAGAACGGGGCCCAAGGGCAACATCGTCGCTGGAGTCGGAGTAGTGCTGATTTCACCCTCCGGGCTGGTGGTCAATCGAGCTTATTCCTTCATGGATCCCCGTTCAAACAATATGGCCGAGTACAATACTTTGGTCATTAGCCTCTGACTTACAAAAGAGCTGGGGGTAGAGAACCTTGAAGCATACGGCGATTCACAGTTAATCGTCAATCAGATCCGGGGTTAATACGAGGTTCGCCATGAAGACATGATCTCCTATCACCAAATAGCGATTAACATCATCTCGTCCTTGGAAGGGTTCTTCATAGAACACGTTCCCAGGCTCCAGAACATTGAAGTCGATGCCCTAGCAGGCCTCGCCGCTTCCTTAGTAGTTCCGAATCATGCCCATCATCTGGTTGACGTCATAGGCCGTGAGTTGGTCTGTCCCAGGAATAATGTTCGATGTGTTGAGAGTTACTCCGTGCTGACAGACGATGAAGCACTAGACTGGAGACAACCATTCATTGACTTCGTAGACTACGACATCCTGCCAGATAATCCGAAGGAAGTCACTTCTATCAGAAGACATTCCCTCAGATTCTTCTACGATACAGAGACAAAAATATTATATCGGCGATCATACGATGGATTACTGCTTCGATGCCTGTCGAATACAGAAGCCAAAGAAGCCGTGCGTGAAGTTCATGACGACATCTGTGGGGCCTATCAGCCTGGCCCGAAATTACAGGATCGCCTTCGACGAATGGGCTATTACTGGCCCATGATGGTTGTAGATGCAATAGAATATGCACAAAAATACAAGGCCTGTCAAGTCCACGTAGATTTCATCTACCAGCCATCCGAGTTTCTGCATCCGATGTGGCATCGTGGCCATTCGAAGCATGAAGAATGGACATCATTGGTCCAATCACTCCACCTTCGTCCAGAGGACATCGCTTCATACTCGCAATCACATATTACTTCTCCAAATGGGCGAAGGCTATTCCGCTAGCGAAAGTGAAGACTTCAAACATGATCAGCTTCCTCAAGCATCACATTATCTATCGCTTTGGACTGCCTCGAAGGATCATCCATGATAATGGTCCACAGTTCGCAAGCCATGCTTTCTATCGGTTTTGCGACAAACACCGAATCCAGAATATTGCTTCAACACCATACAACCCGACGACTAATGGTCTGGCTGAAGCATTCAACAAAACAATCATAAAGCTTTTCAAGAAGTTTGTGTCATCAAACAAACGCAACTGAAATAAAAAGCTCGGCGAATGCTTATGGGCATACCATACTACCGTACGGACTGCTACCGGGAACACACCATTCTTTCTGGTATACGAAAGTGAGACAATTCTCCCACTGGAGACTCAAATCCCCTTACTCCGTGTCGCTCTCACCTTCCGATTGACGACAGATGATAATCACCATCACCGACTACAAGAGTTGGAGGCCCTAGATGAGAAGCGCATGTTAGCTCAACAACGAATCGAGCTGTACCAAGCCCGTATTTCCGGAGCCTTCAACAAAAAGGTTAAAATCAGAACATTCCAAGTGGGCGATCTCGTCCTGGCAGTTCGGAGGCTAATGGTTATGACTCATAAAATCGTCGGCAAGTTCCAGCCAAAGTGGGAAGGCCCGTTCATCATCGACGCTGTATTCTCCAATGGAGCTTACCGCCTCGCAAAATAAAATGGAGACTTGTTCATGTTGCCCATCAACGGCAAGTTCCTAAAGAAGTATTACGTCTGAAACGACATCCTCCAGGGTGTTGAGTTACGTACCCTCTGGTACCGCTGAACTCACATCCCGACTACAAATCTGCCAAAGTAAGGAGTTACGTACCCTCTGGTACCGCTGAACTTACATCCCGACTACAAATCTGCCGAAGTGATAAGTTACGTACCCTCTGGTACCACTGAACTCACATCTCGACTTCAAATCTCCAAGAATGACGAGTTATGTACCCTCTCGTACTACTGAACTTACATTCTGACTCCAAATTTCCCAAAACGTTGAGTTATGTACCCTCTCGTACCACTGAACTTACATTTAGATCCTAAATCTCCAGATTATCGAGTTACGTACCCACAGGTACCGTTGAATTTATACGCTGGTCACTACAGATGAATCTATATCGCGTCTTTTAGGTAGTAAGTCATGTATGATTATACCTCTGAACTTTCTTCCAAAAAGAGCTCCCTCCTTATGATCCAATACCCGCACTTTCAGTGCACAAAAAGGGTAACAGATCCACAGATTTTTCGAAACAACCACGTCGATGTTATCTCTGAGTTGTTTCCCTTCCATCAAAAACAAACCGTCCCTCACATAGAACTTCCACGTCCTCATTACCTCTGAGTTGTTTTATGCACCCTTCATGGAGCCCACTCCTGCCATATCCTCATTACCTCTGAGTGGGAAGGCTCCATCGAAAAAACCCTCATATTTACCACGTCCTCATTGCCTCTGAGTAAGTATGTTGGTTCTTTCTCGACTTATTATCCGTACCAAAAAAAACCTAGGGTACGCCAAGGATAATAGGCCCATAAATGTCCTCCGTTGACCACAAATGTCCTCTGTTGACCACAAATGCTGTACTAAGTTTCCTAGTACATGCCCCTCATTTCTCATCATGCCCAGGGGGCCCAGCTGCTCCATGGCATTCTTTCTTCCGATACCAGGAACGTCCATAGCCACCATACTAAGGAATTATTCCAAGTATCCCCATCAACTTGTTATCTGTACCTAAAACCAAGGTATACCCAGGGTAACAAGTCTACAAACAGTCCCTCAGTAGAGCAAATACCACAACACCACAAACACAATAAGCAGTACAAATGATGGGTAGAATAAAACATACTCTTTTATTTAAAAGTCAAAAAATACTAAATGTTCTGGGGACCACGTCCCTCTCAAGAAAAGAAAAGAACGATAACGAAAGAAGGAAAAAAGCCGACTATGGTTCGGCGATACACAACTCCATGAGACGGTCCCTCAGCAAGACAATCGACCGCTCGAACCTCTGCTTGGCCCGATGCTCGGCCTCCTGAGCCAGCCGCTCCGCGTCTTCTAGGTGCGCATGAGCCCGCCAGCCATCTTCGAGCTTCTTCAAAGCATGCTCCAGGCTAGCAGAAGCTCGGGAGACCTTGTCGGCCTCCTGAACGATCAGCTCTTTGTCCGTGCGGGAAGCTTCAAGCTTAGACTCCAAGAAGGCCAGCTTCCTCTGGAGTTCGAGGATCTGCTCCCGTGTATCAATTATTCCGCGAGAGACGGCCACTTCCTGAGCTATGCAATCCTCGCTCCTATGGCTCATCTGATCATATCGAAGAGATAGGTCACCGAGGTCCTTCATTATAATCGGCTTGGACTTATCTCGCGTAGCCCTTACCTTCTCCAGGGCAGTGGTAAGGAAGCTCCGCTTCTGATCTATTACTGCAGACAGATCAGCTTGCCTCAGCACTTGAAACTGGGCCACGAGCTGATCAACCTCTAACAATTTAGGCTCCAGAAGCGCAGCTATCCCTGCCCCACCTGGGAGGGTTTTAAGAATGTCAATCTGGCCTCGGGCACATTGTTAGGCTAAGGCAAAGGGGGTCCCCCGCTCTACAACAGCTTCGACCCCTCTTTTCAAGTGGCGGTAGAAACTGTCAATTACATCCTGTGATGCCTCATCCAGAACTTTCGTAGAGGACGACGTCAGAGGAAGTGTAGCTGGCAGTGTCGAAGAGGATACGCCAGAACCTGCCACCCCTGCCACCAGGGAAACAAATTTCGAGTGAAAAGACGCGTGAATGGCAGCTAACTCCTCCTTCGCGGCCCAAAGAACCTGTATACTCGGCAAGGCGGAGAGGTCAACCCCCGAAGCTACATGAGCGAAGGAGGATGTATGAACCATTGTCCCCTGCCCCGGCTGCGCTGCCATCCAATCTTTCGAACGCGATCCAGCGGGAGGCCCCTCAATATAAGTCGGAAAAGGAGGGGGCACACTCCCTCCCACCAGATCCCCGCTGGTAGAGCCTTCCCTGACAAGATCCGTCATTGGTAGTGAAGAGGCAGGTCCTGTATGTCCAGAGCAACCACCAATCAGCATAACCCGAAGGATGTGATGATAGAGCAAATGGGCCTCCTCACTAGTCAAAATTTGGCTTATCTTACCAGGGGAGGGTTATGGAGGCTGAGGCTCGCTCACAGCCGCCATAGTCCCCTCACCAGCAACCTCCAAGCCGAATTCAGCTGGCTCTTCTGCCCCAGCCGCCCCGGAAGGAGATACGACTGGATCAGTGTCACCCTGCTAAAATTCAACGATCTCGGGGACGGGTTCAGCGGAACCCCCGTCGCCCTGGGTCGAGACCTCAGCAACGTGAGATCACTCAGCCGCCGCTGAGAGGGCCCCGACAGAAATAATCTCGGTACACATGTCACTAATTAAGGTATTCAGGGCCAGATTGACTTCAGAAATAGCGGCCGGTTCTCGAGAGCCCGACTCTTCTGATGCCTACAAGAGCAAAGAAAAATGATTAAGATCAAAGTTCAGGAGAAAGGAAGAACTGAAAAAAGATGGTAGTAGCTCGATTTAGCTCCAAAACGGGGTCGATGTCCTCGCTTCTCTCCCTTATAGTTAGCTTGCGATGTCTGACCGCAGCCTGTTTCTGGGAGTAAGGAATACCGCCAATAGGAGAGATTTTCCTGCTACATTTTCGTACAGGACCAGGTACAACAGGCAGCTGATCTACCACCATCTCATTTGGCACGATAGGTGGCTGATCCGCCACCATCTCATCTGACACAACAGGCGACTGATCCGCCCCAACATCTTCCACTGGAGGGGAAGAGTTATCTGCATCGTGCTCGTCATTCTCTTCGTCCACATTTGTGGACTCTGAGTCAGGCACAGGAACCACATTCGCCCTCATTTTCCTCGTCTTAGACCCCTTGGGCTTCTCCGCCAAGCCGGTACCCACAATGAAGCTGGTATTCGGGTCAAAATTAACGGAAGGCTTGCTCGCCGTAACATGGTATAGGGCCGCCATATACAAAATCTCCCCTGGCACATCACCGTCAGAAACTGAAAAGGTGGTTCATATATGAACCGTGTCGTAATAATGCTATGCCCTGATACCATCCAGGACGCTACCTTCAAAGCCCAGGCAAGAGCTGGGACTGTCAAAGAATAGCTGGCTATACCCGAACTGGCGAGAAAACCTGTTGGGCAAGTAGGGCTCCAGGTAGGCGTTGTTGCGGTTACGATATACTAGGTGCGCTGGACGAATATTACGCAGCCAAAGGAGCATTTTTTTAGGTAAGAGGAGAGGAGGTTAGGTACCATCTATATGTATGCTCCTCACTTCTTCAGCGGTAAAACGAGGAACAGACACAAAAATGTTTTATTCGTCCACTCTCGCCAATGCCCTCCGACAGACTAGCATGGTGCTGCACTCCCATGGCTGATGGTGGAATCGAAAAATGAAAGCATCATCAGCCGTAACGCCGTCTTCTGCTCCAGGCCTCATCAAAGACCGGCAGTGCATTAACAGCCACTCCATTAGATAATGGTATGGCAGCTCTACACACTCAAAATCTATCGTCGTGTCATGGGCAATGACCTTGGACGAAAAGGCACGAAGGCCGTAGTGTATGCTGCACACCATGGCCGGAAGAAGGGCCAATCTGACCCCAAAAACCAGCTTTACGGCTGGAAGGATAAAGTGGTGACTAATCCTTTCAATGGAAGCCGTCCCTCCTGAGACTACGTAGTTCCGTAGCCACACCATCAGAAATCCTGCAAGGAGCGCCTTCTCCGACAGTCGCTGAGTACCATGATAAAAATAACTAAAGGAGTCAGTTTTACTCCCAAAGGTGTCGCCCGTGGACCTCGATCTCCTGGCAGTCGACACCAGGTTTTGTACCTCCTCCTGGATTTGAGGATCTCGGGAAAAAACCCGGCCTGAGGCGCTTAGTATGAAAAGGTATGATACCCAGGTCGTGGTGTGAGGAATGCTTCCTTCCGAGCTACCATCCTTCTTGATAGCCGTCTGGTGACAAGTACTATGGTGACATAACAATTCCCGATATACGGCAACAAAGCACAGGAACTGTCGATCCAAATCCTCGAGCTCTTCGCTCGTAGGGGTGTACGCTTCAAAGACATCTTCCCCCAGGGCAGCTTGGAGATAACGTACATCTCATGGAGAGCAAGTCCCAGTTCCCCTCCAGGCGTGAAGAAGGTTTCCGTCCGCCGGTTGTACATCTCCAGGAGAGCCATAAACAACGGCTTATTTATAGGCAGACCATGACAGGTGCCCCGAATGGCGTGGTAGAGGCCGATCTCACGTAGGAAAGCCTCATACTTCCACAGAATCCATGTGGTTAAGTTGGCCCATGCAGGGATAGGATTTATCCAGTTCAGCAATGACAACCGGCCGATGGGATAGGACCCTTTCCGAGCAAGCTGGTTCAAGAAGGTATCAGCTTGGGAGAACATAAAATTGGGATCTGTTACGTTTATAAAGGTACCCGGAGCCAGTCCCATCACGTACCGACTGACCGGTTCCCTTTCCGCATATGCTGACCCCAAATTTCTGTTGTAATGGATGTTTCCCACAAACATCCCCGACTAGCTTGGAGTCAAGGAGTCTACCATCTTTCTGTCTAGCGGTAACATGTTAAACCATAACAGAGGAAAATGACGCTTTATCGGAGGGACATGGATCTCCACCCCATCAAGAATAAAGTCCCAGCTCTCGGATATATCCAGCACTCGGGTGTTCTTTACAGACAAAGCATCCCCAAAGAGGAACGCCGGCTTCAGGTATTTTCCTTCCAATTGCCCCGAGTTCATCATGGCACAGAGAAAGTAAAAGGGCTGGTTCTTGATAGCATTCAACCTCTCCAAAGGCTCTTTTGGAAGCTGGTTCATCACATACTCAACTATGTGGTCATATCGATAGCCCATAGCAGATTGGACACGACCCACCAGAGGCTCTTCCGCTGCATTAACTAGCAGTTCACTGGAGAAGGACAAAAGAAACAAATTAAAAGATGGCCAAAACAAAACCACCGAGTGTTTTGGCTTATGCGGTCCACATGAGCTTATGCGGCTCTGTTTAAAGACGAGCTTATGCGGCTCTGTTTAAAGACGAGCTTATGCGGCTCTGTTTAGAAACGAGCTTATGCGGTGCTGTTTCAAAAAGAGCTCATGCGGCTCTGTTCGAACATGAGCTTTTGTGGCACTAATTAGCGTAAGCTTATGCGGCTCTATTTAGCGTGGTTTTATGCAGTTCTACTTAGCGGAGCGTTATGCGGCTCAATTCAGAGGAGCTTATGTGGCCCGGTTTAGTACAGCCTTATACGGCCCAGTCCAGATGAGCTTATGCGGTCCTGTTTGAGGGGGCTTCATGCGGCTCGATTCAGAGAGACTTATGCGGCTCTGTTCGAAGGGTCACTATGAGGTTCAATTTGTGAAGTGTCTATGCGGCTACTAGACAACTCCCATGCGGCTCGGACATGGGGTATACCCCCAAGCGGCCCAGGCATGGGACATATATACGGCCCATACAATTTAAACAGTTCGATGAAAACGAAGGACGCATTAAAGGTTTGAGCATAAAGCATGCAACAGAGCCGTCTTTGTTAGGGTTTCGAAGTATACGATCCGTACAAACCCTTACCAGCAATGGTGCGTGAACGTCGGGGTGAACTTCAGGCACCGTGGCTGACGAAGAAGCCACTCCCTTACCCTTCGCCGTGGCTGTGGAAGACTTGGGGGCCATTATTGATTGATGGGCGAAGAAGGAAGACGAAGATAGCAACTTAGGGCAAGAAGAGTTGAAGAAAGAAGAAAGTAAAGAAGTCTCTTTGTCCAAAAAATGCTCCTATTAATAGGCAGAAAGAGGAAAGACGCTTCGATTCGCGTGCTACATAAAAATAAAATCGACTCTTCGGTCATCGAGGAAAATCCGAATATTTAAAATCGAACCTTGGGATCCTGCCCCAAAAGGCGGCTTTAAATCCAAAGCAAATTAAGAGTAATTAATGAGACGCACATGTGACAGGGAGTCTATACGGCCAGACAGTCCATGCGGCTGGGAAGTCCATGCGGCTAGGAAGTCCATACGGCTAGAACATCCTATGCGGCCAGAGTTTACATAGCCATGCTTCTTATTCAAGGTATTTCAATTTTGTAAATTGAGAACTTTGAAGGGGGACTTGTAGAAGCATGGAAAAGAACAAGAAAAAGCCCATATGGCCTCAGACAAAAAGAGCCTCATACGGCTCAGGAATCCATTAGAAATTCATGTGGTTCAAAATTCCTTCAGAGCCTCATGCGGCTCGGATAGCTCCATGCGGCTCAGGAAGGAGCCACTTGGCCCTAAGCAGTTCGCCTCTACAGTTGGTCATAAAGCAACTGCCATATTAAATGCCATGGCGACAGCTCTGACAGAAAGACGAAGTGACAACTTTGACATAAAGGTGGAATGATAGCTCTGACATGATGGCATGCTCCTAGGGAAAAGAAGAAAATCTTTTATATAGCTGGCATGATCTGCCAAGTCCCAAAGCTCCCTATGCGGCTGCCACCCCTATGCGGCCGCCATCTTTATGCGGCTGCCATCTTCATGCTGCTGCCCTTTTCATGCGGCTGTCTTCTTCATGCGGCTGCCACCTTCATACGGCTGCCACCTTCATGCGGCTGCCTCCTTCATGCGCCTGCCACCTTCGTACGGCTGTCTCCTTCATGCGGGTGCCTCCTTTACGAGGCTGCCACCCTCATGCGGCTGCTACTTTCATGTGGATAGGATCGTGGGGGGCCACCCGTATGCGGTTCACTTAGAGACCGCACTCATGCGGCTCTGTCAGAATATCCCACTCACGACAGTTGAGACACATGGCGATCCTCACGATAGTTGAGACACGTGGCGGTCCTCATGACAGTTGAGACATGTGGCGGTCTTATCCCCTCGGAGTTATGGCTGATAACAAATCATAATAGTCCAGATTTGTTAGAATTATAATAATTACCCGGATCAAAACAGATTTTTTACAATTAAACAAATTAAATATGTGGCGGGAGATCCGAGCCTGTCGTGATAAAACATGAAGATTTGTGGCAATCAACATTAATTCCCCATACGGATTTGGTGCAATCAAACATTAACTGCCCAGATGTGATGCAATCCAGATTAATGGTCCAGATTATTAGCCGCCGACTTTTTAAGGGACAATCATTGCAAACCCTAATGATCACACCCCACTCCTATAAATAGCAAGGTGCCATTCCCTTGCAAAAAGGATTCTCTCCACCCGGCTGGACACACAGAGAGACAAAGGCACGTACAGAAGAGTCTTCCCACACATCTTGAGAGCATTTCTTCATCAGAGCCAAGGCTACGTTCGATCATCCAAGGAGTAAGGCAGAGCTGCCGTCGCTTTTCCGAGCCTCTATCGTCACCCTCCAGAATAAAAAATAAACAATCATACTTAGATTACTGTACCTAGGTTTTCATTCCTAGGCTTTTTTTGTGCGAGCGAGTTTGTATTGTGAGTCTAAGTTCAGTCCTCCTATAAAATTGTTCTGCACTTTTACAATCAATGGCAAATACTAGTGTGCCAACGACTCTACGTTCAGCACCACCAGTGGAGCCCCTGATGATCAAGCTGCCCAGGTCATCCTTCCAGTCTTCATTAATACAGGGGATGGCTAAAGAGGAGTTAGAGCTAGCCAAGTATGTGGCTGCTCACACTGATGTTCCTTCTACTGATGATGTAATTTAACCTGAAAAGATACCTTATTTGATCAATAAAGGGCTATCTTTAAACTACCTCGAGCTTAATAAGCTTTGTATGATGTACACTATAGAACACGGTATAGACACCAACCTACACACACAAGTGACAAACGTCTATACCACGAACCAACTCACTCCTGGGGAAGGCACTTGCTTCATAGTTGATGGAGAGGACCATCCAATCATATTCGGCCGAAAGAATAATCTACAGCCTTTCAGAATAGAAGAAGTTGATCTCGAATCCGACACCGGGAGACTGCCCCTTTATCTATATAGCTTTCGATCCAAGTACCTCATGCAAAAATAGGGGTATGATATGTAGGCTACGCCAGGCTTGAACTACGATACTGGCCGACGATTACCTTTGCAGTTGCCAGTCTCGGCTGGAAAACCACGGGATTACTACAACAAGACATGACGTGGTCTATACTATGTTACACCTGCAACAACTCCTGAAAGCTCAGATGAGGAATGTGACTGGCATTCACATTCAACCGGATCACCCACTTCTGATTTGGATGTCAGCATCGGAGACGTATTCAGGCAAGTTTTGTCTGTAAATATGGTATTTGTTGACGCCTATGAAGAAGACGAAGATGTAACCGAGCTTTTCGAGCTAGAGCCTTGGGTTCAACAGCTAGATGCGCAGTAGAAGAAGCATTTCGAACAGAGAGATCCTCCTACCGAAGATGAGGTCATGCAAGTTGACCTCGGCAATGAATCCTCTCCAAAGCCAATCTTCGTCAGCAAAAGCCTGACAGACGAAGAACGGGAGGCAACATAGTACCGGAAGGAACAACATCCAGACTGGGTTGCCAACATAGTACCGGTCCTCAAAAAAAAAGAAGATCCAAATTTGCATCGACTTCCAAAATCTGAACGAAGCATGTCCTAAGGATGACTTCCCTCTTCCTATTACGAACATAATGATTGACAACACATGTAGCTTTGAGCGCATGTTGTTCATGGATGTCTTCTCAGGATACAACCAAATTAAGTTGTTTCCTGATGATGAAAAGCATACATTATTTCGAACGCCGATTGGCGTGTACTGTTACACAGTCATGCCCTTTGGTTTAAAGAATACCGGTGCCACATATTAACGGGCTATGAGTGTCATCTTCAGGGACCACTTGCATAAGACGGTGGAATGTTATGTCGATGACATTGTCGTCAAAAGCCGTTCTAAAGAAGATCATCTGCACGATCTGAGGGTAGTCTTCGACCTGATGCGAGCGCACAACTTGAAGATGAATCCCACCAAATCCTTTTTGGGCGTATCTAGCGGGAAATTCTTGGGTTTTATCAATACGACCCAGGGAATCCATATAGACCCTGAGAAGACGATGGCAATCATGGAGATGGGTCCCCCGAGAAATATCCGAGAACTCAGAGGGCTTCAAGGGAGGCTAGCTTATATCAGGAGGTTTATCTCTGACCTCTTCGGGCGATGTCAACCATTTACCCACCTCATGAAGAAGGGCGTATCCTTCGTATGGGATGAAGAGTACCAACGTGCCTTCGACAACATTAAAGAATACATATCAAACCCTCCAGTCCTGGTAGCCCCGGTTACTGGAAAGCTGTTCTTGCTTTACGTACGAGCGATGGAGCACTCCCTCGGTGCTCTACTAGCACAGAATAATGATGCAGGGCATAAACAGGCCATCTATTATCTCAGCCGAATGATGATAGGACCTGAGCATAGATACACCGTCGTGGAGAAGGAATGTCTTGCTTTGGTATTCGCTATCCAGAAGATGCGACACTATGTTACAGGATAAACCATCCATGTCATATCACGAGTTAACCCTCTCAGGGTCCTCATGACCAAGCCGGGTGCACTCAGCTCTCGCCTCGCTACCTGGGCGATATTATTGTCCCCCTATAACATGATCTTTGTCCTGCAAAAGGCTGTTAAAGGTCAAGCTCTGGCAGACTTTTAGCAGCTCATCCAGGTTCAGAGTCAACCAGAATATATGAAGATATCCCGGACGAAGTTGCCAATTCAAACACGGCTTTCCATGATACCGTCTGGCGAATGTTCTTCGACGGTTCTTCAAGAACCAGGCCCAAGGGCAACATCGTCGGTGGGGTCGGAGTGGTACTGATTTCTCCTTCTGGCTTGGTGATCAACCGGGCATATTCCCTTATAGAACCCTGCTCAAACAACGTGGCCGAGTACAACACTTTGGTCATCGGCCTCCGACTTGTAAAGGAACTGGGGGTAGAATACTTGGAAGCATATGGTGATTCACAGTTAATCGTCAATCAGATCCGGGGTTCATATGAAGTTCGCTATGAAGACATGATCCCCAATCATCAAATAGCAATCGATATCATTATGTCCCTGAAAGGATTCTTCATAGAACATGTTCCCAGACTCCAGAACATTGAAGCCGATGCCTTATCAAGACTGGCCGCTTCTCTGGCGGTTCCAAATCATACTCACCACTTGGTGGACGTAATAGGCCATGAATTGGTCTGTCCTAAGAAAAATGTCCAATTTTTTGAGAGTTATTCTGCCCTGACAGTCGACGAAACACAGGACTGGAGGCTCCCATTTATCGACTTTGCAGTCTATTGTATCTTATCGGAAAACCCGAAAGAAGCTACCTCTATTAGAAGAAGTTCTCTCAGATTCTTCTATGATACAGAGACAAAAATGCTGTATCGACAATCTTACGATGGATTACTGCTTCGGTGTTTATCAAATACAGAAGCCAAAGAAGTTGTACGCGAAGCTCACGACGGCATTTGTGGGGCCCATCAACCTGGCCCGAAACTACAAGACCGCCTTCGTCGAATAGGCTATTACTGGCCTACAATGGTGGCAGATACGATAGACTATGCAAAAAAGTACAAAGCTTGTCAAGTCCACGTAGATTTTATACACCAACCATCCGAGTTCCTGCATCCGACGATGGCATCCTGGCCATTTGAGGCATGGGGAATGGATATCATTGGTCCAATCACCCCACCATCATCTAGAGGATACCGTTTTATACTGGCAATTACGGATTACTTTACCAAATGGGCAGAAGCTGTTCCGCTTGCAGAAGTGAACACATCAAACGTGATCAACTTTCTCAAGCATCACGTCATCTATCGCTTTGGACTGCCTCGAAGGATCATCTACGACAATGGTCCGCAGTTCGCGAGCCACACCTTCTATCGGTTTTGTGACAACCACCGAATCCAGAATGTTGTGTCAACACCATACAACCCGGCAGCTAATGGTTTGGCTGAAGCATTCAACAAAACCATAATCAAGCTGCTCAAGAAGTTCGTATCCTTAAACAAATGCGACTGGAATGAAAAGCTTGACGAATACTTATGGATGTACCGTACTACAGTCCGGACGACCACTGGGAACACAACATTCTCTCTGGTGTATGAAAGTGAGGTAGTCCTACCATTGGAGACTCAAATCCCCTCGCTCTACGTCGCCCTCACTTATCGATTGACGACGGATGATAATTACCGTCGTCGGCTACCAGAATTGGAGGCCCTAGATGAGAAGCGCCTCCTAGCTCAACAACGAATCGAGCTTTATCAAGCACGTATCTCTGGAGCCTTCAACAAGAAGGTTAAACTCAGAACATTTAAAGTGGGCGATCTCGTTTTGGCAGTTCGGAGGCCGATGGTTATGACTCACAAAATCGTCGACAAGTTCCAACCAAAGTGGGAGGGCCCATTTATCATCGAGGCTGTATTCTCCAATGGCGCATACCGTCTCGCAAAGCAAAACGGAGACTTGCTCATGATGCCCATCAACGGCAAGTTCCTGAAGAAATATTATTTTTAAACGACACTCGCCAAATCAACCAGATTATTAAGTTATGTACCCTTAGGTACCGCTGAACCTACACTCCGGTCACTCCAAATGAATGTATATCGCATCTTCTGGGTAGTAAGTCATGTATGATCGTACCTCTGAACTTCCTCCCTAAAAGAGCATTTTCCTTATAATCTATTACACGCACTTTCAGTACATAAAAAAGGGTAACAGGTCCACCCAAATTCTCCAAACAACCACGTCGATGTTACCTCTGAGTTGTTTTACTTCCATCAAAAATAAACCGTCCCTTACGTAGAATTTCCACGTCGATGTCACCTCTGAGTTGCTCTATGTACCCTTCATGGAGTCCACTCCTTCCACGTCCTCATTACCTCTGAGTAGGAAGACTCCATTGAAAAAGCTCCCATATTTTCCATGTCCTCATTACCTCTGAGTAAGTATGTCGGGTTTCTCTCGTCCTATTATCCGTACCCAAAATTAGGGTACGCCAAGGATAATAGGCCCATAAATGTCTACAGTTGACCATAAATGTCCATAGATGACCACAAATGTCCGTAGTTGACCACAAATGCTGTACTAGGTTCTCTAGTACACGCGCCTCTTTTCTCACAACCTCATTCTTTTGTCCAATACCAAGAACTTCTATATCCTCCTTACCAACAGAGTCGTTCTAGGTATCTCTACCAAACTTATTATCTATACCTAAAATCATGGTATGCCAAGGGTAATAGGTCCACAGAAAGTTCTCCAGTGGGACAAACATCATGATACCAAAAATACGATACAAGTATAACAAATAATGGATGATGTAAACATAGTCATTCTTTGAAAATCAAAAGTACTACATCTTCGGGGACCACGTCCCTGTTAAAATGAAAGAACATCATAAAGAAAGAAAAAAATAGCCGATTATAGTTCGGCGGCACATAACTCTCTGAGCCGGTCTATCAGTTCGGCCGTCGACCGCTCAATCCTCCGCTTGGCCCGGCATTCCGCCTCCTGAGTCAACCCCTCTGTATCCTCTAGATGTGCATGTGCTTGCCAGCCGTCTTCAAGTCTCTTCAGGGCACGCTCCAAGGCAGTAGCGGCTCGGGTGACCCAGTCGGCTTCCTGGAGAATTAGCTCATTATCTGTACGGGAGGCCTCAAGCTCAGATTCTAAGAAAGCCAATTTCCTCTGAAGCTGGAAGATTTGCTCATGGGTATCAGCTATCCCATGAGATGCGGCCTTTTCCCGAGCAATGCAGTCCGCTCCCATGCGACTTAGTTGATCGTACTGCAGAGATAGATCGTGAAGGTCCTTTACTATAACAGACTTGGACGTGTCCCGTGCCGCCCTTACCTTTTCCATGGCAGTCATGAGGAAGGTGCGTTCTTGATCTATTGCTGAAGACAGATCGACTTGCCAAAACCTTTGAAACTAAGCCACGAGCTGATCACCTTCTACTAATTTTGGCTCCAAAAGCTCGACTATCCCTGCCCCACCAGGGAGGGTTCTAAGAAGTTCAATCTCGCCACGGGCACATTGACGGGCCAAGGCAAAAGATGTCCCCCTCTCCTCGGCAGCTTCAATCCCTCGCTTCAGGTGGCGGTAGAAACTATCAACCACGTCCTTTGACGATTCATCCAGAACTTCCGAAGAAGACGACGTCAAAGGAAGAGTAGCTGGCAGAGTTGAAGAAGATGCACTGGAACTTGATGCCCCTGCCACTAGGGAAACAAGTTCCGAGCGAAAGGACGATTGAATAGCGGCCATCTCCTCCTCCATTGCCCGAAGGATCCGAAGACTCGGCAGGGCAGAAAGTTTGACCATCGGGGTTGGAGCAACATGAACCAAGGAGGGTACAGGGACCATTTCTCCTCGCCCTGGTCGTTCTACTGCTAGTTCTCCCAAACTCGATCTGGTAGGAGGTCCTTCAATATAAGTTGGAGGAGGAGGGGGCATATTGTCTTCCACCAGATCCCCTCTGGTGACTTCTCTCCCGATGATATCCGTTGTTGGAAACGAAGGAGCATGACCTGTATGTCCGGAGCAACCATCGATCAGCTTAACCCGAAGGATGTAAAGATAGAGTAAATGAACCTCCTCACTAGTCAAGACTTGACTTAGCTTACCAGGGGAGGGTTGCTGAGGCGGAGGCTCACTAACAACCACCGTGACCTCTTTACCAGCGACATCTGAGCCGAATGTCGTAAGTTCCTCTGCCCCAGCCGCCCCGGAGGTAGACGTAATTGGGTCAGCATCACCCGGCTGGAATTCAGAAACTTTGGGGACGGGTTCAGTAGAGCCCACGTCGCCCTGGGTTGAGACGTCCTCAACTGGAGGAACCTCAGCCGTCGTCGGGAGAACCCTGGCAGAGATAATCTCGGCACTCATCACTAATTAAAGTGGCTAGAGCCGGGTCAACCTCGGAGACAGTAGCCGGCTCTCGAGAGTCTACTTCTCTTCACGCATACAAAGAAAATGAGAATGATCAGATCATAGTTCAGAAAAGAAGATCTAAAGAAGATGGTTGTAATTCGATTCACCTCCACAATGGCATCAACATCCTCGCTTCTCTCCCTAATGATCGGCCCACGAGGCTTGACCGCAGCCCGTTTCCGAGAGTAAGTTATGCCGCCAACAGCGGACCCACGCCTGCTTCGCTTTCTGGAAGGACTAGGTGCAACAGACGGCTGATCTGCCACTACATCATCTACAGGAGGAGGAGGCAAGTTATCGGGGTCATCCTCTTCGTCCGCATTGGTGGACTTCGAGTCTGACACATCAACTGTGTTCCCCTTTCTTTTCTCATCTTGGACCCTTTTGGCTTCTCCTCCAAGCCAGTACCAACAATAAAACTGGTACTTGGGTCAAAATCATGAGGGGACTTGTTCACCATAACATGGTAAAGAGCCGCCAAGTACAATATTTGCCCTGAATCCCTGGCATCAGGTACAGAGAAGCTGTTGCAGGTGTAAACCGAGTTATAGTAGTGCCAAGCCTATATGCCGTCAAGAACGCTTACTTCAAAACCCAGGTAGGAGCTGGGATTATCCAAAAATATGTGACTATACCCAAACTGTCGGGAGAACCGACTAGAAAAGTAAGGCTCCAGGAAGACGGAGTTACGGTTGCGATATACCAGGTGTGCAGGACAGATATTCTGCAACCAGAGGAGCATCTTATCGGATAAGAGGAGAGAAGGCCCATTACCATCAAGATGTACGCCGTTCACTTTTTCATCAGTAAAATGAGGAACAGATACAAAAAATGTGTATCTGTCCACTCTCGCCAGCGCCATCCGACAGACGCGTATGGTATCGCACTCCCAGGGCATACAACGATAATTGAAGATGAAAGCATCATCGACAGTTACGTCGTCTTCTGGGCCAGGCCTCATCAAAGACTTACAATGCATCAACAGCCACCCCATCAGATAATGATAGGGCAGCTCAATTCGTTCAAAGTCCTTTGCCGTATCACGGGCAATGACCTTGGATGAGAAAGTACGGAGGCCACGATGTATGCTGCACACCATGGCAGGGAGAAGAGCTAGTCTGGCTCCAAAGACCAGCTTTACAGCGGAAAGGATAAAGTTACGGCTAATCCTTTCAATAGAACCAGCCCCTCCCGAGACCACACGGTCCCGCAGCCATACAATCAGAAATCCTTCCAGGAGAGTCTTCTCAAACATCTGCTGGGTATCCTGATAAAAATAATTAAAGGAGTCAGATTGACTCCTAAATCTGTCGCCCGTGGTTTTTACCCTCTTGGCGGTCGACACCAGGTCCTGTACTTCCTCCCGGGTTCGGGGACTTCGGAAAGAAACCCGGCCTGAGGCGCATAGCTTAAAAAGGTAACTAAGCCAGATTTTTATATGAGGAAGGTTCCCTTCCGAGCTATCGTCCTTCTTCTTGGACGTCTGTTGGCATGTAGTATGGTGACATGGTAGTTCCCAGTAGACAGCCACAAAGCACGGGAACTGCTGCTCCAACTCCTCGAACTCTTCGTTCGTAGGGGTATACACTTCAAAGACTTTATTTCCCTAGGGCAACCTGGAGACTTCACGCATCTCGTGGAGAGCGAGTCCCATCTCCCCTCCAGGGGTAAAGAAGGTCCCCGTACGACGATTGTACATATCCAGCAGATCCATGAACAACTTCTTGTTTATGGGCAGACCATAACAGGTGTCCCGAATGGCATGATAGAGGCCAATCTCGCGCAAGGGAGTCTCGTATGTCTACAAAATCCATGTGGACAAGTTGGTCCATGAAGGGATGGGGTTTACCCAGTTCAGCAATGCCAACCGACCAATGGGATAGGACCCCTTCTGAGCAAGCTGATTCATAAAAGTGTCAGCTTGAGAGAACCTAAAGTTGGGACCCTGCATATTTAAGAAGCTACCCGGGGCCAACCCCATCACGTAGCAGCTGATCGGTGTCCTAGTCGCGACTACCGACCCCAAGTTTCTGTTATAGTGAATATCACCCACAAACATCCTTTGACGGCTCAGAGTCAAGGAGTCCACCATTTGTCTTTCCATTGGCAGCATGTTGAACCACGACAGCGGGGTATGACGCTCCATCTGAGGAATGTGGATCGCCATTCCGTTAGAAGAAAAACTCTAAATTTTAGATATGTCCAGAACGCTGGAGTTCTTTACAGTTAGGGCATCTCCGAAGAGGAACGCAGGTTTCAGGTGTTGGCCCCCTAATTTTCCCGAGTTCATCATGCTCGAGAGAAAGTAGAAGGACTAGTTTTTGATATCCCGTAGCCTCTCCTCAGGTTCATCCTTGGGAAACTGGTTCGACATATAATCAACTAAATGATTGAACCTTACACCCACGGCAGATTGGGCTCGACCTACCAAGAGTGCTCCTGCAGGATTGACTGGCAACTTCACGGAAAAAAGATAAAAGAAACAAGTTAGAAGATGGCCAGAGAAAACCACTTAGTGTATTCTGAGCTTATGCGGCTCTGATTAAGTGGGTCTTTATGCGGCCCAGTTTAAAGGAGCTTATACGTATCTGATTAAGTGGGTCTTTATGCGGTCCAGTTTAAAGGAGCTTATGCGGCTCTGATTAGGTGGGACTTTATGCGGCCCAGTTTAAAGGAGCTTATGCGGCTCTGATTAGGTGGGTCTTTATGCAACACAGTTTAAAGGAGTTCATGCGGCTCTGTTTGGTGGGGCTTCATACGGCCCAGTTTATAAGGAGCTTATGCGGCTCTGTTTGGTGGGTCTTCATGCGGCCCAGTTCATAGAGTACTTATGCGGCCACAAGATAACTCTCATGCGGCTCGGTCATGAGGCAACTCTCATACGGCTCAGTCATGAAGCAACTCTCATGCGGCTCGGACATGAGGCATACCCCATACGGCTCGGACATGAGACTTTCATGCGGTCCATATAGCACAGCATATGCGGATTCATCACACCGAACTTAAACAGTTCAATAAAGACGAAGAATATGCCAAAGAGAAAGGCTTGCGCATAAATCATGCGACATAGCCATTATGGTTAGGGTTTGAATCCATGCAGTTTTCTTCCAATATTCTTACCGTCAATGGCAGGATAAACGTCGGGGTGAACTGGGATCGCTAACGAGGAGGCAACTCCTTTGCCCTTTGCCGCAGCACTAGAGGAAGCCTTGGGAGCCATTGATGATCGAAGGAGAAAAAGAGACGGCGACTAGGGAAAATAATCTTGAAGAAAGAAGAGAGAGTAAAGAACTTTTCTCTTCAAAAATTACTCATATTTATAAGCTGGTAGGGGCGTGTGAACCGATAGACGCTTCGGGTTTCATGCTGCCTAGAAGATAAAGCCGACCCTTGGGATTCTATTTCCTTTCATGGAAAAAAGAATACTCAGAATCATCAAGGCAAATCAAAATATTTAATGCCGACTCTTGGAATCCTATCCAAAAGATGGCTTTAAATCAAAAATAAATCAAGAGCAATTAATGAGATGCCTACGTGGCACAAAGACCAGCCTATGCGGCCAGAAAAGACCACACGGCCAGAGAAGTCTATGCGGCATGAAGAGCTTATGCGGACATACCCATGCTTCTTATTCAAAGTATTTCAATTTTACAAGTTGAAAACTTTGAAAGGGGTCTTGTAGAAGCATGGAAAAAGTAATAATAAATTCTTATGCGGCCCAGAAACTCCATACGGCTCAGAACTTGGAGGGTTTCATGCGGCTCAAAAATTCCTGAGAGCTTCATGCGGCTCAGATAGTTTTATGCAGCTCAGAAAAAGCCACGTGGCCTTATGCGGTTCGAAATAGGCCCATATAGCTGGCCATAATTACTCCTTGCAGCTGGCCATTAATGCTCTGACACAAAGTGACAGCTCTGACATGATGGCTCTGACATAAAGAAGAGACGCAACATGCTCATAAAAAGAAGAGAGAATCTTCATGATAACGGACACAGTTCACAAAGTCCAAAGAAAGTTCTCTATGCGGATCGCCTGTGTAGCCTTCATAAGGCTCAGACATGAGGCCACCCTCATACGGCTCGGTTATGAGGCCACCCATATACGGCTCGATTGTGAGGCCACCCTCATGCGGTTCGGTTATGAGGTCACCCTCATGCAGCTCAGTTATGAGGCCACCCTCATGCGGCACGGTTATGAGGCCACCCTCATGCGGTTCGGTTATGAGGCCACCCTCATGTGGCTCGGTTATGAGGCTACCCTCATAAGGCTCAGACAGGGGGACAGTCCTTCATACGGTTCGCAACCTAGTGGCAGTTGGAACACGTGGCAGAAGTTGACTAAGTCTTAACAACTCAGATTTATTGTAACCAACAGATCATAGCAGTTCAGATTTATTTCAACCAACATAACAGTCCAGATTTATTGCAAAAAACAAATAAAGATTAATCTTAGCCAATCCCCAACTGCCCACTTCTCAAGGCACAGTTACAAGGATGTGGCCACGTGACTGTACATTCCACTCATCACAAATTCCTATAAATAGCATGGGATTATTCTTTTGCACACACACACAGAGACATACAGAGCAACACAGAGACAGATTCGAACAGAGAGAGAGCATTTCTTTGCCAGAGCCGAGGTTGCGTTCGATCGCCCAAGGAGTAAGGCAGAGTTGATAGCACTTTCCCGAGCTTCTACCGTCAACCCCCAGAATCCAAATTAAACAATTGTACTTAGATTGCTTTTTCTAGGTTTTGTTCCTAGGCTCTCTTTGTACGAGCGAGTTTCTAATTGTGAATCAAAGTTCAGTCCTCCCATAAACTGTTCTGTTCTTTGATAATCAATGGCAAACATTAAGCATGACAAGCATCATATCATTTCTTATTAGCAAGCAACAGTTCTACTTCTTAGCATGCAGATTATCTCTTTTCTTGTATTAGCATAACAACATGTGTCCTCCATCCAGGCGAGCCTCCCTCTGTTTTGGCGTCCCCCTCCCGCCGCTCCTCTCACTGCGTTGGCCCCCTCCTCGGCAGCGTCCGTCTCCCTCTCTCTGAATTGGCCTCCCCTGGCATTGTCCACCTCGAGTCCCCCGGCCACCGCCCCGATCCCCGACGGCCCAGGATCGACCCCCCTCCCTCTCTTCCCTGCCACCGCCTCGGGACCCCCGGGGGCACCTCCCCCTCCTCCAGCTCCGGTTCCCCCTCCGACGTTTCAAGGAGCCCTCGCCCACCCCCGTCGTCGGTGCTCCCTCCCGCGAGTTGCGACCTCCCTCGTGGGCTCACGTGGCCGCGCTGCGGCCCTCGGTGCCCTCGGCCTACCCCTCCCCGGCGTCGTTCGATCGATCGACGCTAACGGCGTCGTCGTCCCCGTCGTCCCCTCCCTCCGTCGTCTCCCCCCAAGCTATGGCCTCCGGCGCTCCCTCCGGCGCATGCTGGAGGGCCCGCCCCCTCGCCGGTGGTAAGCTTCCCATAGCGCCCTCCTGAACGTCGAGCCCCCCGCTCCCACCCCCGTAGGTCTAGCCGCCCCTTGCCTTCCCCTCCATCCCTTTCCCACGTTCCTCGCCTCGCCCGGCCTCCTCCGGCTGCCGCCGGCGCTTCGTCCCCCTCCGTCCCCCTTTTTTTTATCTCCGGGTCAGCCCCTTCCCTCCGGGCTGGCCTCCAATACCGGAGCCCCATCCCCCTCTCGACCTCCCCCGTCAGAGCCCCCCGGCTTCGGGCCGTGCGCTGGAGGGGCCCGAGGCTACCTCGAGCCGTACGCCCCCCTCTGGCATTGTGCCCCCCCTCGGCCAGTGAGTCCCCCTCGGGCTGAGAGCCCACACACCCCCTCGGGTAGTGAACCCGTCCCCCCCCCCCCCGGGCCCAGCGGTCCAAGTTTTTTCAAATTTCGGTTTTCGAAATTTTGAAATGTTTTTAAATTTTGGTTTTCAAAAATTCGTAATGTTTTGAAATTTCGTTGAATTTCAAAATTTTGGTTTTCCAAAATTTTGAAATTCTACCTTTTTCGTACCTTGCTCAACTGGGCCCTTTTGTGTCTTTTTTGCTCTGTATCTGTCTGTATTGCTCTTCTAGAGCTCCCTTTAGATTTTCAATAAAATGGCCTTTTCGTAATATACATATATATATATATATATATATATATATATATATATATATATATATATATATATATATAGATATATACTCCCCGTTTTGAAATTTTGAAATTTTGATCTTCCAAAATTTTGAATTTCGAATTTCTAACTTCCAATTTCCTACCTTGTTTATCGGACCCTTTTATGTTTTTTTTGGTCCCGTACCAGTCTGTAATGCTCTCCGCAAGCGCCACTTTCCATTTTCAATAAAATTGTCTCCTTAAAATAATATATATATATATATTATATATATATATATATATATATATATATATTATATATATATATATATATATATAATTACTATATACATATATATATACATATACATATATATATATATTTATATATATATATACATATACAATATTATATAATATATATATATATGCTCTAAAAAATAAAATAAAAAATATATATATATTATGCTCTAAACCATCCAGGTGGCTTCATATTATGAACCACCCTATGTTATATAGGTTGGATTTGGATTTGGTGGTTGAGATTAAAATGTGTAGACCGCACCACCTTTTA
>JANAVB010009400.1:5579758-5657231 GCA_029216955.1 Iris pallida | reverse complement strand
TATTATCTATATATATATATATCTATATATATTATATAATATATATATATATATATATATATCCCTACCGTAAAACATAACCAAACCCTTTCTTCCTCTCTTGGATGAGTCCACACCCCTTTCCCAAACTGAAATTAGTAGACCTACCCATCCATCCCCTTCCGTACTACTTTTCTTCCATCCGATCATCCAAAACCCTCATTTTTACCATATCTCCACCCCCATGCATGCCGGCCACCTAAGAGGTATATATCTATATATATATATATATATATATATATATATATATATATATATATATATATATATATATATATATATATATATATATATATATATATATATATATATATATATATATATAAATATATATATATATATATATATATATATATGGAAGCGGATCAAAACCCCCCTTAGAAAACACACTAAAAAAAACCCCTCACTATTATCCGTAATTTAATGTTAATATTAATGTTAATATAATGTTAATGTTCATATTAATGTTGATATTAACATTAAATACTAAAATTAACATTAAAGTTAACATTAAAATTAACATTAATATTAACATTAACATTAATATAAAATAAAAATAAAATAAAAATTAATATTAACATTAACATTAACATTAATATTAACATTAATTTTAACATTAATATTAACATTAACATTAACATTAAATTACGGATGAGAGTGAGGGGGGTTTTCTAAGGGGGCTTTTTGATCCGCTCCCTATATATATATATATATATATATATATATATATATATATATATATATATATATATATATATATATATATATATATATATAATTTTAATTTTAATTTTAATTTTTTCATCTATACCCAAAATGCTAACCCTAAAACATAACCAAACCCCTCCTTCCTCTCTCAGATGACTCATTCCTCTCTTAGATGACTCTACACCCCTCCCCCAACCGAAATTACTTCCATACGGCTTTTCATCCATCTAATAATCAAAAACCCTCATTTTTACCATCTCTCCATTCAAACACACTAAACCTCAAAAAAGCAACCACATCCTCCATAAAACTCATCAAAACTCAATTGTCATCACATTCAACCCATAAAGCAAAGAAAAGGAAGCCAGGCACAAGCAAGGTGTGTTCTTGGAGAAGAAGAAGCATTGTTATTTGATCTTTCGAAGGCTTTCGGTAAAGATTTTAACTTTCTTTCTCAAACCTCCATGGCCTATTTTTTTTAGAATTATGAGAATTTATTATTCTATAACTCATATATTTCCATCCTTTTTGCTATATTATCATCAATATAGATTACATGTTAGGTGGTTGATAGATTGACTTATGGTAGGACTAATTTGAGACTTTTTCGGTGTGATATCTTGAGAGTTTGTTTTTATTTCCTAAAACTAAATTTATATGTGCTTTATTACAATAAATAATCTATTTTAAACTTATTTTATGGTATTTTTATGATAAAAATTATCCCTAAAAATATGGGTCATTAGACTAGATTTTGGCTAAATTGCTGACATGGTTGCCTCATAAAAAGGGGACTAATTTTGATATATAAAAGAATATTATTTTTTAAGTTAAAGCTTTTATTTTTTTTATATGAGATTTGATAGTTATAGGTCATAACCATGATTTGGTAGTATTTCGAAAAAGTTTCGGACAAGACTAGTAGGCAGAGTATGGGCATAATCATAAATTGTATCCAAAATTTTAAATATGGAATTCATGGGTTAAAATGAGTATAGATCATGTTTAAATTATATTTTTATTATTTCTATTTAATTTATATGCATGTCCTTCTGTTGGAGACTTAATCTTCAATTTCGTAGGTCAAAAACATAAAACTTGGTCTAGGTATTCATTATAAGCATGTAGACTTGTTTTGATAGAAATCTTGTGTGTCCCATGTGTAATTAGAATATTAGTAATAATTCTTTTATTATATATGAACTCTTGATAGGCTTGGGTATTCAGGATTCAGCGGGGACTTGGATGACAAGCAAGTATAGCTTGCCAACTTGTACAGTAATATGCATATTTATTTTTACTCATTCTTGCTCATGTTTATTTCTTTCTTGTACTATCACATGATTTCTTGTACAAGCTTCATGATGTTTTCTTATATTTTACGTGTCTTTTTTCTTCTTGTCACATATTGGATTTATGTTACACTATACTTGCTAGATTCTCTTATTCTTGTACGCTTGACTTGACTTGGACTTGATTTGATTTGATTACATGTACTTTATTTGAATTGACTTGAACCTTGACCGGTACTAGGATTGGCTACTTGACCAATCTGACTCGGGAGTCCCACACATGGCTATAATAGAGACTACTATAGTTAGGGAGCACCATGTAAGACTACTTTCTATAGGACCGGGAGCACCACACAAGACTACTGTCATTCGATTTATTTATAGCCACACTTAGTACCATTTTCTCTGTGACATGTCACTTTCAGCGTAGTACTCTTGGTTATGATCTCGTTTCGTGTTACTGTGTTTCCTTAGTCCATTTTCTGTCTTTTATATGCATGTTATTTATACTGTACAGTAGGTTTGTATATTATATATCTTACTATGTCCCTTGAGGACCTGGTAATCTATCTAGTTTATTGATGCGTTCCTTCTAGGTTACTACTAAGATCTCACATACACATATTAGGAGTTACTTCATCGGATCTTCAGGTATTGTTAGTGATGCCTCTTATCTGTTCTTCCTTAGTTATAGTGTTGTAGTTAGTATTGTGGATGTATATTGATTACTTAGATTTTTATATGATCATTTGGACAACTTATACGTATTTGAGACAGAACATAGTCTGACAAAATACATAGTGGGCATGTTATATGTCTTGGTCCTATGTACTTTTGGGACATATTTGTTACGGTGTTGAGTTTGGGACCAAAAGTATATTTAGTTATTTTAGGGTTTAAGGATTTTTTAACGTCCCAGTCCCAAAATACATAGGACTAGTATATGTATATATGCCAGCTACATATCAAGTGGAATCCAGCCCAATTCGATTACATATAAGCTATATAGTAACGACCAACTATCAATACTAATCAATAATATCTCTGAGTCTCAATCCACAGTAATATAGAATACAAGAATGAACAAGATACACCATAGTGTTCACCTAATGATACATTTGTTTGAATAGACTCGAAAGAATAACTTGAGTCTACAAATACTAGGCTAACAAGCAGAATGTAAATAAATAACGATAAATATGTAACCGCAAGAGATACCTGAAATAGTAAATATCAACCATCATGATCAGCAACCAACTCCACTTAGTCGAATACCTGGAGAGATTACCAGGTCCTTTGGGGACATAGCAAGGTACATAGTATACATGCCAAGTAACAGTAAAAATATATAGATATAATGAAGGAAACTACCATAATCTTCTAAGTGCAAAATGCAATTGAGGACAATCCTAATACCAGGCCTAGCTAAACATACAATTACTCATGGCACCATATCGTGATACCAATGAGTGAATACGAAACAACTCTAAGGCTATGCTACAAAGATCGAGGCACACACAAATAACCAAGCTCCATACATTCACGAGTCACGATGGCTGGGTACTTCGGTAGAGTCCTCCCCACTCCATGCTCTAGAACTGTCCAGCCAAGTCAATATGAAACGTATACTAACAAGTCATGCAAGCTAGTACTACATGCTATCACAGAGTCCATAGCCACGAATATATCATGTAATACTCCGTATCAAGTCACCACCATATATTGTGTCCGTGTCCTGTGGTCCATCGTATCAATGGATATAAATTTAACATATCGTCATGTCTAGTGTCGATGCTCGATATTTATAAATAGACATAGGCACCCGAATACTAATGGACGCTAAGTACCAACTATTCCTACGTCACGATATGTACGAAGTTAGAAACAAAAGAACAAAGCAAAGAAAGGAATATGTACTGAAAACTTGGCAAGGTACACTTGCCTGCGACTTCTAACTAAGAAAACGACGGTCCGGCTCCAATGTCCTCGTTAACTTCGTCACGTACACCTATAATAAACATTCTACTATTAATAACAAACTAATAACTTACCATATGTAGTCTTACCATGTATAGACCATAATAACATCTATATACCAAAACTAGTCATAATGACTATTCTACACAATATAACATATATGACACTAAATCTACCTATAAAATTAATATTTTAATAATATAAAAAATATATTATTTAATTATGGAAAAATAATTATAAATATTCTATAATAATAATTAATATATTTTATTTATAAAAAAATATGTATACAAGTTTTGTATTAATTCTACATCAATATACTTTGACTTGTTCCATAGTTTGGCTCCTGAAACGACAAATTTTCTATAAATATAATTTTTGGAAAAATAGTATCAAATTTTTTTATATTTTTATATCAAAACATGCACAACAATTATTTTGGACAAGTCTTATGAAGTTTCGAAGCATATGGACACATAGAATCTATGAATTTTCGGTGTTCTGATATTACGGTGACAAGTCCAAATTTTATAAAAATAGTAAATCTTCATAAAATACTGCAAAATTATATCCAATGGAAGGCTTAGGATGTCTAAATTCTTACCAAAAATATAGGAAGGGTCAAAGTGGTTCGGACGCAAACTTGCACACGAAAGATTTGGTTCAGTCTGGACACCTTTTCCTAGTATGGTTGTCCCGGACAAACCGTAAAGAACCCCGTGAGTGGCCAATTGGACATGAAAATAGACACAAAGATCTTCCATTAATTTTGGTTTCATGAGAAGATGATGTCAAAAATTACACGAAATCCTATATGCAAAACAGCATACCTGCTGGAACAAATTCAGACTTGTAACCCAACTTCGGGTGACTTCTAAAATCCTCAAGTCCTCTCAAAGTTGTTGTGGCTCCTCGGGGATTGCTAGGATGTGATAGGAGTGTTTTTAGGTCACGTGAGAGGTGGTAAAAAGGGGTGGAAAGGTGCTGTAAGTTGGCAATCAGAAGGAGAATTTGAACAGCTGCGGTTTATGAAAGTTTTCGGGAAATAGTTTTTTGAGGTTCGATTTTTACATATTTATATATATATATTTACATATATATATTTTTACATGTATATATATATATATATATATATATATATTTTTTTACATGTATATATATATATATATAATATATATATATATATATATATAATATTCAAAAATCTAGAGGAGGTGTGAGATTTACATAGGGAAAGGTCTTGGAAAAGATTTAAACTTGGTTTGGTAGGATTTGGAGGAGATTTGATAGTTTAAGTCAAAGGTGTACCTCAAAGAGATTTGATTGGGTCCAAATTAGAAAAGTTTTTATGGATATGGTTTAATTAGATTTGAATTAATGTGGTTATACATTAATTCATATAAATTAATCTAAAATATGTCTAATAGGTTAGGGTACCGTAGAATAGGCTCTATGGGTCTCTAGTTGGACTAGTTTTGGGTTGGTAGAATTTTTGTGGTCGATTTGAGTCCTCTACGTATATGCCACTTAAAATTAAATAGCACATGGGAACCCAATTGAGTGGCACACAATTGACATGTGTATAGTAGGCTTAAAATAGGTCAAAACCATATATTGAATCGATTGGGTTGGATTAAAGTTGAGTCCCGATATTAAATTAGAAAGTAGGTCGAGTTTTACAGTAGATAGCAAATTGGCCTAAATTGATCCGAAAGTTGTACGACAAAAGTAGAATAAAAGGAAACATGTTTGAGTGAGACATGTGGACACACATAAAAAAGAAGAAGAAAATGCTGTCTTTTCTTTTATTGGCACAAGGCACCACAAATCGAGTACGTCTGAGAGATCCTGCGCTGAGGATCCCCGAGTACAAAAAAGAATTTTGGGAAATGAGACGATGGAGATCGAACGGCAGTTGCTCCTTTACTCCGTTAACACTCCGATTACAAAAGTGGGAGAAAACCTAAGAAAATTGCTAACTCTCGGCTCACTGGCAAGAAGTACAGTAATTTGGCTCTTAAAAATGCTCTCCGTTCTGTGTGTTTGAAGAGGGAAGAGGCTCCCCTTTTATAGTCGTTCTTGAGCTAGAATGGTGTTATGCGCCCATATGAGGAAACATGCTAATTTTTGTGTCGACATATAGTCCTGCTTTGGGCACATAGGACGTAGGCACATATAGGCTGCGAGATTGTGGGTTGGTCGTGGCGTTGATGTAGCCACATGCTTCGGTGTACGACTGCTCGTGGAGACTGACGTGGCCGTGCGCTTCGGTACACATTTTGATCATATCAGTGACTGAGTCAGGCTTGGGCGCATAGCCATGTCTTAGGCTATGCGCCCTCCTTTCGGGGGAGTTAGTCTTGGGCGCATGGAACTTCACTGGCTGGGCGCATGAAGTTGTACTGACTGGACGCATGAAGCTTCGTTGGCTGGGCGCATGGAGTTGTACTGACTGGGCGCATGAAGCTTCGTTGGCTGGGCACATGGAGCTCCACTGACTGGGCACATGGGGCTTCATTTGCTAAAAACTTTTCATGCTTCTACAAGACCCCCTTCAAAGTTTTCGATACTTGAACAATGTTTGAAATACTTTGAAAGAAGCATGGATCGTCTTCTTGCGAGGCAATGGGTGTATAAAATGGCTCTCTTCTTGGGCGCATAGTATTTGGCCAGTCTGTTGGAGAGATATGACAGTTGAGATTTTCCTCGAAATTCGAACTGACCGATTCATCGGAACGGAATTTGAAGCGGTCCATCCATCATACGTCGTCCACGTCAGCAAGGGACAGTCACATAGTAAGCAGAGAGTTGATCCTTCATATGGGTTCATAGGCTGTAGTAGGCGCATACAACACAATGGGATCATACAGCAGGTGGGCGCATAGTATAGCCCGTGCTTATAAATAGACCCTTGGAGGAGAGAGAAAGTTTATTATTCCTTTCTCTTTGAATTTTTTAGAAAAAACTCTTCGTCTTCTTTCTTTAAGAGCCATGTCTCCCAAGGTCGCCAAGAGATCCGCGAAGGGCAAGGGGGCTGCGCCGAGTGACTCTCCCCCTGCGGCATCGTCTTCGGCAGTCCAGGACCCGATTCTGGGTGAGGGCATGCTTCAAAAAATAAAGTCTCGAACGTTAATTTGCGATGCTCGAACTTTTCTTCTGCCCGGGCACTTGCACCTAAGGCAACATACTTCTGTGAGCAATACTATGCATCCACAGAAGTCATGTGTCAACACTGTGGTGTGTCATGTGCCCAAGTGCTGCCACGTTTATGCGCCCTCTAAGCAGTGGCATGTTATGCGCCCACGCACTGTCCAAGTGTTATGCGCCCACACGTCTTGCTTTGTGCGCATATCCCTTTGGGCGCATAGCCCTTTTAGGCGCATAGGAGTCTTCAGGACTTAGTTTTTTCTACAGTTTTCTAAGTCTGAGTTTCTTTCTGCCTATTTTTGTAGGGGTCTGGCTAGCAATTTCTCCAGAACTGGCATCGACGATTCTGGGCATGGTGAAGATGCAACACTTGACGTACACATCAGAGAGCTCAGGATTCTTCGTGTTTTAGAAGGGTTCTGGCTAGCAAATTCCTCCAAGACCGGCATCGGCGACTCTGAGCATGGTGCAGATGCAATATTTGATGCACACATCAGAGAGCTCAGGACTCTTCATGTTTTAGAAGGGTTCTAGCTAGCAAATTCCATTAGGACCGGCGTTGGCGATTCTGAGCATGGTGAAGATGCAATATTTGACGCACACATCAGAGAGCTTAGTACTTTTCGTGTTTTGGAAGGGTTTTCCTCAGAAGGTAGGAAGAGCCTTTATACAACGAAGAGTCGGACGGTAGTTGGGCGTCATCGTGAAAGTTCTGCTTTCACGGTTCTTCAAGTAGGCAAAAGCAATACTGGAGAAATTGTTTTGAAGATATGGTCTCTTGGAGAAATGGGCCCATGACACCCGCAACATAGAGGAGAGGAGGTCATAATTTGTAGATGTTTTAGCATGCTATATTTGCCCTCCTCTATGTATCTTTTTAAAGGTTCAACAGCCTTATTTCCTTGCTCAGCAGTAAAAACATGACCTCCTTCGAGGGCTACAAAACCACTTTTCGATGAAAGCGTGGTGCTGCCAAGCTGATCAAGCTATGTGTTGTTGATGAGTAACAAATTTTCCCTTCTCTTGGACATTAATGTAATCTTTGACTTTTTATCCAGATGAAGAAATGAAGAACTTTTTATTTTGCTCATGAGATGTAGTCGTGTGAATGTAACTGATTTTGAATAAACAGAGTACATTCGCTCCACTCTTTGCTTGTAATATCTGTGGTGATTGTGTTGGAGAGCCAATCATTGATGTAAAGGTTATCCTGCTAGGGGAGCTCCTACCCTCCTTTTTTTTGGCCATCACGGCTCTTGTACCTTTTTTCCATCTTTCGATAGACATTTGAATAAAGAATCTTTTTAGAAGTAAATGTGGTTTTGTGAAATATCGATGCTAGAGGTAATATGGACGTAGCAAGGACATTTCTGATGGGTATTTCGCTAGGAAAATTTTATGTGGACCTATTATCCGTTTTATATTCCAATGATTCGAATATAGATAATAAGTTGAATGAAGCCGCTAGTAGAGGTAATATGGACGTATTAGCAGAGGATGTTCTATATCTGACCAGAGGTAATATGGACATGGAAAGTTATATATAGCATTAGGGAGGAGTGGATAGTTCAGAGGTAGTGTGGACATGACTATCTTTGATGAATGCTTTGCACAGAGGTTATGTGGACGTTACAAAATATTTAATCATTCCGCTGGAGAATTTTTATGTGGACCTATTATCCGTTTTATATTCGAATGATTCGAACATAGATAATAAGTTTAATAAAGTTGCTAGTAGAGGTAATATGGACGTAATAGCAGAGGATGTTCTATATCTGACCAGAGGTAATATGGACGTGGAAAGATACATAACATCAAGTAGGAGTGGATAGTTCAGAGGTAGTAGGGACGTGACTATCCTTGATGAGTGCTTTGCTCAGAGGTTATGTGGACGTGGCAAAACATAATCATTTCACTGCTGAAATAATTATTAGAAAATAATTCAGAGGTAATAGGGACGTGACTTGTTTTCGTCAAACGGAATAAAAAACGGAAATGATTCCACTGGAAAAATATTTAGTAGACCTATTATCCAGGGCGTATTCAAGATTCTTGAAATACGGATAATAGTTTATATATATATATATATATATATATATATATATATATATGTATATATATATATATATATATATATATATATATATATATATACATATATATATATATATATATATATATATATTTGAATCATATAAACATCGTACTGTACATTTACATGACTGGCCACATGTGAACAAAAAAAGGTTACACATAGTATTTCTTCAGGAACTTGGCGTTGATAGGCATCATGAGCAAGTCACCGTCGGGCTTGGTTAGCCGGTACACACCTTTGGAATACACTGATTCTATCACAAAAGGACCTTCCCATTTAGGCTAGAATTTCTCTTTTGTTTTGTGCGTCAAGACCATCGGTCTTCTAACTGCTAGGACCAGATCATGGACTTGGAAGATTATTTCCTTTACTTTTTTATTGATGGCTCTAGAAAGGCGTGCTTGGTATAGCTTAATGCACTGCTTAGCTAACAAGCATTTTTTGTCTAGCGCTTCGAGCTCTTGGAGTCGCAGACGATAGCTTTTTTCAGTAGTCAGCTCACTGGCTAAAGCTACTCGAAGAGAAGGAATCTGGATTTCGAAGGGAAGAACTGCTTCGTTCCTATAAACCAGAGAGAATGGCGTACTACCTGTTGGAGTCTGGATCGTTGTACGATAAGCCCATAGACATTCACCGAGCTTCTCGTTCCAATCGTGCTTGTTTGAAGACACGAACTTCTTGAGAAGTTTTATGACGGTTTTGTTGAAGGCTTCTGCTAGCCCGTTAGCCACTGGATTGTAGGCAGTAGAGGCTATGTTCTGGATTCGATTCTTATCGTATAATCGATAGAACGCATGGCTTGCAAACTGTGGACCATTATCATGGATGATCTTGCAAGGTAGGTCGAAGCGGTAGATGACGTGATGTTTGATGAAACTGATCACGTTTGACGTCTTCACTTCGGTAAGCGGTATAGCTTCCGTCCATTTGGAAAAGTAATCGGTTATAGCTAAGATAAACTAATGTCCTTTGGAGGATGGCAGACTGATTGGTCCTATGACGTCCATGTCAGGCTTTTAACGGCCAAGATGCTGTTGTCGGATGTAGAAACTCTAAAGGTTGACGAATGAAGTCGGCGTAGAACTGACAAGCTCTACACTTCTTTGCATATTCAATAGCATCTGCTATCATTGTGGGCCAGTAATAACATATTCTTTTGACGCAATCTTGTAATTTGGGGCCTGGTTGATGTGCACCACAAACTCTATCGTGCGCCTCCTGAAGTGCATGTTTGGCTTCTGTGTCTGATAAGCATCGTAACACTAGCCCGTCGTAAGAACGTCGGTACAACATCTTGGTAGCTGTGTCGTAGTAAAATCTGAGGGATCGCCTTTGGATGGATACTGCTCCCTTCGGGTCCTCGGGGTGGATTCCATAGACAACATAGTCTATGAAGGGAAATCTCCAGTCTTTAGCATCGACGTTTGTTTCCGCTACGTAACTGTGATGAATATGCAAGACATTTTTCACACAAAATAGTTCTCGACCAGACACTGTGATTGACTACTGAGTATTGGTAGGAACGGTCAAGGAAGAAGCGAGACCGGCTAGAGCATCTGCTTTTATATTCTATAGTCGAGGTACGTGCTCGATGAGGAATCCAGTGAAAGTAGACGCCAACTCGATTGTTGCTCTGTGGTAGGGGATGAGATCTTCGTGGCGAACTTCATAATCCCCTCGGACCTGACCAACAATTAGCTTAGAATCGTCGTAAGCTTCTAGATAGTCAACTCCCTCTTGCTTCGCGAGTTGTAGGCCGATTATTAGAGCATTATATTCGACCATATTATTGGTGCATGGTTCCACGAGAGAATATGCACGGTGTATGACCAGATGATCAGGTGACACGAGCACGACACCTACTCCAGCCACGACGTTTCCTTTGGGCCCTGTTCTTGATGCGCCGTCAAAGAACATTTGCCAAATAGGGATTTCTTCAGTTGTAGTGTTAGACTCTACCACTTTGTCGGGGATTTCATCGTAGAGTTTGGACGACTCCGGCACCGGATGAGCTGCTAGGAAATCAGCTAATGGTTGACCTTTTACTGCCTTCTGAGGGACGAAGATCATATCATATGGGGTCAACAGCATTGCCCATGTAGCTAAACGGGAATTGAGAGAACCCGGTTTAGTTATGAGTATTATGAGAGGGTTGACTTTAGATATGATGTGGATAGTCTGCCCAGACACATAGTGGCGTGTCTTTTGGATGGCAAATACTAGTGCGAGACATTCTTTCTCCATCGGTGTGTATCTGTTCTCGGCACCCACCATTGTGCGGTTGAGGTAGTAGATTGCCTGCTTATAGCCGCCTTCATTCTTCTGAGCTAAGAGGACGTCAAGAGAATAGTCCATAGCGCAGACATATAGTAAGAAGGGCTTCCCCATTATTGGAGCTACCAATACTGGAGGGCTTTTAAGATACGCCTTGATGTCGTTGAACGCAAGTTGACATTGTTCAGTCCAGACGAAAGATACGCCTTTCTTCATGAGCTGAGTGAATGGATGATGTCACGCCCCGATCCCACAGAGTCCTTTCGTCCTCGTTTTGGGCTCTTTGGAATCGTTCGTCCTCGCTAAGGCATGATGTCGTGCAAGCCTAAGTTGCGCTTGCACAAGGCCAAGACCTGAAGCAAGACAAGATAGACAAGATTGATAATACGCAGCGGAACGTATTGCAGATAATTGAAGCAGCAGTAGACCTATTTCAGAATACATACATTAAACACAATTGTAACAAGAAACAATTCTCTTTATTGATTTTTTTTGAACAGATTACAAGCTCTTGATTCTCTCTGATACAATGTTACAATCTCTCAGAACTTTACAGATTACAATAATCCCGTTTCCATATATTACATCCCTTTATATACAAAACTAATTCTTGCAACAGATGTCATTTCTTGTCATCTCTTCTAATTTTTGGCTCCTGAGAATGAGGCTCGGGCTATCACTTCAGACTATCCTTCTCGATGCATAGTGCACCTGCATGCAGACTGATGGTGGGTCAGTATATCAGCATACTGGTGAATTGTGAACAAAGAGCTACATTTGTCTGAAATGATCACTGTTCATTTAGTGAGAAAACATTTCTTGTGATGTGATCTTGCTAGTTTTACCTGTGTACATTCCATGCATATAGAGTCGGTTCACATTTCTTTTGAAAACATCTTTGAAAAGCCAACATTTCATTTCGTTCCATATCAAGCATAGAAGGACTAATCATTTCAAGCACGATGACTATTCATTTGTGCGGTGCGTAGCATGTTTCATGAGCATATCATTTTTTTGTTCGAGCAACTGTTAGGGACAATGACAAGCATGATACATTATCTTTCCTTTAATGGAACATAGCATTTCATGGCATAGATAAATCTATGCAAGCAATTCATGTCAAAGACTTAAGCAGTACATATGTATCACTTTTAAGTGATTCTTACCATAGCCAACCGTCCATCCCTGCACAAGACAAGGATTTGCAAAACATGATAAAACCAACATTTTTCTATATGATCTAAACTCTTGAGGAACATTTGATCTTTTAGCAATTATTCATTTACTTTGAACGGCAGAGCTATGACTTTGCCTTTATTTCTTTTCTTTTAGTCAGAGCCGAAGCCCTTCAGATAACAGAGTCGAGCTTCCAGATAACAGAGCCGAAGCCTCTAGATGACAGAGTCGAGCTTCCAGATAACAGAGCCGAAGCCCCTAGATGACAGAGTCGAGCTTCCAAATAACAGAGCCGAAGCCCCCAGATAACATACCGGCACCCATTTTCACATGGGGCTCTTAGTGCTTCTTCTCTTTTCTTTGATTCAGAGCCGAAACTCCTACATGTTTTATCTTTTCTTTTTAGCAATGCAACAATTATTGATTAAGGCACATCTCTACTTTACCATGCATAACGAGGAGTCATATTTGGGATAATATTTATTATTAGCATAGCAGGCATCATAGCGTTTCTTATTTGCAGGCAAGCAGTCCAACTTCTTATCCATGCAGATTATCTAGTTTCTTGTATTAGCAAGGCAACAAGTCTTCTTATTAGCATGCAAATTAATTCTTTTCCTGTTCTTAGCATAGCAACATATGAAATCTCTTATAAGCATACATACTGGTTACCGTCTTGTTATTAGCATGACAAGGTTCTCTTTATCAAGGCAACATGCGAATTCTCTTAAAGCATACTCAATGATTTACTATCTTGTTATTAACACATAGCATTCAATCAAAAACTCAGATTCTTATTAGGCATAAGCGAATTAGCAAATGAGACTTCGTCCACTTATCCAGATCAATCGTCTTCTGTTACAGGGCCAATAATCCGATCTTTCTGTCTATCTAGTGCCTTCGCAGAGCAGGGTACTACAGTTGACACCTTCCAGAGAGTTTCGAAATGAAACGTCTCATGTAGGCTAGCCTTCCTTGTAATCTGCATAGCTCTTTGAGGTTTCTTGGAGGATACATATCAAGAATAGCCTTCACTTTCTCCGGGTCCAGATGTATACCCTTTGAAGTGATGACGAAACCAAGGAACTTGCCGCTGGAGACTCCCAGGAAAGACTTGGTTGGATTCATCTTGAGTTGGTGTGCACGCATTAGTTTGAACACCGTTCTCAAATCTTGGAGGTGGTTGCCCTTGAGATGACTTTTGACTGCGATATCGTCTATGTAGCACTCTACAGTTTTGCACAAATGATTGTAAAAAATTGTGTTCATAGCTCGCTGGTATGTCGTCCCTGCATTCAATCCAAAGGGCATCATCGTATAGCAGTATACCCCCAACGGTGTTCGAAAAGATGTGTGCTTCTCGTCGTCGGAGAACATCTTGATTTGGTTGTAGCCTGAGAACCCATCCATGAAGGACATCCGCTCGAAGCCGCAAGTATTGTCGATCATTACGTTGATGATCGGTAGAGGAAACTCGTCTTTCGGACATGCAGAGTTCAAATTACGGTAGTCGATACAGACTCGAACTCTACCGTTCTTTTTTATGACTGAGACGATATTGGCAACCCAGTCTGGATGTTGTTCCTCGCGAATGAATCTACTGGCGATGAGCTTCTTGACTTCATTCTTGATGGCTTCCATGGTGTCTGGTCGGAATCGTCGTTGTTGCTGTTTTACTGGTTTAGACTTAGACCAAATGTTCAGATGGTGCATGGCGACTTTAGGGTCCAAGCCTGGCATGTCTTCATAGCTCCATACGAAGACGTCGATGTATTCTCTTATAAGATGTATAAGATATTGGCGTTCATCGTCAGATAGGCTTTTGCTGACTTGGATGACTTCGTCTTCGGTAGGTAGTACGTTGTTCGAAGCACAGCTCCCACCTGGTGTCCATCTTTTGTGCCCATTATTCGAGTTCGATTGATTGGACATCGTCTGTAATTTGGTCGGCCGAAACCATGTTGACGGACAGAGTGGCTTTGAACATGTCGCCGATGCTGGAGTTTGAGTCTCAGAGGGAGGAATCAGAAGAATGAGAACAACGATCTGTTTTATCAACTGATCTTTCAGGAGTTGTTGGAGGAGAAACATAGCCCAAACCAATACCGCTTCGTTGATAGTAATTCCACATTTGTCGGGAGGAGCAAAGTGTTGTATTGGCAACCATCGTCCTCGGCCGTAGTTTAGCCCTTTGTCGCTTTTGATGTCATATCCCGTATTCTGGATGATGTTCTTGGCCTGCCAACTATACCGAAAAAGTTGTATTTTTCCAGAGTCATAGTCAGCTTTTGTGTTGTGCTTGGGAGAAGTATAGTCTGGAACGAACTTTCTCTCGCCAATTATACGATCGAAGATGATTATTTCTTCATCCTTCTTTCTGGCTGGAACGATGAAGTAGAGGATATCTTCAGGGTAAACTTTTTTCCGCAGGTGAGGTATTGTGACCGGCATATAGAGGTGTGGTCCTATGCCGTTCTCTAGGGCGTATATCGTATCTATGTAATGGTTTACAGATTGATAGACATCGGAGTAATTCAAAAATAAATCTTTACTAAGGAAATACGTAAGTTCTTCTTTAGGGATAACATCATCCGCTGAAGGTACATTATTCTGAGTATTGATATACTCATTGAGAGGATCATCATCTGGAAGAGGAGCCATAGTCTTGGCCGAGTTCACCACGTAGGGTAATTCTTCAGGATTATAAGGACGGGCATCAGTAGGTTCCTCCTGGGTGTCTTACTGAGAGTGATGGTCAGTGGCTTGACCTTGCCGGGGTTCTTCTTTTTCACCCGGATTGTGAGAGACTTCGGAGTACTTTTTGGAGTAGTACATCCTTTGACTCGGATAATCAGGGGACCATCGTTGGGGGATAGAGTTGCTTCAGCTTCATTGTCAGCTTCATTGCCGTCATCCTTGGGGGGTTGAGATTGGTAAAGCATCGAATCTCTATTGTAAGCTTTGATGCCCTTGAAAGGATTGTCATCGACAAACTCCATATTTACGATACCGTCGTTGTTGACGTACTTGAAGCACTAGTGAATTATGGAAGGGACAATCATGTTCTCATGTATCCATGGATGTCCCAAAAAGACGTTGTAGGATACATTGGCATCGATCACATAGCAGGAAATCTCCGTTCGGAGATCATCGATCTGGCATTTGAGAAAGATCTTGCCCAGCGGATGGCTTCGACCAGCATTGAAAGCCATGATAGTTGTGTTGGTTACGGATAGCTTATGCAGAGGGATTCCCAGGATTTGAAGCAAACTTCTAGGAATGATGTTGAGGGAGGATCCTGGATCGATGTACATGCGGTCCACCTTGATCGCCCCGATATACCCTGTATAGTACATGGGTCTATCATGACGATTATTTTTAAGTAGCATGTCCTCCTGTGAGAAGGTGATGTTGGACACCACTTCTATAGTAATGTGGCAGTGGGGGCAGGAGATAGGATCTTCAGCGGAAGCTTTGACTTCAGCGAGGTAAGAGCCGGCATGTAGCAATGCCTCACTTAAGGCCTTCCGCATTTCTTTGGAGAGTCGTAATAGATCGAACAGAGACAACCTGGTAGGTGTATTGGCTAGTTGAGCCAGTATGTCAAAGTTGTAGGGTCGATCCATGCCTTCGGGAGCTGGCACCTTTAGAGATTTGTCAAACCGTATCTCCTTCTGCTTGGATGCAGTTTGAGGCTTGGACGGGCCGACTTCTGAGCTTGTAGGGACAACAGGAGCTTGAGAAGGTAGTGCTTCTTCTTGTGCGGGATCGTACGTTCGAAGATAAGTCTTCCCTGATCGCGTCTTGCCAGATAGAACCTCGTAGATGGGGGAGGATACCATGTGGCATGGCTTAAGTTTCTTGTCCTTTTTTGCTTTGGGAGGCGCTACCCCCTGCGTCACTTCTTGGACAAGGTCCGGGTGGACCCACATGATCTCACCACGTTCAGTTGTGAGTGGAACCAAGGTCGAGTTGCGAGCTGGTGGTAGGTTGACGACTTCCATCATCGCCTTGGGGATCGGGACTACGCCGTCTGGGACTTCTGTAGGAGGAAAGTCGCCAAACTGAAGAGAGATCATGTTAGCAGATACGACCTTGTCTTCAGCTTCGAGGTTGATTACTTGGCTGTCGATAAACTGTTGTATCTTCTTCTTCAGGACGATGCAGTCCTTGGTGGAGCGATGCACGTACTAATGATAAAGACAGTGGTAATGACATCATCTTCGTCGAAGGAGAAGGTCTCCTTAGGCTTGTCGGAGACGTCCTGAGAATTGGAAGCTCCTTTGGAGGTGTCGACTTTCAGGACTTCTTTCCCTTTACGCCCACGAATAGGGATAGTTTGAGCATGCTTGTCCTTGTCTTCGGACTTGGATGTTTTCAACCCCAATAGTTCCAAGTTAGGAACGTCGTTTTCAGCAGCATCAGCGGCCCAATAAAAGTGGGCCATGTATCATACTTGTGTATACCTAGATAAAACTTTACTGTAGGAAGGAAGTTGTGTAGACAAGTATCCATTAGTTCTGAGTCTGGTATGCCGAAGGGCATCTTCAGTGCTAACCGCCTGAAGCGTTCTATGAAACCGATGACAGACTCAGTCCTCCTTTGCTTGGTCTCGATGAGAGTGGACATATTAACATGCATGCCACTCTCATAAAACCTGTTGAGGAACAATCTCTCTAAGTCTTTGAATGAATTGATACACCCGTCAGGCAGACTGTAGAACCATTCGAAGGCTACCCCCAACAAGGTGCTAATAAACAGCTTTGACAGGAATGGATCGTCTCGGGGCAGGTACAGAGTCTGCGTGTTGATGTACGTCACGTGCTGATGAGGAGAAGTCAAACCGTCGAATGAGTTCAGCGTCAGCGGCTTATAGTTAGAAGGGCAAGTAGCATTCTTCCACTCAGGGGGATACGGTTGAGATATACCCATCTTCTGCAGCTCGTCTTTGTGTGAGATAGTATCGAGGCGAGTGACCAGGGAATCAATTTCGTCCTATTGATTGAGCAGGTGTTGGAAAACGGCTGCTAAACGGTTGTCAGGTGTTGTTGGCGAAGGACCACCCCCAGTATTTGTAAGATTTGGAGGAGGCGGCATAACGGAATGATACTCCTTTTGTAGGAAAGGAGGGTTGTTACTGTGAGCCGGACTAGTATGGGCTGAGACATTTTATTGAGGTGGAGGAACAGCCCCAGCAGCTTGAACTGCCGTGATACTGTAAGCATATCAGTGATCTTAGCGAATGCTGTTTCGAGACCCTCTAGCCGTTTACTAGTCTGATCACTGGCTTCTTCAGGTCTTTCTCCATCCGTCATGTATGTAGATAGCATGCGAGGATTAATAGAGGAAGTAGTACAACTGGTGCTGATACTGTCTGTCTTCGAGTGGCTAAGTCCTTCATCTTCATGTAGATGAGGTAGATAGTCGCTATTAGATTCGGAGGGATCATCATCCTCTGGAAGGCTACCCCCAGTATGGGGGTCATCTGCTTCAGATTCTGAGGGAATGCTACCTCCGACATGGGAATCTTTATCGTCCATACGGAATCTTTCCTTTGATCGAGTGCCCATATAGACTCCTTCAGATGTGACAGCCTCTTGGCCATCTGTTGGTAGACTTCGTCTTCTCCTTCTCGTGGAACTGAGAGAGAAGGTTGGGTTGGTGGTCCACCGTCTTTGATTGGAGCTTCCTTAAGGGGGACCCCATGAAGCCATGTTGGATAAAACACATAGTGGCTTCTCGTCGTCAGAGAAGTGCAGCCGTCGAAACACGAACTTTCTCTGAAGCACTCTTGTCACTTTGGAGCAACAACAGTTGATAACAATATTGGTGCACGGAAGTGCACTGTGAATTGTTGTGTTCTCCCTCGCTTTACGTTTATGATTTATCATGTCGCACAAGTCAGCGGAAGGGAGTTTTGTCTTACAACCCATGTTGCATGCATCGTCGAGCTTTGCATGCGGGTTCGTAAGGAGAGTAGGCGCATCCAGACTTAGTTCATGTGCAGGGGCAACCCCTACACCTATGTTCTGTGATGTCCTTGAAGTTAGCCCTGTGCTATACGCATTGGGGCCTGTCTTTTTTGCTGTGGGCACATAGGCCTTGGAGACTGGGCTTGGGCGCATGCTTCTTGACAGCATGTTTGAGTCGCCTTGATGTGGGCGTATAGTATGGATCCAGAGAGCCTGGGCGCATAGCCTTGGACGCATGACTCTGAATGCCCAGCCTGTTGAAGACAGAAGTGTTCTGGTTGGGGCTATGCGCCCAAACACTCCCTTGGGCGCATGGCTTTGGACGCATGCTTGGTGGAGCAGCACTATTTTCTTCCAGTTTTGTCTCCTTTGTTCGTAAGCCTCGCCGGGTCTGGCCAGAGTGCCGCACACCCCGATTCTTGGCATCGTAGTGTTTTTCTCTGCCAAGTCTCGAGTGTTGAACACTCTGTTATTGGTTGTGGAGGGAAGATGTCACTGGGATAGTAGAGCCCGGAATGGTGTGAGCCTTCTCCATTTTGGAGACTTCTATGGCAGAGTCCTGCGCCCAGGTGACAGAGTCCTCCAGCTGCATATCTTCTATGACACTAGCAGGATATACGCAGCGAGCCTTCGGAAGCAAAGTCTTGCGAGACTTGTTTGCTTCACTGATTTTGAGGGAGTAGAGCCATCCCTCGAGAGCATCTCTTCGAACGACTGCTGATCGAACTTTACGATTAACATCTTCTGAGTACTCCCCACTTTGTCGGTATCGGATTGCGTTACCACCTTCTCGTCAGAGGAAAAGGTAGTCCCCAGCAGAGTTGCCATTTTTGTGGACACACATAAAAAAGAAGAAGAAAATGCTGTCTTTTCTTTTATTGGCGCAAGACACCACAAATCGAGTACGGCTGAGAGATCCTGCGATGAGGATCCCCGGGTATAAAAAAGAATTCTAGGGAATGGGACGATGGAGATCGAGCGGCAGTTGCTCTTTTACTCCGTTGACACTCCGATTACAAAAGTGGAAGAAAATCTATGAAAATTGCTAACTCTTGGCTCACTGGCAAGAAATACGGCAATTTGGCTCTTGAAAATACTCTCTGTTCTGTGTGTTTGAAGAGGGAAGAGGCCCCCCTTTTATAGTCGTTCTTGAGCTGGAATGGTGTTATGCACCCACATGAGGAAACACGCTGGTTTTTGTGTTGACGCATAGTCCTGATTTAGGCGCATAGGACGTTGGCGCATAGAGGCTGCGAGATCGTGGGTTGGTCGTGGCATTGACGTGGCCGCATGCGGCAGTGCACGACTGCTCGTGGAGACTGACGTGGCCATGCGCTTTGGTGCATGTTTTGATCATGGCTTTGACTGAGTCAGGCTTGGGTGCATAGCCATGTCTCAGGCTATGCGCCCTCCTTTCGGGGGGGTTAGTCTTGGGCGCATGGAACTTCACTGGCTGGGCACATGAAGTTATAGTAACTGGGCGCATGAAGCTTCGTTGGCTGGGCGCATGGAGTTGTACTGACTGGGCGCATGAAGCTTCGTTGGCTGGGCGCATGGAGCTCCACTGACTGAGCGCATGGGGCTTCATTTGCTGAAATTTTTTCATGCTTCTACAAGACATTATATATCAAATCAAGATAACTTATCTAGATCAAAATATATTAATAACATTTCTAGAGATTGGCATTTCTTGTGCTCCAAAAATCAAGGCTACTGAAAAGAGTATTTAATGACAAAAAATAATAATAGAAAAATATTTATTAATAAATATGATAAAGAAAATAATAAAATAAATTAAAATAACTATATAAATCTAGGGGGCTTACAACCTACCCACCTTAGAAAATTTCGTCCTCGAAATTAGACATACAATAATATACAACATAATATTAATAATAACAACTAATCAATGGCATAGTCTTAACTCCTTCTTGCAATCCTTCTGAACATGTCCTTCCTTGCTGTCAAAGTGACTAATCGGGAGCTCCTTTATCTGTCACGGGACAATCCTCTGCTGAAGATGTACTTCTGGATGTCTGATCGATCCTCCATGTTGTCTTCAAAATTAGAGTAAAGCTTGCATAAATGAAACTATTCAAACACGATTTCTAAAGGACACTAATGCCAACGGGGTTCTAAGTTTACATGATCTACCACAAACTAAAGCACACTCAATTCTAGATACATCCTAACTTTTATGAGGACAAAACAAAATCAAGGCCATGAACCTTCTAATGAGATTTTTAGAATGGTATAAGTCCTATAAGGATTACAAACTTAGGAATTATGGACTTAAAATCAAGGCATTCTAAGGAGTCCTACATTTCATCATGGTGCTATTGGTCAATGAATCTATAAGAAATATCATTACTACTTCAGCACTATTCCTATATAGGCCTGGTCTTCATCTATATATAAAGAATTTACTTAATATGTCATAAATGAGTGGGGGTACAGAGGAGTTCAATCCTTGTATGGCAATGATGCCAAGACCAAGCGGTTCATGAAGGGAAGAAATTTGTAGGTCAAGGTAAGGAATTTTTTTAACAAGTTCAAGAAGTAATGTTCCACAAGAATAAGGCACGATTTAGGTAGACACCTAAGGGTCCAGTTCATAGAGACTGGATAAGAAACTTAGAAGAAAACAAATTTGGTACCTAAAGTGATTTAATATTAAGCACAAGGAAATATAAAATCAAGGGTTTGATTCTTGAGCTAATGGCAGGACTAGGGAGAGAATAAGATCTTTCCCAATTGTAAACCCCATGTCCAAAATTCTAAAATTTTCTAAATTATATTAGATTATATTTATAAATATATAAGGTATGGATAAATATGCATTGTTATTAAATATGGATAGGAAGATATTTATATAAGTTATATATATATATATATATATATATATATATATATATATATATATATATATATATATATATGCAAATGACCTCACGCCTAGGGGTTAAGAGAGATGGATGCGTCCCGAGTGGTCAGGAGTTCGAATCCCAGTGGGAGCGATTCCAGAAACAATTTACCTGGTTCCAAATATATATATATATAATATATATATATATATATATATATATATATATATATATATATATATATATAGGGAGAAGAGATGTATATATAAGAGTCAACTCTCTCTATTCCGTCCTCTATACATTTTTGTTTCTTCTTTCCCTAAAATCGACTCCGAGCTCCCTGCCACTAACTTCTCGTCGCCACTACTCACGCATGATCGACGTCCACACCCGACCTCACCTATCGCGGACTGTCCACCTCCGACGTCATCACCGCCCCGATCCTAGCAGGCTGCACCAGACGAGCTATATTGTGCCTCCACCGATACTGGAAGCCTTCGAGTCTCCGCCACCATCTCTCTGGACAAGTACAGCCTCCCCCGAGCCGAGCCCACGACAGCACACGACCCTTGCCGACCCCAAAACCACGTTCTGCTGTCGCAAGATCAAAAAACTCAACATTTGCGTGCCTCCGTCGGGTCGTCATCGATAGTAGGTTGACCCCGCTAGTTGAAGACACGCCGGTGATTCGCGAGACTGATCCCCGCGCCTTGCCAGGCCGCCGTCGTGGAGCAGTCGAATGCCGACTCGACGATCCTGACGAACCAAGTCATTTGCTCTGTCAAATCCTCTGTCGACTCCTGCATTGCTCCCCACGACTTCTTCCGTCATCGACGATCGACACCGCAAACCGACAAGAACCAAGCAACTTTTACCGCTTTCGCACGCGTATACTGACCTTGAGCCTGCTGCCTCCACTAGGAAAGCATCTTCGAACACGTCGAGAGCTGAGTCTTGTTCCCATTTTTTCCGTCATCCCCTTTTAAGTTGAACGAAATAATAAGAAGAAGGGGTTGTAGGCAAGGCCGGCCCGAAGGATCGGGTTGCCCTATCCTGGAGCTAATTTTGGTTGTCTCTTGACTCTTATTGTCAGCTGCTCCTGGTGGTCATCCGTGACCCTGACCTTGGGTAGGATCATGTTGAGCCTGGGAGGTTGTTCTAGCAGAGGGGGGTTGTCCAAGTCCCAAGTTTTGTCCGACTTACCCCAGGGTCGGCCCTGGTTGTAGGCATGAACTAGTAAAATATAAATAAGAAGAATAGTTAATAGAAGTGAGAAGTAGATTGGAAATAGCAAGTGTTGTGCTCTTGTGTCATGTCGGCACTTGTTCATATAGCAGTTTCACACGTCGACACACCTAAGTTTGTGAGAAATAGAGTAAAAAGCAAATAAAAGAGAGGAAGGAGAAAACTATTTTTAATATTATCACTATTCACGTAGTAGAAGTAGGAAGTAGTCAATAAGCATGTGTCTAGCATTCTTTTATATTGCACTTTGCTCTTTCTTTTATATTGTTGAAGACGCAAGGGCAGCTTTGCAATCTGAAGCTAATTTTATTTTTAATTACACACGTAGGAGTGCTAATGAATTTGCTCATTTCTTAGCCTCCCATGCTTTGCTTTTCAGTTCATCGAACTCGATGTTGGTTTATGAAGAACTTGCTTTCTGTATTAAATCTCATGTTTTACATGACATGAATATTGTATCCTCTTAATTCAATGAAAGCTTTGTTTCAAAAAAAAATTAGTGGTAAGACTTACAAATAAGTCCCCCGCTTTTCTTTAATTAGATTATATACATATAAAGAATAGTGGGGGGTTCTGTTGTCTTAGGAAGCTTTTTATTAGAAAGGTAAGTTCTCAATAAACCCCCTCCATGTTGGTTAATTTCGTAACTACTTAGTGGCTCGATTAATAAACGTCTAAAATTCCTTTGTTATAATTAAACATACACTATATAAGCCATAAGTAATTGTCTACCTCTTTGTGCATATATATATATATATATATATATATATATATATATATATATATAGGGTTTCCCTCTTCAGCAATCCAATTCCCTGACAGGGAGCACCAGCGACTCCATAATCATCCCACCAGAGAATCCTATCCTTGACTCAGCCGGAGAATCGGTCAGTCAGCAACCGGCCACGAAAGAGCAATCATTTATTGATCACCCTCCCTCAACTGAGGCAGGACCTTCTACCTCGAGTAAGGCCAATGCCAACCACGGACCTACCGAAATCGCCACCAGCCAAACCAGATCCGCCACCAAGCGGAACAAAAAGCCCCCCAACAACTCCCTTAATGCTTAACATCCTATCCTGAAATGTCCGCGGCCTGGCGAACAAACCGACGTTAAGGAGAATAACCAATCTGCGAAAAATCCACAAGATAGACATCCACATCATTATCGAACCCAAAATCCCCCCAAAAGATTAAAGTCCATCCAACTGCAACTAGGCCTTCGCATGGCCATAGCTGGCCAACACGACATTTGGATCCTCGGCACGAAGGACGTCAAATTTAGAGTCATCCAGGACTCCTGGCAGGCCCTCTCTTGTTGGTTTGTTCACCCAAGACTACCCGATCGCGCTATCCTTTCAGCGGTCCACGGCAGCTGCGATGTTACGGAAAGGAAACAACTCTGGTACGACCTCCTGGACATCCATCACCTTCACACCAACTCCCCTTGGCTTTGCATTGGTGACTTTAATGCGATCACCTGCAGCGCAGAGAAAACCGGTGGTCGCCTCCCCGTCCCGGCCATGCTTGACTTCAACAACTTCATCTTCAATGTCCACTTAACCTCTCTCCAGTTCACTGGCAATGCATTCACCTGGTGCAACATGCAGGACGACGACCGTCGTCAATATTCCAGGCTAGACAGGGCCCTCACGAATGCCTTCTGGCACGATATGGGGATCACCACTAATCTGTCCCACCTCAACTCCACAGAATCAGACCACAACCCCCTATTGATTGAGATAAAAAATAAGACTACTTCATCCAAAAAGAACTTCTATTTCCTCGACTTCTGGACCGGGCACCCCCAGTTTCTGGACATCGTTGCAGAAGCATAGAACCGCGAGGACTCCCCCAACCCCCTTGTCCGGGTGAGCAATAAGCTTTAAGCCACCAGGAAAGCCGAGTCTGCTTGGAGCAAGCTTGCCTATGGGGACAACTTTCAAGCCGTTCGGGTAGCCGAGGATGACGTTACCCGCTCCGAGGCCCTGGTCGTCACGGATCGCTCGTTAGCGGCTAGAAGAGCCCTCAGCCTCACTAAGGCTATGCTTAAGTTCAGAATCAAAGTGGAGACCGATTTCTGGAAGAAGAAAGCGAGGTTGAAATGGGACAGCGAGGGGGACAAAAACTCGAGGTACTTTCATGCCTGCGTTAACGGGCGCAGACAGAAGCTCTCGATTCACAGGACTACCGATGACAATGGGAATATTATTACCGACCAAAAGAGCATTCAAGAGGCAGTAACGGAATTTTATTCCAAACTTTTCTCCAAAGAAACTGTCCACGAAGATAGATCTTTCCTAGATCAAATTTCCCTCCTCATCAATGACACAGACAATACCTAGTTAAACAGCCCTCCCTCAGCTCAGGAAGTGAAAGATGCATTGTGGGCCCTGAACGTGCACAGTGCGCCAGTTCCGGACGGGTTCTCGAGGGTATTTTTCCGCACTAGCTGGGATATTATCAAGCAAGACATCACCGAAGCGGCTATCGCCTTGCTATATACCCCAAAGCCATCTCGAGCGCCAACCTGATCCTTATCCCTAAAAAAGACAACCCGGAGTCATTCCGCAACTTTCGACCCATTAGTCTTTGTAATTTCACCAACAAGACCATATCCAAGGTTATTGCTACCAGAATGGCTGGTATTCTGAAAACACAGGTGTAGGCAACTCTAGAGGGGGGTGAATAGAGTTTGTGTCGATAATCACCAAATAAAAATAACTCTATAACACCTCCACAAAATAACTATCAAGATAGTAAATAAATCAGAAAGAACTGCGGAAGTAAATAAAGATCAGAAGAGCATACGCAAACACAGCAGTTTTAACCTGGTTTCCCTCGTGGAGGACTAGTCCAGGCCTGAGAACTCTAGCTCAGGATTCAATCCACTATTTGTGAAATAGTAGTTTACAACCCGTGCCTTTTCTTCAGAAGAGCACGTCAACTTCTTACAGAGGATCGCAGTGGCGATTTGCTTGGATTTTTCCAAGCGACTTGGAATTGTCCAAGTGACTTTTCTTTTCAACTCTTGCACAAAAACTTCTAGCTGAATCGCACTTGAGCACCTTGGGGCTTAGGAAGTTTTGTGGCTAGTAGATTGGAAGAGTAAGGCTTTTGACTATGTAGGCTATGTAAGAGAAGAAGAATAGAAGAGTGGATGGTTTCAAATGAGAGAAACCAAGGCCTATTTATAGGGTTCAGGACAAGCAGAATTCGGCCAGAATTCGGTATGGATAATTCAAATTTTTGGCCGTTGGACAGCTGGTAGCAAGCAGGCCCTAAAAATCAGGGTGCTGGAAATCAGGGGACAGAGTTCGGCCCGAACTCTGTGTGGAGGCAGAGTTCGGCCCGAACTCTGTCTCCAGGAGACAGAATTGGTCCATTGGCTTTTGGGCTTTGTGGAGCTTGGGCTTGGTTCAGGAATTGGTCTGTTGTATGGTAGAGCTATGGAGAGATATGCTAGGGGTTGAGATGACTCAGTGCGACTCAACGTACACATTCTCCTAGACTCAATAAATTGAAGATTACAGACTTAGAACAAGTAGGAAAACCAAGAGCCCTTTGATGATGCCTTTCTTCTGATATTTGAGCAGTCCTGAAGACGTCTTTTCCCTTGACAGCAGTCGTCCGAAGATAAACAGATCTGGAAATCTGAATACCTTTCGGGGGCTTCGCCCCCGAACCCCCGACGGGGGGCGCTGCCCCCTCGACCCCTGTCCGCTGACCGGGCAGCGGAACCCCCGATGCGAGGCCCCGGATAGGTCGCTAGGCGGTTCGGAGAAATCTCTTTGTATGACGCCGTCTTTGCTCCATCATTAATTCTTCATTGCCTATGTCCTGTTTGATCATGTTTGATCATGCTTACTGCATGTCTACAAATACATGTTAGGCCAGCAGAATATGTTGCAGTACGATACAAGCATAGCAATATAATATGGGACAATTAGGACATTGCTAAGTATAAGTAACAACATGATATCATGTTAGGCCAACAGAATATATTGCAGTACGATACAAGCATAGCAATATAATATAGGACAATTAGGACAAAGCTAAGTTTAAGTAGCAACATGATAGTGAGTATATGAATATTAGTGACATCATTATGTTAAATTTAACTGATTAGCCATATTCAAAAACACAATGTAATCATTGGGCCAACATATTCTTCCCAAGATCATCTCGGAAGAGCAAAGCGGGTTCGTTCGCGGAAGGAACATCCAGGACAATATTATGCTAGCCCAAGAGTTAATCACCTGTATGAAATTTCCAGCTAGGGGAGGCAATATTGCCATTAAAATCGACATGGAGAAAGCTTATGACAGACTGGATTGGCAATTCATGATCTGGGTTTTCAGAGCTTTCGGATTCTCGGAAACTTGGACCAATATCATCTGGAGATGCATCAGCAACTCGTGGTTCTCCACGGTCATCAATGGCCACGTAGAGAGATTTTTTAAATCCCATCGCAGGGTGAGACAGGGCAACCTCCTATCCTCCACTGTTTTTATCATAGCAGCGGATGCCCTGAGTAGGAACCTTAACAATATGGTCAACACCCCCAACTTCCAGCACTATCATACATCTAGTGGCTACCCTATAATCACCCACCTGGCTTTCGCAGACGACTTACTCATCTTCTCCTCCGGGGATGAAGGCGCGGTGGAGGTGGTTCACAACACCCTGATGAGGTACTCCAGATGTTCCGGCCAGAAGATCAATCATTCCAAGAGCGCTATCTACGCCCACCACAACACCAACTGAATGCACGCCAACAACCTCTCCAACTTAACATCCTTTACGGTTGCTAAGCCCCCGTTTACCTATCTCAGGTGCCCTTTGGTGTACGGGAAGTCCAACGTCAGCATCTTCGAGGACTTGACCACCAAAATCAGGAAGAAACTGGTAGGGTGGCATAATGCCACCTTATCCCCTGGTGGCAAGATGATACTCATCAATCACGTGCTTTCCTCCATCCCCATCTACACCCTAGCTGCGTGCTCGCCGCCCGTTAAGGTTCTTTCTACGATCGAACAGATCTTTTGTAATTTCTTCTGGGGGCATAGCAATGGCCAAGATAAGCATTATTGGGCCAGCTGGGATACTATGGCGCACCCGACTGGCGAAGGAGGACTGGGATTCACTAAACTCACCTACATTGTTAAAGCTTTCTCGATAAAACTGTGGTGGAACCTCCGCACGAGCAACAACTTATAGAGCAGGTTTTTGAAAGCTAGATACTTCAAACATATCCACCCCTCGATGGCCATTTCCAACTGCAGATCCTCAGCGGCCTGGCGTCGCATCCTTATCGGCCGCGACTTTATCGAGCCGACGATAAGACTCTAGCTGGGACCAGGAGATTCGAACCCATTCCTTGAAAGATGGGTCGAAGACAGCATGATCCCGAGTCTTACAGAGACCCCGAGAGATTGTAGGATCAGAGACCTGTGGAACCCCCTACCGACGACTGACACTGGGACCAGATTTGCGAGTGGTCCGATAACGAAGCGACAGACAGCATCCGTGAGCGAGGATTACGCATCGGCGGCGAGGCGGATGTGTTAAGATGGACCCTCGAGGAGTCGGGGGTATTCTCAGTGAAGTCGGCAAGAACTGCTATCCGGGGCGCCAGTCGGCCGTACCTTCCAATGGCCCACTACAGGCATTCCTGCATGCCTAAGAAGTGGTCCTTCCTATTATGGAGAGTCCTCAGAAAGAAGCTACCGACAGACGACATCCTTAACACCATCGGAATTAGCTTAGCATCAGCTTGCTCCTGCTGTTCTGAACGCCAGACGGAGACTATCGATCACATATTCCGACAGGGGGCGATGCCGGACAGGACTTAGACTACTCTTAACCAGCTTTTAAGCATGGAGCAGGGCGGCCGACGCTTCCACGATCTTCTCCTGGGGTTCTACTTTCCACGACCATCAGATCGTCGCAGCGACCGCTACATGGGTCATTTGGAAGAATCACAATAAAGCGACATATGAAGGTTACCCATACTCGGTGAACCAGCTCTTTCGGGAAATTGTCCGACAATGCCGTAAGCGGAGCTCCCTGTGCTCCCACAGTTCGACAACATTTTTGTCGGTGCTACCCCTATAGCCCAGGGCGATTGTTTCGCCTCTCTCCCTTCTTTTTTTGGTTTACTGTACAGGCTTCGGCATTTTGCGCCTTGTATACGGTTTTTTGTCTGCGGTCTTTTGAGCCGTCTTTAATAAATCGAGGGGGTTTTCTTTAATATATATATATATATATATAAAAGCATTACTAATAATAATTTTTAGCTATAATTAACCTAATGTATTATATAGGCTAATTGGACTTGGATTCGGGACCAGACCCTCGACTTCAGCGTGGGAAGCATGTAAGTATACCTTGTCCACTTTACAGTATTTTCATGCATGCTTCTGTTATTATTTTTCACAACTCCTTTTGCCATATTTTTTTTGCTTTCTTTCACATATATGTTGCTCTTTTTAATCTATTATTATGTTGACCCTACTAGGTTGTATACGGTTCACTTGCATGCATATTATACAGCTTTTGTAAAGCTGCTTTACTTTATATAGTTGCATGATTTTTATAGACTCATGCACCTGACTTGACTTGACACACACATAGTTCATTTGAGACATAGAGGACAGTCACTAGGCATGCGGGTTGTATGATAATATTTCTGTTAGCCGATAGACTCAGATGAGTTTTCGGTTGTGGTATTGATGATTCTGTTGGCCGTTAGTTTCGTGCTACGAATTGTAGAAGCATGGAAAATATCAGAATAATGGTCCATGCGGCTCCGGATACAAAGCCCATGCGGCTCATATGGGAGCTGTCTTATACAGTTCAAAGGAAGACTCTCTGTCTCATGCGGCTCGAGAGTGTATGCGGTTCAGCAGGAATATACGGCTCGATCCATGCCACGTGTCCCCTTGCGATCCTTCCCTATAGCTGGCCCTTTGAATAATAGCCTCATTTAATGCTCTGACACGATTTGACGACTGTGACGGCTCTGGCATAAAGTGTCATAATGGCTCTGCCATAATGACAGACGCTTCGGGAAAAGAAGAAGATCTCTGACCCGATCCGTCAGAAATCCTAGGTTGCCATATGGCAACATCTCATGCGGCTTAAATAGATAACAGCTCCATGCGGCTCACTAAGAAGTCACTCTATTTGATTAGCATAAATCAGCCACATGCGGCCCACTGAGAAGCTCAGTCCCTGCGGCTTAATACAACGCTAGCTCATGCGACTCGCAAAGACTATGCATATGCGGCTCATTGAGAGTTCGTTCCCTGCGGTTCGATGAAGCATTGTCCTATGTGGCTCACGAAGAGTATCTCCCTGCGGTTCAAGTGTTGCCCATCCTATGCGGCTCTGGCAGGACCCACAATCGAAACACTTGGCATCGGATCAATCAACGATTTAACCGAATCTCAACAAATATATCTGACATCATCATCATAATTACTGAGATCAAGGCATATCATTTATCATCAAGCCAATAGGACACGTGGCGAGCAATCGAGCATTGGTATAATCAATCATGAAGATTTAAAGCAATCAACATTAATTGCTCACAAGATTCGGTGCTATCCTCATTGATGGCCGAGATTCATTGTAATCAGGACCAAGGGTTCAGATAGATTGAAGGAGCGCCGACATTCCAAAACAATGATCATTAGCAAACCCTAATGATCATACCTCACTCTTATAAATAGCCAGTATCATTTCTTTGCACAAGGACGGGCAACAAAAGAATAAAAAAATATACAGAGTCAGAGAGAGAATACACAGAGAGAGAGAGAGAAGCCAGGAGAGCAACAGAGGAGCAAAAAGAGCACTTCTTCGTCAACGCCAACCATCTTTACACAAGGAGCCAAGGCTGCATACCGATCGTCCAAGGAGTAAGGCAGGGCTGCTGTCGCCTTCCCGAGCCTCTATCGTCACCCTCCAGAATCGAAAATAAACAATTGTACTTAGATTGCTGTACCTAGGTTTTCGTCCCTAGGCTTTCTTTGTACAAGCGAGTTTGTATTGTGAGTCTAAGTTCAGTCCTTCGATAATTGTTCTGTACTTTTACAATCAATGGCAAACACGATGGCGACTCTGCTGGGGACTAACTTCTCCACGGCTGAGGAGTTGGTGACGCAATCGGATGCAGCCAAACTTGGCTCCACACAACAGAAGATGGTCGTCCGCTTCGACCAACAGGCGTTCGAGGAGATGCTCTCTGAAGGCAGTGCTGGCCCGATCCAGAAGCGCACCCGCACCATGAAGGCTCACAAAGAGTGGAGGCCAAAATCATTTGCTCCTCCTCAAGTCTTCGATGAGATACCCTCTGTTGCTCAAAACGGCGAGAAGGACTCTCCTGCGGCCCCACTTCAAACCGTAGACAACTCTGCTGTCCCCAAGTCCGGCAGAAGAAAACACTATAATGCTGGACTTGCAGGGACAAAGAGGAACTCTACGTGATCCGAGTCGCAGAAGGGTATTAGCCACAGGGAGAAAGTCCATGCGGCTACATCCGCCAACCGCATAAAGAAAACTCATGCGGCCACATCTGTCAGCCGTATGACTTATGCGGCTACAGTTGCCAACCGCATGGATGAGACTCATGCGGCTATCAAAGTCAATCGTTTGCAGAAAACCCATGCGGCCAGCCTGCACGGTCGTGACTCCTAGCCGCACGAGAACTCAGCCGACGACAGAAGACAACCGCATGCAGACAGCCTGCACGGTTTCCAATCCCAGCCGCATAGCATCCGCTCCATGCTCCTATCGATCAGTTTTCGACCGTCTCTCGTATGGTCCGAACCCTGATGATTCTCCAAACTCTGTGGTATTCAACTTGGATTCTTCTTATTATGCACCCACAGGTGCTAAGAAGAAGAAGTCCAGGGCAGCGCGGGCTCATCAAGCCCAGACAACTGCCCTAACCTCTGACGATCGGGGCGTCCCGCTGATTATCACGCGGGCCTCTGATGGGAAGTTGTATCGAACCGTTCAAGTCCAGTCCCCAGCGGCAAACGGACAAAGTGGTTTCTCTGACCTGCGTGAGGCTGTCCTCCACAAACGTAAGGAAAGAGAAGGGGCCTCGGCGTGCAAAGAGTCCTCACATGGACGTCACTGCACCCAGATCATCGTCAACTGCTGCTGCAACAACACGGCAGTGACGGAAGATCGGCCGTCCGTCTTCCAAAGATTACGGCATCCGAGCTCGGAAGACGAAGCACCTCCTATTGCCTCCTGCAATTTTGCACAGAAAGTCCCCGCCGAGGAAAAAGGGAAGAAGACAAGCATCTCCAGCCCAAAAATATCAACCACTACAGCCAAGAAATTGTCGGCTAAACGGTTGTCCTCCACCGGAGTATACCAACACACCCGTTCGAAGACAAAATCTGCTGCAATGGGCGATTCATCACCGATGAGGGTCGAGGGAGCTGGGGGTAGCACTCCTTCGAACATCCACAACAATCCGATGTTTCAAGGAGACAAGCCCGGAGAAACAACTCTCCCATCAGGTGCAATAGATGTCCCCGAGGACATCCGTGACTTTCAAGATGAAGCAAGCTCCGAAGCTGGGGGTACTGTTCCTTCTGAATCCGAACCCGAAGAGAATATTCTCACCTACCCCGATGATTTCTCAATGCATGGGTACGACTCGGAGGGCGCACCCTCCACCATCCCTTCTGTCACTCCTCACGTAAGGACGGTATTCATGACAGACAACAGTCAAGGTGGCTCCAATGATCGCCAACGCATCGACACTTTGGAGGCCATACTGCACGCCTTGGTCAAGTCTGTAGACGAGATCAAAGCAGCGCTTCCTACTCTGCAGGGAGTGACACCTGGCTAGACAAGTGCGGGTCCCCCAGTCAACGTAGATTCAAATTCGGAGGCACCGAACCCGGGCAATAATTCTCCCGAAGTAACGGCTCCGACTGCGACAGATGAGACCCGAGAAGTAAGGAAAGAAGTTCAAGAGCTCCGAGCCATGTTCCACGTCCGAGAAAACTCTCAAGACTTCAGAATTCGGCAACCATATCCTGCTGAATGGAGGGATGTTCCATTCCCACCAAGATATAAGCCGTTCAATATCAACCCCTATGATGGCAAGACCTCAGCAAGTCGATATATCACTTACTTCGAGGTCACCATCGACCATTTGCCCCATGATGATGCTATCCTCACGCGGTTATTCATCGGGGCATTGGAAGGAGTCGCCTTCGACTGGTACCGCAACCTGCCAGACAATTGCATCCACTCCTTCGCTGGCTTCAAACGCTTATTCTTGGAGAGGTTCTACGAGGTGGGACAGGACGTCACAATGTCTACCCTCATGGACGTCATCCAAGGAGAGAAAGAGCTAACGAGGAATTACATTGAGCGGTTTTGCCAAACCGTAATGAAGTTACCATCTGGCAATCCGGATTCTTCCCTGATTGAAATTTGCCAAAAGAGACTACTCCCGACAATTAGTCTCTGGATGGGCGAAAGTCAATTCAAGGACTGGAAGGCTTTTTATCATCACTACTACAAGTGCCGAAGAACGATTGAAGAAGGCCCGCCAGCTGGGGTTGCATATCTCAGAGGGAGAGAACAAGGGCAAGCGTCCCAGCACCAACACCGACAACGGGGGTAGCCCCTCCAAAAATCAGAACATTCCAGGTAGGCGATCTCGTCTTGGCAGTCCGGAGGCCAATGGTCATGACTCACAAGACCACCGGCAAATTCCAGCCAAAGTGGGAGGGCCCATTTATCATTGAGACGGTATTCTCCAACGATGCCTACCGCCTTGCAAAGCAAAACGGAGACTTGCTCATGCTGCCCGTCAATGGCAAATTCCTGAAGAAATATTATGTCTAAACGATATTTCTTACAAGTTCATCGAGTCATGTACCCGCTGGTACCACTGAACTCACACCCTCAGCATTTCAGATTATCGAGTCATGTACCAGCTGGTACCACTGAACTCACACCCTCAGCATTTCAGATTATCGAGTCATGTACCAGCTGGTACCACTGAACTCACACCCACAACATTTCAAGATTATCGAGTCATGTACCTGCTGGTGCCCCTGAACTCACCCCTACATCCCCTTTAGATTATCGAGTCATGTACCCGCTGGTGCCGCTGGACTCCCACTTTCTCAATATGTTAATTTACCGAGTTATGTACCCGCTGGTGCCTCTGAACTCACATTTCGGTCACTCTTTCAGATAGTAAGTCACGTATGATTATACCTCTGAACTTGCTTTCCTGGAAGAGATCCTCCCTCATAATCCAATACCCGCACTCCCAGTGCACAAAAAAGGGTAATCGATCCACAAATTTCCGAAAACGGACATGTCCTCATTACCTCTGAATCGTTTTCACTTCCACCAAAAACAAACTGCCCCTCACATAGAACCTCCACGTTCTCCTACCTCTGAGTCGTTCTATGTACTCCCTCTTCATTGAGCCCACTCCTGCCATGTCATCATTACCTCTGAGTGGGAAGGCTCCGTCGAAGAACCCTTCATGCTTGCCATGTCCACATTACCTCTGAGCAAGTATGTCGGTCTCCTTTCGACCTATTATCTGTACCCACAACCGGAGTACGACAAGGATAATAGGTCCACAAATGTCCGCTGTTGACCACGAATATCCCCCGTAAAACCTCCCCTGCCATGTCCTCACTACCTCTGAGCAGGAAGGTTCCACGGTAAAACCCTCATGCCTGCCATGTCCTCATGACCTCTGAGCAAATATGTTGGTTTTCCTTTCACCTTATTATCTGTATCCCGAACCAGGGTACGCCAAGGATAATAGGTCCACAAATATTCCTTTGCTAAAGCTTCTTAGCATAAATCCACTACCCCACCATGCCCCGGGAGCCCAGCTGCTCTACGGCATTCCTTTTTTTTGTTAAGCACCGAGAACATCCATGACCACTTTGCCACGGCTGTTCCGGACATCCTGTCCAAACTTGTTATCCGTACCTAAAACCAAGGTACGCCTAGGATAACAGGTCCACAAATAAATCCCCCAGCAAGTCCAAATTCCACAGACGCCATGAGTACAAGAAAGAGATGATGAGTTGAAACAGGCTCATTTATTCAAAATTCAACGTACTACATCATTTGGGGATCACACCCCTTACAAAAAAAAGAGAAGAAAAGAAAGCAAAAGAAAACAGACGGCTGATCACTGCTCTGGGGCACATAACGCCCTGAGACGGTCTGTCAGCAAAGCAACCGACCGCTCAAACCTCTGGAAGGCTCGACGCTCTGCCTCGTGGGTCAGCACTGCCTCATCCTCCAGATGAGCGTGAGCCTGCCAGTTATCCTCAAATTTCTTAAAGGCCCGCTCCAGGTTATCGGAAGATCGGGAAATCTTCTCGGCCTCCCGAACGATCGACTCCTGCTCCGCCTGAGCAGCCTTCAGCTCTAACTCTAAGAAGGCCAGTTGAGCAAAGAAAGAAGGTAAAGAAATCCAAGGGGATTAAAAGACTCTTATTTATAGGCAAAAGAAACCCATAAAACGAACAAACGTCTCGGATGACGCCTCAGATTATGCGCCGCTTCAAAAAATAAAGGCAAAAACGCTTCGGTCAAGACATAACCGACCCTTGGGATCCTCCCCCAAAAGATGGCGTTAAATCAAAACGAATCAAGAGCATTTAATGAAGATTTGCACACGTAGTCAGGACACGTGGCAAAGAGCCTATGCGGACAGATGAATCTATGCGGCTGGGATACTTATGCGACATGAACGGGACCATGCTTCTTATTCAAAGTGTTTTAATTTTGCAAATTGAAAACTTTGAAGGGGGTCCTGTAGAAGCATGGAAAATATCAGAATAATGGTCTATACGGCTCCGGATACAAAGCCCATGCGGCTCATATGGGAGCTGTCTTATACAGTTCAAAGGAAGACTCTCTGTCTCATGCGGCTCGAGAGTGTATGCGGTTCAGCAGGAATATGCGGCTCGATCCATGCCACGTGTCCCCTTGCGATCCTTCCCTATAGCTGGCCCTTTGAATAATGGCCTCATTTAATGCTCTGACACAATTTGACGACTGTGGCGGCTCTGGCATAAAGTGTTATAATGGCTCTGCCATAATGACAGACGCTTCGGAAAAAGAAGAAGATCTCTGACCCGATCCGTCAGAAATCCTAGGTTGCCACGTGGCAACATCTCATGCGGCTTAAATAGATAACAGCTCCATGTGGCTCACTAAGAAGTCACTCTATTTGATTAGCAGAAATCAGCCACATGCGGCCCACTGAGAAGCTCAGTCCCTGCGGCTCAATACAACGCTAGCTCATGCGGCTCGCAAAGACTATGCATATGCGGCTCATTGAGAGTTCGTTCCCTGCGGTTCGATGAAGCATTGTCCTATGCGGCTCACGAAGAGTATCTCCCTGCGGTTCAAGTGTTGCCCATCCTATGCGGCTCTGGCAGGACCCACAATCGAAACACTTGGCATCGGATCAATCAACAATTTAACCGAATCTCAACAAATATATCTGACATCATCATCATAATTACTGAGATCAAGGCATATCATTTATCATCAAGCCAATAGGACACGTGGCGAGCAATCGAGCATTGGTATAATCAATCATGAAGATTTAAAGCAATCAACATTAATTGCTCACAAGATTCGGTGCTATCCTCATTGATGGCCGAGATTTATTGTAATCAGGACCAAGGGTTCAGATAGAATGAAGGAGCACCGACATTCCAAAACAATGATCATTAGCAAACCCTAATGATCATACCTCACTCTTATAAATAGCCAGCATCATTTCTTTGCACAAGGACGGGCAACAAAAGAATAAAAAAATATACAGAGTCAGAGAGAGAATACACAGAGAGAGAGAGAAGCCAGGAGAGCAACAGAGGAGCAAAAAGAGCACTTCTTCGTCAACACCAACCATCTTTACACAAGGAGCCAAGGCTGCATACCGATCGTCCAAGGAGTAAGGCAGGGCTGCCGCCGCCTTCCCGAGCCTCTATCGTCACCCTCCAAAATCTAAAATAAACAATTGTACTTAGATTGCTGTACCTAGGTTTTTGTCCCTAGGCTTTCTTTGTACAAGCGAGTTTGTATTGTGAGTCTAAGTTCAGTCCTTCGATAATTGTTCTGTACTTTTACAATCAATGGCAAACACGAATGTGATAGCATGTTGGTCGTTAATCTCGGATGAGATACGATTGTGTTTATTCTGTTGGCCGTTAGTTTCAGATGAGCTGCGGTTGTGATGATACCACTGTCTGTTAGCTCAAGTGTTGAACATTGTCCTTGATGTTAGATATTTTGTCTTTTCCTTTATGCATGTTATTTACTATCATAGTAGGCATGCTATTGTGTATCTTTCTAGTCCCCTAAAGACCTAGTGATCTCTCCAGGTTTAGTCGAGGTTGATCCAGTTGCAGACGAGCAGGTGTATGAGCCGGACCACGGTACCACTGCAGCTGACGAAGTTGTTGATACTTAGGATAGCTTGGACTTATTTACTTTATTTTCCTGTTTCTATATTTTATTTTCTTTTACTAGTAGTGGATTTGTCTCCACCGGAGTGTCTTGAATTCTTGATACTTGAAACTTTATTTTTATATTATTCTTCTTTATTTAGTTACATCAGTACTCATTGATTAGTTGTATCTTTTACTTTCTGTAGATGAGATATAGATTACCATGTTACTTCTGGATTTCTGTGACTTGTGATTCTATAGACAGCTTAAGGGCATACTTGAGGGATTTGCTAGATTGGAATTGTCCTTAAGTGTGTACTAGCTAGCCGTGTCACGTGCTAGTTCTATGACTTTTGGGACTGGGGCGTGACATCAAACACATAATTAAAATGATTTGTATTGTCAAATGACGAAACTGCAATTGCAAACATAGAATAAAATTACAAAATGAAGGGTTAATGATACGGTCTAAGGCTACAACTTCTGATCACTTAGGATAATAAGATAATCAAACAGGCTGAAGAAAACACACTAAGTCATATTAGGGTATAGCTTATCTATTCGGGTTCCCTAAAATAACATATGATTCCTAAAATATGATTATTCGATCTTAACCCAGAATGTAATCCATTCCATTGAAAACTTTTTGTCTTATTTCCACCAGTTTACACCATTCTTTGGTCTAGCCTCCTTAAATGTAACTTCCAGTAACACGATATTAAATTATTTGATAATATATTCTGCCAAGGTTTTTAACCGTCCTCGACCATTTAAATTTTAGCCTACCAATTAATTCTTGACATTTTCATCCGTCTATAAATAATTTCTTTCTCCAAATATTTTACTTCAACTCAACCCTAGATTCCCTCTATTAATCTAATTAAGGATGCTCTAGCTCTATTTCACTCTCACATCCCTATCTTAAAAATTTTCTTTCGTTCTCATCTCATGACATTCTGTTTCTTATTGGTCTTTTGAATATCGTAATCTTCATCATGAGTCTCAATAATCTATGATACTAGATTCCTATCATCATATCTGCTTGTAACGATAATTTCCTAACTTCACTTTTCTCTTCCATAAAATTTGTATCATCTATTTCCTTAAGCTAGCCTCCTTATCCTTTCTTTGAATCTCACTTCAATTTGGTAACCACATAACTTGCTTAAGTCATATCCTTTCCGTAATCCTTGCTACGTCATCATAGGTCATCATTGTCGTAACCTCATCTTCATTGATACTTCTCAATAATTATTTCCTACAATTTCATCATTTTTTCTCTTCAATTATTCGTCATAATCATAGGAATACTCCTGCGATTCGTTTCCTTTTTATATCTACTGCACACACCTTAATCCAAACATACTATTCTAGTCATAATTCCTCTAAGATTTCTAACTAACCTGTATCAATGAAGGGTTTGCTAGTCTACTACGTAAGGTAGGATTTTCTACTATACTCTTAAGTCCTAAACTATGATTAACCACAAAAGATGAGAAAGTCAGAACCGTCCTTAAACTCAATTCACCTTCAACCCTATACTATACTCTTATAAGTCTAAATCTCTTAGCAGTATAATCAATGATCTACCTTTTTGTAACACCCAATTTTCCAGATGAGGATAATTTTAAAATTTTGTAATTATAATGATTATTATTGTTATTTATTTTACATTATGATTTATGCTAATTTTTTTATCATTTTAAACTATTTAAAAACTGCTCTAAGTCATGACTTGTGATTTTGATGTGCTGCTAGTAAAACCTTAGAGACTACATGACCTAGAGCCTAACCATGTCATTAGGATGATTTAATTATTATTTCTAGTTTGAGAGTATTCTTGTCATTTTAAATTTAATTGAATTAATATATATATTTAATTGGAATTTAATATGATTATTTGAATGGTGTGATTTAAATATGATTTAATTCATTGCCTTGTAGTGTGTTTAGCCCTAGACTAGATTTGACCTAACCTAGATTAGTCATAGCTAGTCTTAGCTAACCATGGTTAGTGTTAGTTAGTTTTAGTTAGAATTTGTTAGCCTTGGTTAAGTCATGACTAGATGGAACAACTATGTCACAACTTGACTAGTGTGAAACCTAGGCTTGTGAACCATTGAATTAGTTAGATTGATTTATAGCCATTGATCACCCTAAAACCCTAACCCTAGCATTTATGGCTAGCCACCTAGGGTTCCACACCCCTATTTAATGTCTCTTCCATCTAGGGCTAGCCTCCTTTAGGAAATTAGCAAGATGGAAAAGAAAGGTAAATCCTAATCTTCCCCAATCCATATCTTTTTCATTTCAACTCCTTTTTCCTTCAAACTTCTTGCATTAACATCTAATCCCTGTATACTTTTTGTCCATGGTGAGAAATTTCAGTGGAGGAACAATTTGGTGAAGTTTGGATATCAAGAAGAACACCGCTCTTTGGAGCTTTTTGAGCATTTTGACACACCTAGGTAACTTCTTATTGGCACAGTAAAAATTTCAGTTTCTAGGCATGTAAAGGAAGCCCTAGGTGTCCTCTAACTGTTGGTATAGGTTTTGCTAGGTTTCGTGTCCATTACGTGTCCGTATCGGACACGTACCAGTGAGCATACCTATGTGTTCGACAAAATGCCACATTGGGCATTTCGTTCTTATTTTCTGAAATGGTTCAAATAGAAAATTAGGGTTTGGTCTTGCTTATTGGTTTCTGGTGGACTGAGGTGGTTATTGTATTGTGTCGTGTCGGATTGGACACGTGAACATGCGCATTTTCATACACGTAGCAGTCCCCTGCTATTCGAGGGCTATTACTCGTTGGACACACCACTTGGACACGAAATAATTGACACACAGGTCGGGGCAAACACTGACACGAGGCTCTCTAAGTTGTATGAGTCATCGTGTCGTATCGGACACGCATTCGTGTGTGCACTGGTCACGCACTGTATCGGTTCAGCTAATTTTTGGCTACTGATACACGTGTCGTGTCACACACACACGTGTCGTAGACCCAATTCAGGGTGTCCAGATCCTAGACCTAGACCCACTCGACACTGGGACACAAGTACAGGGTTTGTGTCGTGTCGTGTCAGGTGCACGAGCCCGATGAACACGTGCACGAGACTGTCCTATTCCACTGTCCAGTTCTATTATTTCCTGTATTTAATTTCCAGTTTTAATTGTTTAATTAATGATTAATTTGCCATTTAATTCCTGAACATGTTTAATAGTTCATGTTAGTTCGAATTCTTCATATTGGAATAGGTTTTATGTCATGGAATAGGATTTCGAACCTTGAGTTAGTTGTTGACTGATACTACACTTGATATTTCAATTCCTAAACTTTAATCCCTATTTTAAACTGATTTTAAATCATGTTTCAGTTGTCATTTGATCCTACATATGTATTGATACCTGTTAGTTCGATTTTACTTATTAGAATAGGTTTTATGATGAGGAATGGAAATTTAGACATTGGGTTGGACTGTCGACTGATACCACATTGAACTTCAAATCCTAACTTTAAATCCCTATTAAACCTGATTTTAAATTGATGTTTTAAGTGTCTTGATTGATCCTACATGTGTAATGGTTCATGTTAGATAGGTTTTACATGATAGATTAAGTTTTGGAATCATTAATGGGACTGTTATGAATGTGACTGATACATTAGTGAATGATTCATTTTCCTGTTAAGCTGAGAATTGATTTCCATTTCCTTTCCTTGAACTAATTTAAATGCTTATTAGCCTGTTGATTCAATGTAGTTAGTTAGTTCACTGTAATGATTCAATGGGGATTCAAATTGATTGGGAATTGTTATTTGACCTGTCACAGGAGTTCAAATCTGAGAACAGCTTTAGTTGGATAGTGAACTGTCTTGATTTTCTTATTAAAACTGTCACTGTGATTACACATATGACACTGTCACATGAGTACTTAGACCTGGGAATAGATTCAATGGGTTGATATGAACTGTCAAGAGGAAATTTGGGTTTTGTTAGTAAACTGTCATTGTATTTTCCTTAGAACCTGATACTAGGATTCATATTGTTGTTTGTTAAATGCTTAAATGCCATGTTTCCTTTACTGATTTTGCAATGATTCACTTGTTAGCACTAAACTGTCATGAGGGAATTGAGTCTTGTATTGAACTGTTAGCTAATCTTAGTTAACTCATGTACACATACACTTTAATTCCATTGTATCACACACCATGCCACATTCCTAAATTCTATTGACATTCTTATGGCACTCACTACACGATATAACACTCTATGTATATGGTTCACTGTTTTCCTATTCCTCATATACGCACTCTCATGAAACCCTCACACACACACATGAATACATGCCACATGCTAACACACAAGTACACAAACACCTCACATGATTTCCCTCTACCTATCACTCTAGGTATACATACATACATACATACATACATACATATATATATATATATATATATATATATATATATATATATATATATATATATATGTGATGCATATATTATATTGTAGCCTATATATTTATAATGTGTGTTATTATATTAATGTAGATATATTAATATATGGGTATATGTGAATATGTGGTTTGGTATAGGCATGATATAGCCTATGGCTCATTGCCTATGGGTATGGCTTGAATGTCAGTATAGGGTGTAGTTGGCTTGTATAGCCTAGAAATGGTGTGTGCATGCTAGAATAGGCTAGTTTGGCCTAGTGAGACTTGTTTGACTTTGGTTTGACTTAGTTGACCTAGTTTGACTAGTCTAGTTGACCAGAGTTGACCAAGAGTTGACTTTGGTCTAGATTGACCTAGATTCATATAGAATGCATTGTAGCAGTATGATATATCATTTTAGACTTATAGTGACTTGTACTGTTCTATAGGAGACAGACACCACTCCTCGGACAGTAGATACTCTACAGATACTCAGGATACGGGCGAGTACATTCTCTGATCATTTCATATCCTACTTAGGAGTATATTTCCTGCTTTAGACTACTTTACATTATGTTGACACGTTGGAAACACGGATTAGTACTATATGGATCTTGTCGTGCGATGTTATCCCCTTAGTGGATACATCGGGTATTCGTTTTCGTGTACTTTATCGTGAGCATTGTGTACTCCTTGTATTCGTGACATTCGTGTACAAATCATGTGAAATTGTGTATACTCATGTGCTCATATGATCTTCGTGTACGACTATATTTCGTGTATAATAACATAACTTGGCTACATCCATGTGTATTGATTGGAACGGGAGAGTAGAAGTGGTTATGTAATCAATCCAGTAGATTACTCGTGTACAACCTCTGTAGATTACTCGTGTACAACATCGTACCGTTTACATATGAATCACAAGCACTGTCAGTTCTCTATATATTTTAGCTATTTACTTACAGTCTCTCTCTTTTTTCATCATGTTATTCTTTTAGTTTCCTGTATCTTACTCTCTAGTATGTTTATATTTCCTAACCTGTTATGATTTGTTGAGATGTACTGTGCTCGCTCCTATTCTGACTGGACCTGTTAAAAATATTATAGAGGACGAGGCTGAGGCGTTCTGCCCTACTTATTACGTGCGACCCTAGAGGATTGCTGTGACCTGGACCAGCAGCAGGACCCACTAGCAGTGGTTGACACTCCCCTAGATTAGGATGTTCTTCATTATCTTTTCTGGATTACTGTATTGAGATTCTGAGATGTTATTTGGGATATATATTTATTTAAACACTTAGACTTATCTGGATTGTATTCTCTATGGATTTCATTCTGTTCTTATCTATCTATCTATCTATCTATCTTTTATCATGCTCTACCTTAGATGTGATTGAGACTGTATTGCTATGTCACCTCCATTCGGAGTGTATATACTGTACATGTACCTTTATATTGTTAGATATTGACCTAGGACAGCGTTCTACCGCCGACACTGCGGCGTAGGCTGGACGTACCCACGTCTTGTGCCCTTACTCTAGGGTGTGGGTCGTGACACATTTTTAGTGGTGGCCCATGCAGGTCGAGTTTATGTAGTGGTATTCGAACTAGAGTATCACTACAGCCTGCAGTAGGATTAGAATATTTTGAGGGTACTCAATTACACTAGAAAAAACTCTTAATCAGATTCATTTTATCTAAATTTGATGTTTATTGTCTTCCCTTGAATATAAACTGTCCTTCTTTGAATTTTTGCTTCATTCTCAGAAATTGCTTCTTGTTTTGATCTGTCTTCATGATGGTTATGGAGACAAGATCTCATCGCTCCGGTCCGGAGAATACTATCGAGAGGCTGGCCACCTCTCGTCCTGTTCATCAGGGCCTCGAAACGGCAGCTCTTGTTGTGCCAACTCAGGTTGGCATTTCTGCTACATTAGAGGTGCACCTTCGTCTGTATAGAGACATTTTCCCGTCATTTCTGATTTCTCTCAGCAGCAGCGGTTCATGCAGCATCAGCAGCAGACCAGAGGAAACCAGCAGGGCGAGCTATCGTCAGGACAGTCGAGGATGCACAGACCATTAGAGATCTTACTGTAAGTTCCGTTCTTCTCTATTCTATTCCTACAATTGTCTCTTATAACTATCTTAAAATTTGATTCCATCTGTTCTTTGTTGACTGATCAATTTGTTCTGTTGTTCCTGTGTTATATTTGTTTTTTTTCTTCTGAGAAAAATCATATGGGCTAGGTTACCTCAGTTATGGGATCTAGAATCTTCGATAGTCATGTTAGCTGGCATAGTGAGGACATATAGTCAGATTTTGGACGTATTTTTCGTGTGTGGAAATTTAAGGTTTTCGCCGTCGTATGCGACAATGCAAAAATTTTAAATACCATGAACCTAGAGGTATTTACCTTAGTCAAGGACTCTGTGATTATCGTAGCCTTGCCCACTAGCATGACGAAGACTCTGAGTAACATGATTTTGTACAGACGCATATGACTATCAGATTATATCTTGAGAAGGTTTTTAAACATATCATCTCTATCATACCCTTCTGTTGTTTTAAAATTGTATTTCATCAAATAACTTAGGAGTAGGGATATTTAGTTTTGTAGAGTTTATTCATATGTATTTCTTTTATAGTGTAATGATATGATGACTTATAGAGTGTCTGTACCCTAGAGATGATAGTTAGCATTGGTATTAGAATAGTAACCCATTGTAGATGATTTCTCTGTTATTTATAATACCAACTAGTTTACATATATGATGTTAGTATGGCTTGTAGCCTTGATGATTGTTATTATTTTTTTCCCTTACCTTTTTCCAGTGAGGCACCCATGACCAGAGCCTGTCCTTGAGTATAGTTGTAGTTCAACTAAGACTGAGAGGTCTATATACATATAGATTGCAGATGATATTGGCATATGGGACATGGGTTGGTTGGTACCTATAGGTCATTGTTGTATAGGGTATTGACATGTTGTTTAGCCTATATTTGGTTCAGTTTTCTATTTTAGTTAAGTTCTCTTTGCGTTGAGTTCAGTCATGTTTGATCAACCTTTATAGGCAGTGTGTGGACCTTTCATTAGAGACCCTCTTTCCTTGTTTCATTCTATTTCATGTTGTTCACTGCACTCAACTTTCATTACCTGCCATGTTGCATCATAGGTTTCACTGGACCATTGTTCAGACCCTAGTTATTGACTCACCAATATAACCATCAACCCCTTACCGTATTCTCCATATCTGGAGAGTTAGTATCATGCATACTAGAGGCCTGCACTCACCTCTTGGGACAGTTCACTGTTCTGTCCCAGCACACCTTACATTATCTGACCCCTTTATAGGAGTGATAGACATGTGGTAGGGAGTGTGTGTTATTAGACCCTGAGTAGAGTTGGGGTGATGAGGGTTAATATATATATAGTTTGTATATATGTAATATATTTTGATTGGTATGTAGCCTGCACTCATTTGCAGTATACTGCCTATTGCATTCCCTGTACACCAGTTTGGTTCACTTCTTCAGAACACTGTGCTGCATGTAGTTAGTTCAGCCAGATAGAGAGGAGAGGCCATGTTGATCTAGAGGCATGTTTCATTCACCATGTAGGTTTTCTTTCACTTTGACTATACAAGTGGACCCAAATGTCCTATCCTTTAGCTCATAATTTCAGTCTCCTTAGCATCATTTCCTTTTGCCTACACTGACGATTCAGACCATTCATCCTTAGCCTAAATTCTAAGTATTTGTTTCAGTCCCTTATAAGTTTAGTCTACTTTAGCCCTTGGTTGATCAGTCATATATATAGATATAGATGATATACTTAGGATATATATGATGGGTTATTTTTCTTGGGCATATATATATGTGGTATTTGGGATTGGTGTGCATAGCTTGTAGGTATTTAGTTATGGATGACTTGATAGAATTAGGAAGTTAAGAGCTAGCCTATTGTAGAGTTTCCCTTTTTGCTAAATTCTAGTTTCGAACACTTAGGTAGCTAGCATAGGTACAATCCTAAGAAGTTGACCAGCTGATGACCAAGTACTTGGATGTTGAAAAATTGACTAGTGATTGACCCTTGACTATGTTTGACCTAGAAGGGCTGAGATCATCTTAATTTCGAGGACAAAATTTTTCTAAGGGAGGTAGGATTGTAACACCCAGTTTTCCAGATGAGGGTAATTTTGAAATTTTATAATTATAATGATTATTATTGTTATTTATTTCACATTATGATTTATGGTAAATTTTTTTATCATTTTAAACTATTTAAAAACTGCTCTAAGTCATGACTTGTGATTTTGATGTGCTGCTAGTAAAACCCTAGAGACTGCATGACCTAGAGCCTAACCATGTCATTAGGATGATTTAATTATTATTTCTAGTTTGAGGGTATTCTTTTCATTTTGAATTTATTTGAATTAATATATATTTAATTGGAATTTAATATGATTATTTGAATGGTGTAATTTAAATATGATTTAATTTATTACCTTGTAGTGTGTTTAGCCCTAGACTAGATTTGACCTAGCCTAGATTAGTCATAGCTAGTCTTAGCTAACCATGGTTTATGTTAGTTAGTGTTAGTTTGAATTTGTTAGCCTTGGTTAAGTCATGACTAGATGGAACAACTAGGTCAAAACTTGACTAGTGTGAAACCTAGGCTTGTGAACCATTGAATTAGTTAGATTGATTTATAGCCATTGATCACCCCAAAACCCTAACCCTAGCATTTATGGCCAGGCACCTAAGATTCCACACCCCTATTTAATGCCTCTTCCATCTAGGGCTAGCCTCCTTTAGGAAATTAGCAAGTTGGAAAAGAAAGGTAAATCCCAATCTTTCCCAATCCATATCTTTTCCATTTCAACTCCTTTTTCCATCAAACTTCTTGCATTAGGATCTAATCCCTGTATACTTTCTGTCCATGGTGAGAAATTTCAGTGGAGGAACAATTTGGTGAAGTTTGGATAGCAAGAAGAACACCCCCCTTTGGAGCTTTTTGAGCATTTTGACACACCTAGGTAACTTCTCATTCCCACCATAAAAATTTCAGTTTCTAGGCATGGATAGGAAGCCCTAGGTGTCCTCTAACTGTTGGTATAGGTTTTGCTAGGTTTCGTGTCCATTACGTGTCCGTATCGGACACGTACCAGTGAGCATACCTAGGTGTTCGACGAAATACCACAGTGGGCATTTTGTTCTTATTTTCTGAAATGGTTCGAATAGAAAATTAGGGTTTGGTCCTACTTATTGGTTTCTGGTGGACTAAGGTGGTTATTTTATTGTGTCGTGTCGGATTGGACACGTGAACACGCACGTTTCCGTACGCGTAGCAGTCCCCTGCTACTCGGGGGCTATTACTCGTTGGACACGCCACTTGGGCATGAAATAATTGACACACAGGTCAGGACAGACACTGACACGAGGCTCTCCAAGTTGCACGAGTCATCGTGTCGTATCGGACACGTATTCGTGTGTGCACTGGTCACGCACTGTATCGGTTCAGCCGATTTTTGGCTACTGATACACGTGTCGTGTCACACACACACGTGTCATGGACCCAATTCAGGGTGTCCAGATCCTAGACCTAGACGCACTCGACACTGGGACACAAGCACAGGGTTTGTGTCGTGTCGTGTCGGGTGCACGAGCCCGATGAACACGTGCACGAGACTGTCCAATTCCACTGTCCAGTTCTATTATTTCCTTTATTTAATTTCCAGTTTTAATTGTTTAATTACGATTAATTTGCTATTTAATTCCTGAACATGTTTAATAGTTCATGTTAGTTCGAATTTTCATATTGGAATAGGTTTTATGTCATGGAATGGGATTTTGAACCTTGAGTTGGCTGTTAACTGATACCACACTTGATATTTCAATTCCTAAACTTTAATCCCTATTTTAATCTGATTTTAAATGATGTTTCAGTTGTCATTTGATCCTACATATGTATTGATACCTGTTAGTTCGATTTTACTTATTAGAATAGGTTTTATGATGAGGAATGGAATTTTAGACATTGGGTTGGACTGTCGACTGATACCACATTGAACTTCAAATCCTAACTTTAAATCCCTATTAAATCTGATTTTAAATTGATTTTTTAAGTGTCTTGATTGATCCTACATGTGTAATGGTTCATGTTAGATAGGTTTTACATAATAGATTAAGTTTTGGAATCATTAATGGGACTGTTATGAATGTGACTGATACATTAGTGAATGATTCATTTTTCTGTTAAGCTGAGAATTGATTTCCATTTCCTTTCCTTGAACTAATTTAAATGCTTATTAGCCTGTTGATTCAATGTAGTTAGTTAGTTCACTGTATTGATTCAATAGGGATTCAAATTGATTGGGAATTGTTATTTGACCTGTCACAGGAGTTTCAAACCTGAGAACAGGTTTAGTTGGATAGTGAACTGTCTTGATTTTCTTATTAAAACTGTCATTGTGATTACACATATGACACTGTCACATGATTACTTAGACCTGGAAATAGATTCAATGGGTTGATATGAACTGTCAAGAGGAAATTTGGGTTTTGTTAGTAAACTGTCATTGTATTTTTCTTAGAACCTGAGACTAGGATTCATATTGCTGTTTGTTAAATGCTTAATGCCATGTTTCCTTTACTGATTTTGTAATGATTCACTTGTTAGCACTAAACTGTCATGAGGGAATTGAGTCTTGTATTGAACTGTTAGCTAATCTCAGTTAACTCATGTACACATACACTTTAATTCCATTATATCACACACCATGCCACATTCCTAAATCCTATTGACATTCATATGGCACTCACTACACTATATAACACTCTATGTATATGGTTCACTATTTTCCTATTCCTCATATACACACTCTCATGAAACCCTCACACACACACAGGAATACATGCCACATGCTAATACACAAGTACACAAACACCTCACATGATTTCCCTCTACCTATAACTCTAGGTATACACATATATATATATGTATGTGATGCATATATTATATTGTATCCAATATATTTATAATGTGTGTTATTATACTAATGTAGATATATTAATATATGGGTATATGTGAATATGTGGTTTGGTATAGGCATGATATAGCCTATGGCTCATTGCATATGGGTATGGCTTGAATGTCAGTATAGGGTGTAGTTGGCTTGTATAGCCTATAAATGGTGTGTGCATGCTAGAATAGGCTAGTTAGGCCTAGTGAGACTTGTTTGACTTAGGTTTGACTTAGTTGACCTAGTTTGACTAGTCTAGTTGACCAAAGTTGACCAAGAGTTAACTTTGGTCGAGATTGACCTAGATTCATATAGAATGTATTGTAGCAGTTTGATATATCATTTTAGACTTACAGTGACTTGTACTATTCTATAGGAGACAGACACCACTCCTCAGATACTCAGGATACAGGCGAGTACATTCTCTGATCATTTCATATCCTGCTTAGGAGTATATTTCCTGCTTTAGACTACTTTATATGATGCTGACATGTTAGAAACACGGATTAGTACTATATGGATCTTGTCGTACGATGTTATCCCCTTAGTGGATACATCGGGGATTCGTGTTCGTGTACTTTATCGTGAACATCGTGTACTGCTTATATTCGTGACATTCGTGTACAAATCGTGTGAAATCGTGTATACTTCTGTGCTCACATGATCTTCGTGTACGACTATACTTCGTGTACAATAACATAACTTGGCTAGATCCTTCTGTATTGATTGGGGCGGGGGAGTAGAAGTGGTTATGTAATCAATCCAGTAGAGCACTCGTGTACAACCTCTGTAGATTACTTGTGTATAACATCGTGCCGTTTACATAACCGTCTTTTACTCTTAATCACTAGCACTGTTAGTTCTCTATATATTTTAGCTATTTACTTACAGTCTCTCTCTTTTTTCATCATGTTATTCTTTCAGTTTCTTGTATCTTACTCTCTAGCATGTTTATATTTTCTAACCTGTTATGACTTGTTGAGATGTACTATGCTCGCTCCTGTTCTGACTGGATCTGTTGAAAATATTACAGAGGACGAGGCTGAGGCATTCTGCCCTACTTATTACGTGCGACCCTAGAGGATTGCTGTGACCTGGACCAACAGCAGGACCCACTAGAAGTGGATGACACTCCTCTAGATTAGGATGTTCTTCATTATCTTTTTTGGATTACTATATTGAGATCCTGAGATGTTATTTGGGATATGTATTTATTTAGACACTTAGACTTATCTGGATTGTATTCTCTGTAGATTTTATTTTGTTCTTATCTATCTATTTATCTTTTATCATGCTCTACCTTAGATGTGATTGAGACTGTATTGCTATGTCATCTCCATTCGGAGTGTATATACTGTATATGTACCTTTATATTGTTAGATGTTGACCTAGGACAGCGTTCTACCGCCGACACTGCGGCGTAGGCTGGACGTACCCACGTCTCGTGCCCTTACTCTAGGGTACGGGTCGTGACACATTTTTAGTGGTAGCCCATGCAGGTCGAGTTTATGTAGTGGTATTTGAACTAGAGTATCACTACAGCCTGCAGTAGGATTAGAATATTTTGAGGGTACTCAATCACACTAGAAAAAACTCTTAATCAGATTTATTTTATCTAAATTTGATGTTTATTGTCTTCCCTTGAATATAAACTGTCCTCCTTTGAATTTTCGCTTCATTCTCAGAAATTGCTTCTTATTTTGATTTGTCTTCATGATGGTTATGGAGACACGATCTTATCGCTCCGGTCCGAGGAATACTATCGAGAGGCTGGCCACCTCTCGTCCTATTCATCAGGGCCTCGAGACCGCAGCTCCTGTTGTGCCGACTCAGATTGGCGTTTCTGCTACATTGGAGGTATACCTTCGTCTGTATAGAGACCTTTTCCCATCATTCCCGATTTCTCTCAGTAGTAGCGGTTCATGCAGCATCAGCAGCAGACCAGGGGAAACCAGCAGGGCGAGCTATCGTCAGGACAGTCGAGGATGCACAGACCATTAGAGATCTTGCTGTAAGTTCTGTTCTTCTCTATTCCATTCCCGCAATTGTCTCTTATAACTATCTTGAAATTCGATTCCATCTGTTCCTTGTTGGCTGATCAATTTGTTCTGTTGTTCCTGTGTTATGTTTATTTTTTTTCTTCTGAGAAAAATCATATGGGCTAGGTCACCTCAGTTATGGGATCTAGAATCTTCGATAGTCATGTTAGCTGGCATAGTGAGGACATATAGTCAGATTTTGGACGTATTTTTCGGGTGTGGAAATTTAAGGTTTTTGCCGTCGCATGCGGCAATACGAAAATTTTAAATACCATGAACCTAGAGGTATTTACCTTAGTCAAGGACTCTGTGATTATCGTAGCCTTGCCCACTAGCATGACGAAGACTCTGAGTAACATGATTTTAGACAGACGCATATGATTATCAGATTATATCTTGAGAAGGTTTTTAAACATATCATCTCTATCATACCCTTCTGTTGTTTTAAAATTGTATTTCATCAAATAACTTAGGAGTAGGGATATTTAGTTTTGTAGAGTTTATTCATATGTATTTCTTTCATAGTGTAATGATATGATGACTTATAGAGTGTCTGTACCCTAAAGCTGATAGTTAGCATTGGTATTAGAATAGTAACCCATTGTAGATGATTTCGCTGTTATTTATAATACCAACTAGTTTACATATAGGATGTTAGTATGCCTTACAGCCTTGATGATTGTTATTATTTTTTTTTCTTACCTTTTTCCAGTGAGGCACCCATGACCAGAGCCTGTTCTTGAGTATAGTTGTAGTTCAACTGAGACTGAGAGGTCTATATACATATAGATTGCAGATGATGTTGGTATATGGGATATGGTTTGGTTGGTACCTATAGGTCATTGTTGCATAGGGTATTGACATGTTGTTTAGCCTATATTTGGTTCAGTTTTCTATTTTAGTTAAGTTCTCTTTGTTTTGAGTTCAGTCATGTTTGATCAACCTTTATAAGCAGTGTGTAGACCCTTCATTAGAGACCCTCTTCCCTTGGTTCATACTATTTCAGGTTGTTCACTACACTCAACTTTAATTACCTGCCATGTTGCATCATAGGTTTCACTAGACCATTGTTCAGACCCTAGTTATTGACTCACCAATATAACCATCAACCCCTTACCGTATTCTCCATATCTGGAGAGTTAGTATCATCCATACTAGAGGCCTGCACTCACCACTTGGGACAGTTCACTGTTCTGTCCCAGTACACCTTACAGTATCTTACCCCTTCATTGGAGTGATAGACATGTGGTAGGGAGTGTGTGTTATTAGACCCTGAGTAGAGTTGGGGTGATGAGGGTTAATATATATATAGTTTGTATATATATGTAATGTATTTTGATTGGTATATAGCCTGCACCCATTTGCAGTATACTGCCTATTGCATTCCCTGTACACCAGTTTGGTTCACTTCTTCAGACCACTGTCCTACATGTAGTTAGTTCAGCTAGATAGAGAGGAGAGGCCAGGTTGATCTAGAGGTATGTTTCAGTCACCATGTGGGTTTTCTTTCACTTTGACTATACAAGTGGACCCAAATGTCCTATTCTTTAGCTCATAATTTCAGTCTCCTTAGCATTATTTCCTTTTGCCTACACTGATGATTCAGACCATTCATCTTTAGCCTAAATTCTAAGCATTTGTTTCAGTCCCTTATAAGTTTAGTCTACTTTAACCTTTGGTTGATTAGTCATATTATATATATAGATGATATACTTAGGATATATGTGATGGGTTATTGTTCTTGGGCATATATATATGTGGTATTTGGATTGGTGTGCTTAGCTTGTAGGTATTTAGTTATGGGTGACTTGATAGGATTGGGAAGTTAAGAGCTAGCCTATTGTAGAGTTTTCCTTTTTGCTAAATTCTAGTTACCAACACTTAGGTAGCTAGCATAGGTACAATCCTAAGTAGTTGACCAGCTGATGACCAAGTACTTGAATGTTGAGAAATTGACTAGTGATTGACCCTTGAATATGTTTGACCTAGAAGGGGTGCAATCATCTTAATTTCGAGGACGAAATTTTTTTAAGGGGGTAGGATTATAACACCCAGTTTTCCAGATGAGGGTAGTTTTGAAATTTTGTAATTATAATGATTATTATTGTTATTTATTTCACATTATGATTAATGGTAATTTTTTTATCATTTTAAACTATTTAAAAACTCCTCTAAGTCATGACTTGTGATTTTGATGTGCTGCTAGTGAAACCCTAGAGACTGCATGACCTAGAGCCTAACCATGTCATTAGGATGATTTAATTATTATTTCTAGTTTGAGGGTATTCTTGTCATTTTGAATTTATTTGAATTAATATATATTTAATTGGAATTTAATACGATTATTTGAATGGTGTGATTTAAATATGATTTAATTCATTGCCTTGTAGTGTGTTTAGCCCTAGACTAGATTTGACCTAACCTAGATTAGTCATAGCTAGTCTTAGCTAACCATGGTTAGTGTTAGTTAGTGTTAGTTAGAATTTGTTAGCCTTGGTTAAGTCATGACTAGATTGAACAACTAGGGCACAACTTGACTAGTGTGAAACATAGGCTTGTGAACCATTAAATTAGTTAGATTGAGATATAGCCATTGATCACCCCAAAACCCTAACCCTAGCATTTATCGCTAGTCACCTAGGGTTCTACACCCCTATTTAATGCCTCTTCCATCTAGGGCTAGCCTCCTTTAGGAAATTAACAAGTTGGAAAAGAAAGGTAAATCCCAATCTTCTCCAATCCATATTTTTTCCATTTCAACTCCTTTTTCCTTCAAACTTCTTGTATTAGGATCTAATCCCTATATACTTTCTGTCCATGGTAAGAAATTTCAGTGGAGGAACAATTTGGTAAAGTTTGGATAGCAAGAAGAACACCCCTCTTTGGAGCTTTTTGAGCATTTTGACACAACTAGGTAACTTCTCATTCCCACCATAAAAATTTCAGTTTCTAGGCATGGATAGGAAGCCCTAGGTGTCCTCTAACTCTTGGTATAGGTTTTGCTAGGTTTCGTGTCCATTACGTGTCCGTATCGAACACGTACCGGTGAGCATACCTAGGTGTTTGACGAAATGCCACAGTGGGCATTTCGTTCTTATTTTCTGAAATGGTTCGAATAGAAAATTAGGGTTTGGTCTTGCTTATTCGTTTCTGGTGGACTGAGGTGGTTATTGCATTGTGTCGTGTCGGATTGGTCACGTGAACACGCGCGTTTCCGCACGCGTAGCAGTCCCCTTCTACTCGGGGGCTATTACTACTTGGACACGCCACTTGGACATAAAATAATTGACACACAGGTCGGGGCAGACACTGACATGAGGTTCTCCAAGTTGCACGAGTCATCGTGTCGTATCGGACTACACTGGTCACGCACTGTATCGGTTCAGCCGATTTTTGGCTACTGATACACGTATCGTGTCACACACACACGTGTCGTAGACCTAATTCAGGGTGTCCAGATCCTAGACCTAGACCCACTCGACACTGGGACACAAGCACAGGGTTTGTGTCGTGTCGTGTCGACTGCACGAGCCCGATAAACACGTACACGAGACTGTCCTATTCCACTGTCCAGTTCTATTATTTCCTGTGTTTAATTTCTAGTTTTAATTGTTTAATTAATAATTAATTTGCCATTTAATTCCTGAACATGTTTAGTAGTTCATGTTAGTTCGAACTTTCATCTTGGAATAGGTTTTATGTTATGGAATGGGATTTCGATCCTTGAGTTGGCTGTTGACTGATACCACACTTGATATTTCCATTCCTAAACTTTAATCCCTATTTTAATCTGATTTTAAATGATGTTTCAGTTGTCATTTGATCCTACATATGTATTGATACCTGTTAGTTCAATTTTACTTATTAGAATAGGTTTTATGATGAGGAATGGAATTTTAGACATTGGGTTGGACTGTCGACTGATACCACATTGAACTTCAAATGCTAACTTTAAATCCCTATTAAATCTGATTTTAAATTGATCTTTTAAGTGTCTTGATTGATCCTACATGTGTAATGGTTCATGTTAGATAGGTTTTACATGATAGATTAAGTTTTGGAATCATTAATGGGACTGTTATGAATGTGACTGATACATTAGTGAATGATTCATTTTCCAGTTAAGCTGAGAATTGATTTCTATTTCCTTTCCTTGAACTAATTTAAATGCTTATTAGCCTGTTGATTCAATATAGTTAGTTATTTCACTGTATTGATTCAATGGGGATTCAAATTGATTGGAAATTATTATTTGACCTGTCAAAGGAGTTTTAAACCTGAGAACAGGTTCAGTTGGATAGTGAACTGTCTTGATTTTCTTATTAAAACTGTCACTATGATTACACATATGACACTGTCACATGAGTACTTAGACCTGGGAATAGATTCAATGGGTTGATATGAAATGTCAAGAGGAAATTTAGGTTTTGTTAGTAAACTGTCATTATATTTTCCTTAGAACCTGAGACTAGGATTCATATTGCTGTTTGTTAAATGCTTAAATGCCATGTTTCCTTTACTGATTTTGCAATGATTCACTTGTTAGCACTAAACTGTCATGAGGGAATTGAGTCTTGTATTGAACTGTTAGCTAATCTCAGTTAACTCATGTATACATACACTTTAATTCCATTGTATCACACACCTTGCCACATTCCTAAATCCTATTGACATTCATATGGCACTCACTACACTATATAACACTCTATGTATATGGTTCACTGTTTTCCTATTCCTCATATACACACTCTCATGAAACCCTCACACACACACACAGGAATACATGCCACATGCCAACACACAAGTACACAAACACCTCACATGATTTCCCTCTACCTATCACTCTTGGTATACACACATATATATATGTATGTGATGCATATATTATATTGTAGCCTATATATTTATAATGTGTGTTATTATATTAATGTAGATATATTAATATATGGGTATATGTGAATATGTGGTTTGGTATAGGCATGATATAGCCTATGGCTCATTGCCTATGGTTATGGCTTGAATGTCAGTATAGGGTGTAGTTGGCTTGTATAGCCTAGAAATGGTGTGTGCATGCTAGAATAGGCTAGTTAGGCCTAGTGAGACTTATTTGACTTAGGTTTGACTTAGTTGACCTAGTTTGACTAGTCTAGTTGACCAGAGTTGACCAAGAGTTGACTTTGGTCTAGATTGACCTAGATTCATATAGAATGCATTATAGCAGTCTGATATATCATTTTAGACTCATAGTGACTTGTACTGTTCTATAGGAGACAGATACCACTCATCGGATAGTAGATACTCTACAGATACTCAGGATACAGGCGAGTACATTCTCTGATCATTTCATAAAATGCTTAGGAGTATATTTCCTGCTTTAGACTACTTTACATGATGCTGACACGTTGGAAACACGGATTAGTACTATATGGATCTGGTCGTGCAATGTTATCCCCTTAGCGGATACATCGGGTATTCGTGTTCGTGTACTTTATCGTGAGTATCGTGTACTCCTTGTATTCGTGACATTCGTGTACAAATCGTGTAAAATCGTGTATACTCATGTGCTTACATGATCTTCGTGTACGACTATACTTCGAGTACAATAACATAACTTGGCTAAATCCTTGTGTATTGATTAGGGCGGGGGAGTAGAAGTGGTTATGTAATAAATCCAGTAAATTACTCGTGTATAATCTCTGTAGATTACTCGTGTACAACATCGTGCCGTTTACATAACCGTCTTGTACTCTGAATCACTAGCACTGTTAGTTTTCTATATATTTTAGCTATTTAATTACAGTCTCTCTCTTTTTTTATCATGTTATTCTTTCAGTTTCCTGTATCTTACTCTCTAGCATGTTTATATTTTCTAACCTGTTATGATTTGTTGAGATGTACTGTGCTCGCTCCTGTCCTGACTGGACCTGTTGAAAATATTACAGAGGACGAGGCTGAGGCGTTCTGCCCTACTTATTACGTGCGACCTTAGAGGATTGCTGTGACCTGGACCAGCAGCAGGACCCACTAGCAGTGGATGACACTCCCCTAGATTAGGATGTTCTTCATTATCTTTTCTGGATTACTTTATTGAGATTCTGAGATGTTATTTGGGATATGTATTTATTTAGACACTTAGACTTATCTGGATTGTATTCTCTATGGATTTCATTCTGTTCTTATCTATCTATCTATCTTTTATCATGCTCTACCTTAGATGTGATTGAGACTGTATTGCTATGTCACCTCCATTCGGAGTGTATATACTGTACATGTACCTTTATATTGTTAGATGTTGACCTATGACAGCGTTCTACCGCCGACACTACGGCATAGGCTGGACGTACCCACGTCTCGTGCCCTTACTCTAGGGTGCGGATCATGACACTTTTCTAACTATAAGCAAGCTATACAATTCTTACAAGCACGTCTAACCCTCATAAATCCTTCCTACACAGTGATATCGAAGTTGATTTAAAACAATAGTTAGTTCTAATAACCTTGACATAATATAACCCTATTGGTCACCTTTTAGTCTTGGTTTCTAATACATCATTTTAAGGCAAGTCTCAATAATTATAGAGATGGCTGTCTAATCTACCTCAAATCTACCTTCTCATATTCTATACCGCTAGATCACATATCACTCTAATATTATCGACCTTTAAGATAATCTTTCTAGATTAGATCCTTTAAGCTAATATCTAAGAAATTTCCTCTATGTAAAATTCCTCAAACTCCAGTACATTATGACTCCAATAAAAAGTTCTTATCTAGTCAGGAACATCACGCTTCATCAAATCGTTGTTATCCTGAAGTGATCCTCGGGCTTTACTTGTTATTGTCCTTTAAGTTGGCACTCCTAGTTTGATTAGTAACTGTAACCAAATCTAAAAATCCAACTGCGTCTTCCTTTAAGTGGTATTCTTACTCGCTTCAATCTTTATGATCGAGGAACCTTCCGTATTTTCCTAATCAATCCATGTAAATTATGTAAACTTCTATTAAGACTCTATCTAGCTATAAGCAAAGATAACATGACTTGATCTAATGGTCTCTCGTGAGGGTTAAGTCCTCTAATGCACTATATTCTAAAGTTCAATTTAGGAAAATGTCTATAAGTTCTAGCCACCTTAGCTACTTATCTAGTCCCATCAAACATGGCTTCCTATATTCTCCAAGTGAGAATTCTACAACATAAGTTGCCTCTCTTACTTATTCGATCCATCTAATATAGGTGTCTATCTCAACCCATCTCGTCCTTAAATAGTTATCTGCAAAAATATTCTATCCATCTTACCCCTATTACACACTAGAATTGCAACAGTTCGTCAAGCATATATATTCGTCTTTCCAAAATAGAAAAAGATGTGAATTTGGCACAAGGAGTTCAAAAGAGGTTTGTTTGATTACAAACACGAGGTTCAAGGGTGATATGAGGCAAAGAAATTTTAATAGCAGTTGTGGATTGAGATCCTAATACATTATCATAGTGCAGGCTCGTCCGGTACAATAATGTAACCGAAACGATATGCTTTGACTTGCATGGGCCACCACAAAAATAAGTAATGCCCCAGTCCCAAAATACATAGGACCATGATACGTAAAAATGGCAGCTACATATCAAGAGGACTCCAGCCCAACTCGAATACATATAAGTTGTATAGTAACAACCAACTATCTATGCTAATCAATAATATCTCGAAGTCTTAATCCACAGTAATATATAATACAAGAATGAATAAGATATAACATAGTGTGCACCCCATGCTACATCTGTCTGAATAGACTTGAAAGAGTAACTTGAGTCTACAAATACTAGGCTAACAAGCATAATATAAATAAATAATGATGAATAATGTAACCTTAAGAGATACCTGAAACACTAAATATCAACCATTATGATCAGCAACCAACTCCGCTCAGTCAAATACCTAGAGAGATCAACAGGTCCCTAGGTAACATAGCAAGGTACATAATATACAAATGTAACTACCTAAATCTTAGAGAAGGATATTTTTTCAATTCCTATTATATAAATATATTGCCTAATTATTTATTTTATATTATGTATATTTATTTATTAATATTGTATTAGTTATTATGGTTAGTGACTAGCCTATTTGTTAGACTTGCGTTAGTAAACCGGTAGCCTAGACACTTAACTAGAGTCCAATAATTAGCATAACATGACTCATGAACCAACTTGTTTGATTAGGCTCAATTAGACTTATTAGTATTGACCAATTGATTAGAATAGAGATTAAACTATTGACCGAAATAGTTCCAAACCTTTCCATGTAATTAATTAGCCTTCATGACAACTAAACGGACATTATGGACATTTTCCATAGGCATATTAAAGCTCTTTATGGTTTGTTATATTTCTTATATAAACACCTCATTTGGTTCATTAATTAGCCTCTCCAAACCCTAATTTGTCACTTCTCATTCGTTTCTCCATTTGAGAAGAAGACCCAACCTCTACCATTCCCAAATTGATTTCCAACCCATTCCTATTGCCATTTCAAGGAAGCTTGAGCTTGGATTAGCAAGGATGAAGCATTGGAAGGAGAGAAGCTTGACGGAGGTGTCCATTCTTGAGGATTGTGTCCACTAGTGCCATTGCATTGAAAATCCATTTTTTAAAAGGTAAAATCTGAGATTAACCCTTGTACTTGATTCTAATTAGTGTAGTTAGTCACTTAGAAACCACACATGCATTAGGACTACCCATGGAGAGAAGGTTGGGCTTTATTGGACCCATTTGGAGACTTTTACATAGGTTTTTTATGCCATTTTGGAGGAATTTCGAGAATGATACACCAAGTGTTTGTCATTAGGTTTATTAGAACTATTTAGTTGTGTATGTCTAGATTCGTATCCATGAATAGGTACGTGTAGTTCGTATCATGATACAGTAGGACACAAGGTCAATTTGGGGAGTTTTGGCCTCCGACACTTGTGGTGCACATGTCCGAATGCACGTGACACTTGACACTAGCCTTACCATGCCATAATTATGTTCTAATGTATATTTTAGACTTGCCTATGAAGTTTGGTAGGATTCGGACAAGGTTTGGTAGAGTATCTTGGGCGTATCGCAAGCTTGTGCACCAAGTGTTTGATACGTGTCCGATAGGAATTTTTGTGTCATTTTCGAGTCGAGATTGGGTACATGTGTCCTAAATAGGATACGTGGTGTTGTGTCATGGTATCTCATGATACACATGGTTAGAATTGGATATAGGAGGTGTATAGGGAGTGTGATAAGGTGTATGCATATATGGGATACACAAGATTGTGTCATAAGTGTGTTAGCCAATAGATAGGTTGATGGTGGAGAGATGCATGTGTGGCATTGTGTGTAGAGGAGAAACTTTTGATAATGTGTGTGTGCATGTTGATGGATACATGAGTAGGTAGCTTAGTAAATAGATAGTTAGCTTGATAGATACCTAAGTGATTAGATACATATAGCTAGTTATATGGATAGTTAGATAGATGGTTACATAGCTAGATATGTAGGGAGTTTGGTAACTATTGAGTAGACAGTTAGTATCATGCTTTAGAGTATAGCAACAAGAGAAGTATTTGCTACAGAAATTGGAAAAGTAGGTAGCAGCAGTACATATGTTTGTACAACAATAGCAAGTACAGGAAGTTCAAGCAGTTAAAGCATACTGCAGTTACAGCTTGGGCATTAGCAGAATAGGGTGCTAAGCAGCAATGCAATTTTGGACATAATAGGGTAGCAACAATATGTGTTTATTGCATGGGAATTTGGATTACAACAGGTTATGGGGTGTGCGTGTGTGTCAGTTGTTTGTTGTGAAGATAGGGTAAAAACTGTGCATTAGAAAGAAGAGCAGGCATTGACAACAACAGTTCAGTAGGTTGTAGGTGTGGGTATGTATTGTGAGTATCCTAGTATCTAAATGTGTTGGAAATAGGAGAAGTGTGTAGGTATGGGTTAGACTAGTAGCATAGGTGATATAGGATGGGTAGGTTTGGATATAATGGATAATGGGATATGAATATCAGTTTTGGGTACACAGATGTTAGAAGAGGCATGAAAAAGCTTTGAATACCTGTGCAGTGATTGGTAGGCCTGTGCAACGAGGAGAGGGAGTGATAGGCAACAACAATTAGGGTTTAAGTGCAGAACAACAAGTGTATTTCTGTGAACTTGCAATAGCAGTAGGAACTGTCAGTAAATAGGGGGAAGGGGAGTTAGCCAAGACACCTTGTAAACCCCCTGAATTTTTTGTTGAATAATTTTATTATTTATTTCTTGATATTGACCTTATATTTTACGTTATATTTCCAATTTGAATTAATTTTTGAGTATGTGTACATATATAGTAAACTATATATTTTAATATATAAAGAGCTTAAAAGTAGATATATGTGTTTAAATCTTTTTATTTATAAATTTGTATTTGGTTATATTTTAGGTATGTATTAATTATTTGCATAAAAGAATTATATATATGTTTTTTACGAATAAATATAGTTGTTAATGCTAAGATTAAATATATGCTATATATATTTAGATGTATTAAAATTTTATGTTTGGCAATATTTTAGAGACACTATATGTAAACTTTTGAGTTTTAATAGAAATTAATTTTGTAAAGAAAAAGAGAGGAAAAAAACAAAAAAACCCAAATGAACAGTACACACACTATTCATTTGTCCCTAAGCACAGACCCATCTCTCTACCCGCTCACTCTTTTCATATTTCTCGATAAAATATATACACAAGAAAACATCGAAACCCTATTCTAGAATCCCTAACCCACGTCGCCCTAGGCCGCCTGCCACCATCCCGCCACCATACGAACGCCGCACGGCCCCTGGACCACTGTTGGGCGGCCATGGCGGCATCGAAGATAGCCAGACCGCCCAAACAGGGCACAACCACAGTAGCATCAGCCGCAAGTAATGCAGCAATGTTCGCATCGGGATTCTAGCCTTTTTCGATTCATCATTTTGTAAACCGTTTACACAGGTGTATTCTTAACCTATACGTCTTCGAAACCCATCTTGTAGAATTTATTAATTTTACATGTACTTATCGCGAATCGAGATCCAAAAATTGAGAAAAACTCGATTTCTAGACATTAGAAACTGTCATATCGGCCCTACTTTGAGGTTCGATTACTATCAAACCAAAGACCGGTTTTGAAATCCACTTAATCAGAATCGAAGCCAACCTATATGACTATAATTTCCTATTTTTATTTTTTATTTTGGCTTATTATATTCTGTTCTAAATTAGTTCCAAATTTGAGAAAAAGCTATCTTTAAAATATAGAAAAACCCCGATACGGAGTCCGTTCCCACAATTCAGGCGACTTGGTCAAGAACCACTTGCATCGAAAGGTGTGTAAGGACTTCGTGCATGTGTAGGATTTGATAGAAGTCGAATTGGTCGCATGTGCGCGACAAATTCGATGCGTATCCGTCAAATTTTTCCGTATTGGTAATTTTCTAATTTAGCCAATTACTTTGTGCATACTGATCATCTCAAGACGAAACCTGTGCCATCAGGACTGTGTTATTTTTCTGGTCCTGTGAGCCAAGTTTGGTCCGATTCTGAGAAGGTCGACCGGAGCGCTATTTTGGCGGGACCGTGACCCGATCCAACAGAAGAATTTGTGTACGATCCACTAGAATCAAACTTTGGATATACGGTTGGATTCGTATCATCAAATTAGACGAGTAGACATATAGTTTGATGACTTTAGAGACCATAGGTACTGGCACGCTTTTCGGTGCTAAGCGGGGTCCAACGGCGGATATTATTTTGACCCGAAATTACGGTTTTGCCTCCGTATCCAGAATTGGACTTTTGGGCAAGCATTTTTAGAATTTTTATGCCAAAAATGTTCGTGATGTTTGTTTCAGCATCCAGAGACAATTGCAGGAGTTGACTTTCGTGGCACACTAAGGGGTTGAGTATTATTAGTTTGCGTGCTACCCTAGCCGATTAGACGATTCTGAACGCAATGGTACTATTTGTTTCACCAGCTAAGGATCTCAGGAGAGTATATTTATTGTTTGTTTTTAATATTGTTAATTCCTATATCGCACTGTTCAGTTATATCATACTTGATTCTTGACACGCTTATCACACGATGGCATCTCATATTTCCTGTACGTGTCATGTTGTTTCTCTCTTGTACTTGGTATTGGGACGGGAAAGAACTAAATAGATATGTGAACAAACCTTAGCCCATATTTTATTTTCTGCACAGTAGACCTTGTAGACCTTGTTAAATAAAGTAGACCTTGATAATTAACTTAGACCTTGTGGTGTAACTACTCTAGACAGATCACATATCGAAAGAGTACTTCAAAACACATATATTGTTATATTCTCATGTTCTACTCGTTACACGCTTTCCTGCCAGGTATTCTTCATATTTTTTGTTATTTTTTGGATATTCTTACCATGTATTTCACGGCTAATCATTGTCTTATAGTCGTTAACATATACTTGAAACTGCATTCAATAATTTGTACTCGTTCCATTCCTGACTGGAAACTAACATTTTTCAGATAGTCGCCTGCTACGATATGTTTGGTCCATTGGGGAGACATGGGTATATGCGGAGGCCTAGAGACTAGTTAGATAGATGAGTATTTATCTAGTTGTCTTTTTATAACTTTGTGAGACATTGTACTTTGTATTCAAATGTAAACTTGTGAAAATTGTAATTGATTTAGTTTTGTGAATGAGCAAATAAAATATTTATTTTATGTGATTTTGAGCATTGTGGCTAGACATCGTTCGACGATCGACACAGCGGCATAGGCTGATTTGGACATGCACTCGTATCCCGAAAAGCGGATGCGGGTCGTGACACACCTGTACACTGGTCGAGGAATAACGTCAGTCACTGCTGTGTTCAGAGCATTAAGCAAGGGGAACTTAGCCCCCCTGTACATTATATATTTGCTTGTACCTGTACAAATGTGCACTATACAGGAACAGTAGGGGTTCCTATGAGTAGGGACTTGACAGTAGAGTGTTGTGTGTGTGAGTGAGTGTTTGTGATAGAGTAGTGTTTGAGTGTGTGCTTGTGATAGAGGGTTGAGTCATTAGGTAGTTTGATAGATACTATAGAGTGGTAGCTAAATGGTTGCTAGATGGCTATGTGTGGAGAGTGATACAAGGGGGGAGTATATAATAGTAGTAGGCTACTGATTGGACAGGGTCCTATGTGTAGGACCTGTGCACAAGAGTTAGGAGCAGTAGGAAAGAAGCGGGGTGCAGGTATTGTTTGCACATTAGTGAATGTAGGGCAGTTGTGCCTATGCAGCAACAGTGTAGGGGTAGTTCAATAGAGAAGAAAATAGTAGCAGTGGCAGCAAGCAATAACTTGATATGTGTATAGCAATAGCATTTGGTGGATGTAGCATAGGACAGTAGGTGCAATGGCACCTCTAGGCAGCAGGTGGCTAGTGTGTACAGCAGTGAGTAGTTACCTGTTGTGCCTAGACAACAGATTAGGCATGGTTCCATATATGTGTAGGATGGGCATGAGGGTATAGATTGTGTGTGTGTGTGTAATGTGAGGGCATTGGTATCATTGAGTATAAAGTTAACAGGTTAGATTAATGGAATAGGTAATTGGTTGTGTAGACAGTGGTATAGGTAATGTATAAGTGAGCTCATTAGGTTAGGCTTTAGGATATTAAGTGATGAAGAATTGAGTATTGAGTTTACCCTGTAATAAGGAATTAGGTAGTAGGAGCATAGGTAAATTGGTCTTACCTATGAGATGGGGTAAGTAAAGGTAAAGAAATAAGATTTTGTGACAGTGTATTTGGATAATAATTTAGGATGTTGCTAAATAAGTCTAGGGGTATACTAGATAGGTAGATACATAGGGTATTGCCTAGCATTGACTAGAATAACATGGTATGGCAAGGTATGGACCTAAAAACCTAGGTATGGGCTAGTTTGACCTACTTTAGCAAATTATTGATCTAGTCAATATTTCATGATTTAGATATTCTTACCGTGTTTGTGAAACTCTCGTTACACGTAATTGGTATTCTATAGATTTATTTCATTATTACTCGTAATTTGTGTCTTATCGTGATTGTCATGAATCGTGCATCTTACCTACGTGAATTAAATCCATGAATGCTAGTGTCGGACAGGAAAATATCTCAGTAGACGTGTGAACACCCTATCTATTCTATGTGTCTAATTGTGTAGATAGAAATCAAACATATCACGTGTAATTTGCCGTATCGTGTGGATAGCAGTCACTCATCTTACATGTCATTTGCCGTATCGTGTGGATAGCAATCGCACATTATCGTATGCGATTTGCCGTATTACCCGTGCCATTCACATGTCGAACATGGTATTTCAATAACACTTAGTAGTTAGGAATTGATATTGTTATTTATTTGTTCACATCATATTACCTATTTTTCTCATTATTATTATTTTGCATGTTTTCCATTAAACTGTTAGTTAGTCTTACATGCTCACTTGATTACTCTATTTTTGTATATTCTAACTCTTGTTTTATAGTCACTATCATGTTATGAAATATTTATCTGTGTTTGTACTTGCTCCAATCCTGACTGGATATATATTTTTACCAGATAATTTAGATGACAGTTTCCCTACCTACTATGGCCCACAGGATGTAGTAGGTGTAGACTAGGAGATACCGATCCAGGAGGATTTAGCTCCAGCTAAGGAGGCTTTAGTAGCGACTCAGTAAGATTATGTTTTGTTCTGGATATATCTGCAGCATGACTCTCGGGCTGTTATTATTATAGTCTTGTATTAAGATAGTGACACTTAAACTCTCCTAGACTTGTGTTATGTTATGATAAATTTTCTCTGGATATTTCATATCATGTTTTATATTTGTTACCATGTTATTTATCTTTCTTTAGTCATTGTGATTAAGTATGAGTATATCATTATTTTGTCCTCCGATTGGTGTTGAGATATCTTGACAGGTTAAGATATATATAGATATATATATATATATATATATATATATATATATATATATATATATATATATATATATATATATATATATATATATATATATATATATATATATTGCTAGTTAGCTCAGTAGACCTAAACAGTTCTACCGTTGATGTTGTGGCGTAGGCTGGGCGTCGTCTCGCACTCGTGCCTTATATCGGGTGTGGGTTGTTGCATTTTTATGGTGGCCCATGCTGATCAGGCTTCGCAATTTATGGGATGTCGTGGTAGTGCAACGACGTAGTTGTACTACTGCGAGCCTACAATAGAATATAGGAAACATGTATTAGGATGAAAGAATATTCAACCACAATTAGGATTCCTTGAGAGATTTCTGTGACGACCCCTGAGAATCTTACTATAAACTCTATCTCGGAGTCTATTCCTACTTGTCTCCATCTACTCTTCCTTGTTCGTAGCTGAATTTCATTCTTTGTGATTGTTGTTGAATTTCATTCTTGGAGTTCGTTGTCGACTTTAATTTTGTATCAGATGAATTTTATGGACTAAGTTAAGGTATATTCTGATGACATATTTGATGAGGACAGTTGTGAAAGTAAATGTCTGCTTTGGTTATGGAGTCTAGAGTTTATCGCAGCCATACTAGCTAGCATGGCGAAGACATAGAGCCTGATTTTGGATATATTTATCTAGGTTATGGAATTTCGAGTTTCTTGCAGCCATACCGGTTGGCGTAGTAAGAATTCTAGATAACATGATTATAGAAGTATATACCTCAGTCATGGACTCTATTATTTATCGCAGCTATGTTTATTGGTGTAGCGAGGATTCTGGGTAACATGATTTCGGATAGACGTACGATTATCAGATTATATCTTAAATTGGTTTTTAACATATTATCTCTATTTTTTTCCACTCTTATTTGTTTGGTAGCTTACAGATAGGTTGTCTTTGATTATCAGTGTTGGTTGTTAGGAATATAGCTTGTGGGTTTGTAAGTGGTTCCTGGTTGGACATATGAACTATAAACATCAATCAAGATAATGACTCATAGTATAGTACCTTTGTAACAATAGTTATATGATGGGTATCAGTATAGCTAGTATTAGTACCAATGGTAAAAGGGAGAGTAGAGCGTCAGTTGTGATTCCAGGAGTTGATATCAGTATCATCATGCACATTTTATATATATGCATCAATGTAGGATTAAGTATCATGTGAGTGCGGAGTGTTTTAGGAAATTTGAATTTGATAGGATAACTAAAGGGATAGCAGTTATGGATGTATCATAATAGGCAATATGGTATAGTTAGGTACCTGAAATCTTGAGGATGTGTTTGTGCTTTGATAAGAGATTGTTATTTATTCAGTAAAAGAGAATGAGTCCAGGACATAGTACATAGAGGTAGCAACAGAACTGCAGTAACGTGCAGAGGATGAGTGAATTGCAGGATATAGAGGCAGGTTTTGTAGGGAGAAGGGGGTCTGAGCATTTGTGATAGCAGTAGAGTGTCAAAATGGTAGGCTAGTACCTAGTTGGTAGTCTGGGTTATTTAGTACATGTGTCAGATATTGTTGAGAGTTGGTATCTGCCGCCAGGGGTGCCTAGGAAGTGCGAGTATTCAGGTGTATCAATTTTGAGATGAATTGCTTATGCTGGATATTATATGTCAGGATAAGGTCAGTGAGTGTTTCTATGGATAATATATCAGTTATGAGTATCAAGACAAAGTTGGGGTGAGGCATGTAAGCGAGTATCAGAGAGAGTAGGAGTGTAAATGTTCAGGACAAAGAGAGGAGAAGTAACTTATATGAGATTTAGTTCCAATGAGTTTGGAGGCTTTTACTACCATTTTAGAGTGCAGGGATGATTATGAACCAGAGAATAACATGATGTATGGAATGATACTCGTACGATAGCAGTGTCAAGGGTATAGTATCTTGGAGGGTAGGAGTATTATACATAGTTATATTACCGAGGTCCGGATAAGTACTCTAGGGTGATTGTTAAATGCCAACATATTGGTTAGTACTAGGATACCAAGATAGGAGGAGTAAACCTCTAGTATCAGAAGTATTCAAGATAGGAGTAACCTAGTGGTGGATGAAATAAAGATAGGCCAGATCCTTGAAGTACCTTAGTAAGAGTATATCCCGTGAGTTTCAAGCATAGGAGTTAGTGCCATGTGATAAAAAGAGTCAAAAATTCAGGAAGGTATCCTACAAATAGTAACTTAGAAGTCTTATTATAACATCCTTAGTAGTACGTGCTATTGAGTTAAGAATGTCCAAGGCCTAGGACCATAGTAAATCATTAGTATATAGGAGGGTGACCCTTGGTATTAAGTATTCTAGTTAGATTAATGTGAATGAATAACTGGAGTATCAGATATAGGTAAGGAGTCTAGCTAGGCCACCCGTGGCACCGTAAATTGTCCCACACCAGCATAGGGAGACACCCATTAGGGAAGGGCATTTGCGATAACGGTCGAGAAGGCCGATGCTGCAGGTGATGGGTTAATATGTCTCGTTTGTTTCTATTCTATTCTTTCATTCCTGCTTGAGTGTTTTAGTACCGTATAGTTTTCTTGTGCCTTGTGATATAGTTGGTTAGTGCAGTCCGTAGAAAATCCTGATTGAGACTGCAATACCATGACAAGTAATACCATAACCATGCATGTTATTTTATAGGATTGTATGTTGTATGATTTTAGGTAGGACCTTCATGGATCATGATTATTTGGTTGACCATAGAAAAACGTTGATGAATAGGTTATGACTAACCAAGAGAGAGAGAGAGAGAGAGGAGCGAGGTGCTAAATTTCAAAGAAGAAATTTTTCTAAGGGGATAGGATTGTAACTACCTAAATCTGGAAGAAGAGTATTTTTGTCAATTCCTATTATATAAATATAGTGCCTAATTATTATTTTTATATTGTGTATATTTATTTATTAATTTTGTGTTAGTCATTACGGTTGGTACTAGCCTATTTGTTAGACTTGTGTTAGTGAACCGGTTAGCCTAGACACTTGACTAGAGCCTAGTAATTAGCACGACATGACTCATGAACCAACTCATTTGATTAGGCTCAATTAGACTCATTAGTCATGACCAATTAATTAGAATAGAGATTAGATATTGACCGAAATAGGTCCAAACCCTTCCATGCAGTTAATTAGCCTTTATGACAACTAAAGAGGGGCATTATGGACATTTTTCATAGGCATATTAGGGCTCTTTATGGCTGGTTATTTCATATATAAACCCCTAATTTGGTTCATTAATTAGCCTCCATAAACCCTATTTGTCTCTTCTCATTTATTTCTCCATTTGAGAAGAAGACCTAACCTCTACCATTCCCAAATTGATTCCCAACCCATTCTTATTGCCATCTCAAGGAAACTTGAGCTTGGATTAGCAAGGAGGAAGCATTGGAAGGAGGAAAGCTTGAAGGAGGTGTCTATTCTTGAGGATTGTGTCCACTGGTGCCATTGCATTGGAAATCCATTTCCCAATAGGTAAAATATGATATTAACCCTTGTATTTGATTCTAATTAGTGTAGTTAGTTATTTAGAAACCACCCATGCATTAGGATTACCTATAGAGAGAAGCTTGGGCTTCCTTGGACCTATTTAGAGACTTTTACATAAGTTTTGTACCATTTTTGGAGGAATTTCGAGAATAGTACACCAAGTTGTAATGCCCAGTCCCAAAATACGTAGGACCAGGAGTATGATACATGCCAACAATACTTCACCAATGGGTCAAATCTCATAACAAGCCTATTAGCGAAATGCTTAAGCTGTAAGTCATGATAACAAACCAGAATATAACTCAAGTCATAGGTACATAGCTAATCTCATCCACATAGAAAATAATAGACACAAGATATCAAAGTCCAAAATATAATAATAAAAAAGATTTGTCTAACAGGAAATAAAATAATAACTGTGTGGGTAAGATATCCCGAAACCACAGTATTCAGGAAATAAAAATAATCATCAACTACAACTCTGTGAAAGGAAATAGAATATCAAGTTTAAAATAAAGAAATAATATGGATCAAGAGAAGTCCTCTGGCACTATCTCGTCCTCCTGTGAAGGTACACCAACTGTCTCGACTCCGGAACTGTAAACCTCCGGGTAGCCCTCATCTCTAACTAAGCCTAGAGAGATCACCAGGTTCTCAGGAGACTAGCAAGATACATAAAAACATGCCTACTATGACAGTATAACATGCGTGAAAAGCAAAAATGGCACAAGAAACAATCAATAATAAGGAATAAGGGTAAGTGGCATGCTGTCGAGGATGGTGCTATCAAGCGTGACTATAAGTAAATTAGGGTAACCGCAGACCGATGGAGCTCAAAGTCCTATAGTCAGTAGGCCAATGGGGACTCTCCAACTATAGTATGTCTCATTCGCACTCGATGGGAGCTCACGAACGAGGTGGTCAGGTATAGTCAACATCAAATAACAGGTCAGGTCAAGTCAAAACAATCATGATTAGGTCCTATCAATCGAGTACATGTAATTGGATCAAGTCAGGTCAAGTTCAAGTCCAAGTGATAATCAAGTCAACACACTAGACATTAAAGTCTAAACTAGCATAGTGAAGCATAGATCCGGTAGATGATATGGAAAAGAAAATGTAGCATATAAGAAAACATGTAAAGAGAATATCATGAGTATGTACAATAGTCATGTGGTAAAATAGGAAAGAAATAAACATGAACAAGAATAACTGGAAACAATATGCATAATACTATATAAGTTCGACAGGTATACTTGCCTGGTGCAGAACCGTCAACATCCAAATAAGCAAATAGTTTAATCTGTAAGCCATGAAAGCTGAACTTCCGCATCTCCCTGGATGTTGAAACAGACAACACCAACGTGTTTGACATAAGAAAAATGCCTAAGTTTGACTACTCATAAGTCCAATTATGGACACATGGGGTACACTGTAATATCGGGCCAAAATAGTGTCTACCGTTGGACCCATTTTGCACCAAAAAATGTGCCAGAGCCTATGGTCTCTAAAGTCAACAAAGTATATACCTAAGAGTCCATTTTCTAATATGAACTCAATGATATGTCCAAATTTGGAATCCAATGAGCCATGCACAAAATCGCCCATTGAGTCGAGTTGTGGGCACGCCAAAATAGCATTCCGGTCGACATTCTCATAATCGGACCAAATTTGGCTCACATGACCAAAAAAATGATACGAGTCTATTTCCACAAATTTTGTCATGAGGTGACGAACGTACACAAAGTAATTGGATAATTTGTAAAGAGGCCGATACGGGGTATCTCGATTGATACGTCTCGATTTCGTCGCACACACACAACGAAATCGAGTTCCGTAGAATCCTACACGTCTGCAAAGTCGATACACATTTTGATACTTTCGATTCATGACCACGTCGTCCGATTTGTTGGGGCGTATGTTGTATCAGTAATTTCCAAAGTTTAGAAACAATCAATTTTTCTCAGTTTTGGAAATCGGATTACTCGTCATAAACAATGAAATCGGAAACAAAAAGGTTCTAGAGCCATATAGGTTATCTAAAAGTTTTTTCAATTATTTTCCCCGAACTGTTACAATGAATCGCCTTCCAACATGGGTGTTTGGACTGATTTATGTCCTATTTTTGAACAGATTTTTCGATGAATTTTTATCGAGTTTCTAGATAGGGTGGTTACATACAACGAAATCTACTTACTGGGATTCCTGGAGGGTTATATTGTCTCTCCGTAGAAATTTATAGATTCAAAATTCATGGAGTATATACGAAGAAAAATCATGTCGAAAGAGGGTACCTAGCTGCCTATGATATAGCTGCTGCTGTCGGTGATGCCCTTGTTTCTGCATGCGGCGGCCGACTCCGGCGTGCATCCGGCGGCGTGCGGTGGCACAGGGAGGTCGCGTGGAGGCAGGAGTTGCTGTGCGAGGTCGGGAAGGGTGGCACTAGGTTTGTTCGAGAGATTTTCTTCTCTCTTTCTCTCGACATATATATATAATATATATATATATATAATATATATATATATATATATATATATATATCTATATATATATATATATATATATATATATATATATATACACATACGTACCAGCACGTGCGGGCTCAGTTAAATCGTGTCTCCCCACACATGATTTTTAGCCGATCGTCATATCGCTTCGAACTCTACGTGTGGATCTTGTCCGTACTGACTTTTTCATCATCGCCCCATAGGTATGCCGCGCACACTCCGTGCGCTCCTGAGCCTCACGGGACGACCGACGTCTTTCGACGCAGGTTACTCAACGCCACGCTTTGCCTACGATGCCGAAGGCACCCCCGACGTCTTCACGATGCCTACGACAGTCGATGTCCAGCCACCCGTTCTATGTGCACGCCGCACTTACGACGTCTTTTCGACGCCTACTGGGCACCGCATGATGGGTCGTGTGGTCGGCCGTCGTTTATACCTGGTAGAATGGTGTCGGTCCTCGACCGCCCACGCGGCGCCCCTAGCCGTTGAGTTTTCATGCACGGGCGCCATATTATGTCCTACGCCAGCTCAGTCGTGGCCATTTTTCGTCAGTCCTCCAACGTTGTGGATGTCCCGCATCGCACCGGCCAGGCTCATCATCGCCATATATATATATATATATATATATATATATATATATATATATATATATATATATATATATATATATATATATATATATATATATGAAGGGTATTTGGTTCTTATAGGGCTCGGGTTGGGGATTATGATTGGGTTTAGGTATTCAAATCTTTGGAAGATTTGACATAGATTTGCTGAAGATTCAAATATTTTCCCCTCACAGCAGTCGGGTTCCTTTTCCCCTGCTCATGCATGTGGGAATCCTTAACTGGGGTAACAGGGGTGTTATATATATATATATATATATATATATAAACCAAACTTAATTGAGATAAAAGGTTCATCAATTACAAGATATTGCTCTATCCAATTCCACTATGCTGCAAAGTAGTCGGAATAGACGGATGATGCTTGCAACGCCTCATAGCTTTCCCAATTTGTCGATGAATCTCATGAACTAGCTAGTCCACTGAATAAGTATACTCTTCATAGCGCCATTTATTCATGTTTTTCCAAACAACCCAGCACCCGCCGCAACTACAATCTCCTTAAGGTGAATGTTCGGCCTCCTCCACCATATTGCAAATTCCGAACTCCTTGAGGTGATTTGAAACTCATCTTTAAATTTGCGCCACACTTGATCCACCAATTCTCCATCTTTAAAAATATGTTGCGCAGTCTCCACACTTGGGGCAATGCAGCAGTGGCATTTCGAGACTAAATGATAACCCATAGCTTGGATATTGTCATCAGTTGGAAATTTGTTATGAAGTAGTCGCCAAAGTAAAACCGACCACTTATAAGGAATGCATGTGCTCCATATGTGTTTAAATTCAGAACGGACAGGATATGGTACGCGCGTTACCTTCCAAGCAGAAGCAACTGAGAACTTCCCTGTAGACGTAGGCGACCAAGTCCAGTCACCAGAATCCAGAGAGATGATGTGTGATTTGCCAGCTCCCTTTCTTGTATCAGCCGCTTCCAAACATGGGAGCATTTCTGTGGAGTCCCTGCCGAATCCAGATCCTGAAATTTGCAGTATCTTGCTTTTATAAATTGCTGCCACAGCCCATCTTGAGTCTTCAATTTCCACCATAGTTTGACAGTGAAAACGTCCATTGTGTCTGTTAACGCTCTCATACCCAACCCTGCTTCCTCGATCGGCCTTACCATAGTACTCCAACTTGCCCAGATGTGCTTTTGAAGTCCATCATGAGTACCCCAGAAGAAACGAACAAACAGTCTTTCCAAACTGTTCAGGACGGCCTTGGGAGGATTACAAGCCGCAATGGTGTACATTGGAATAGAAAGCAATACAGACTTTAATAAAGTCAACTTCCCGCCATAAGACAGAATTTTTTGTTGCCAACCTTCCAAGCGCCCTCTTATTTTAGCAATTAGATCCTCATATAGCCTTGTGGTCCGAATACCAACTGCCATAGGGCAGCCAAGGTATTTGAAAGGGGGTTGCTTAATCTCGAACCCAGTTATAGCATGAAGCTGCTCCTTATGAACAAAGGCTGGCAATGTATAAATAGAAGATTTTGAAACATTAATAGATTGGCCAGAAACTCGTTCATACCTTGTCAAGACTCCATGAAGTAATTGAACTGATCGAATGTCCCCACAGAGAATAATAAGACATCGTCCGCAAATGCTAAATGTGTGATAGCAGGACAACCACTTGGTGCATAATAGTGCTTGAAAGAAGCATTCTCCACTGTCTTGTTTAAGTTTCTGGATAACACTTCAGCTGCTATAATGAATAGGGCTGGTGATAGGGGATCCCCTTGCGTACACCTCTGAAAGCTTGAAAAAATCCTGAAAAATGCCATTTATAATAGTGGAGTACCAGACATTATTAATCAGGCAAAACACCATACTAATCCAGCCTTCAGAAAAACCAAATCTCTCATCACTTGCATCAGAAAGACCAGTCTAGATCATAAGCCTTAGCCATGTCAAGCTTAATAGCAATATTACCCCCTCTACTATCAGTGTTCATAAGACTCATCATTTCTTGAGCTAAGAGTATGTTATCGACAATCTCTCTACCCTTAACAAAACTACTTTGTTCAGGAGATATAATTCTAGGAAGTATCGGAGCAAGACGAAGAGCCAACAACTTCGAGATAATTTTGTTAAACACAGTGCATAAACTGATAGGCCGAAAATCAGGCATATACCTGGGGTTATTGTGTTTAGGTATCAATACCAAAGCTGTGCTCGTAATGGCCTTCGGCAATTCAAACCCCGCCATGAATAGAGAGATAGCTTCAGTAATATCCTCTGCAATAATCAGCCAGCATCCCAAGAAAAAACCAACTGTAAAGCCATCCGGACCCCTTGCACTGCTTGCATCCAAGCTTTTGATAGTTTGCAAAACTTCATCCTTCGTTGGTTCTGCTGTTAGGTTAACATTATCCTCCTCGGACAAGAGATGTGGAATGGCCTCCAGAAATGCAGCATCCTCTTCAACTCTAATAATTTTGTACTGCTCTTCATAGTAAGTATTAGCCACTTGTTGTATCTCCTTCAAATCAGTTTTGATGTTGACTTCCGCATCAATGATATGGTGAATGTGTAATTTACGTTGTTTGCTATTAACACACTCATGGAAATACTTTGTATTTCGATCACCTTCAATATCCATCGAAGACGTGCCTTCTGTTTCCAAAAGAATCAACATATGAGTGACGTTGCTTTAGCACTACGGTAGACCTGTCCAACTGCATTCGATTTTCCACTGTTCTATCTATCTCAAAAGCAATCTCATCAGCAAGAACTTGATCCTCTGCAACCGTAACCTCCTGGAAAATGTCACCAAATTTATTATGACTCCACTGCGATAGCGCCGAACGACAAGCAGCAAGTCGATTACACACCCGGACCAAGCTATTAACATGGTTGGTAGAAAGCCAAGCCTCTTGTACCAGCTGCATGAAACCCTCTTGTTTAGTCCAAATTAAGGAACCGAAAAGGATGCCGACCACCTTCCAGTTTGGAAGCCAGTTTGATCAGAGCGGAGCGTGATCAGACTCGGCCCTGTTTAGATGCTCCTCCTTCGACAATGGGGCAATAGCAAGAAACTCCTGAGAAACCATCATTCTATCTAACCTCGAACCCATTCTCTCCCCATATTTGGACTTAAACCATGTAAATTTACTCCCAACTATAGGAAGATCAGACAGGCCAGCAGATGTTTAGAAATTGAGAAATTCCTGGATAGATATTTGGCAAGGAAGACGTCCCCCGATCTTCTCATCTGTCCCACATATAGCATTAAAATCCCCTCCTACTGCCCAAGGAAATTGTATAGGGTCTGAATGTTAAGTAGTCTATCCCACATCTCCCGATGACCCTCCTTCTTATTATGGCCATGCACGAAAGAAACACATAACTGGAGACATGAAGAACTCATTCTTGAATGTAATAGAAACTGCCTGAGCACAAGAATCCAATAGAGAGATAGTGCAACCCGGCTTTGCTAGCACCCATATATTATCCTTCTCATTAGAATAACCCTTTTCGAAACCAAGCTTCAGCTGGTAATGAAGTAGCTTATTTTTATCAACTTTAGGCTCCAAAATAGCCAGTAATTGAACTTTGTTAACCCGGCAAATATTGTGAAGTCTTTTAAGAGCCATCTTATTTGCAACCCCCCTAATATTCCAACACATGATATAAACATTGTTGGGGAGTAGGTTTTTACCGGATTTAGAGAGTGCGGTGACCGAGCGTAGGACTCTATCTGAAGGTTCTGGTGGTTGCTTCTTACGCTTAGTCTTAGGTTTCTCCACTACTGCAGACGTCCCAGCCTCTTCTTCTTCAACTGCATCCGCCCCAGCTTCGAATTTCTCCTTCCTCCTCACTGTCTTCTTCCGTATGAACGTCATCTTCCAGATGAGGAGCTGCAGGCTCTTGATCAGAAATATTTTGTTGATCGGAGACCAAAGGATCCTTGCCATTTGCTTCGTCTTCATTACTTGGAGACTGGACCGCCGTCCCATCAACCGGGGAGGTTGCATTCACGGGGGCTTGAGTGACCGGATCCTGATCTATTATCTGGAGGGTATTAATCGGAGAATGGAGTGGCTGCAGACTTGATGGGACAATCCTCGATGATGAGCCGCATTTTCTCTTTGGACAATATGAATGACTTCCTCTACTGCAGGTTGCACACTTGTTGAAGCATGAATTGTAGGCTGAGTATTGGTTGGTGCAGATGTTTCCTTTTGTAGAGGCTCCTTTCCTCGTTCTTTGTGTTTAATTTTGCATGAGGCAAGTACATGGCCCTGATGGCGGCAGTGAGAGCAGTAAAGTGGGGTCGATTCATACTCGATCAACTGCCAAAAACTGCCACTAGGTAAATTAATGCGGATACGATGCTGAATTGGCTTTGAAGCATCAATCTCCATAAATATGCGAGCCATGCTTGGTCGAGATAACTCCGACGTTGCCTTGTCTATTTTGAGCGGCGTCCCAATTGCAGCAACAATAGCAAAAAGAGCATCCTTAGCATACAGATGATGAGGGAGATTAGGTAATGTAACCCAAACTGGGATTTTAGGAGATTCAGTGTAGGAGAGAAATCAGGATCCCATTTGAATATCCGCATAGGAGGCGTAGCGACGTACCATAACTCCTTAGATCGGAGCCTAAGGAAATCGAGTTCACTGGATAGCCGGATAAGAATGTGCTTCTCATCGATGACCCCCGCCGAGATGGATCCGACGAATTCAAAACCAGATAGCGCCTTCCTAATCAAATCGATTGGGGCCTATTGTGTGAGAATTTTCCAATCAAAGCAAATTTTAGAGGATCTGCTAATAGAGTCTCTTCCTCCTCCGTGAAGGAGATCGATGGGGAGCCTTTAAAAGAAGCAATCGTCCGCGACGTAATGATAGGAATCGATTGAGTCGATCCCTTCACAGCCTCCGCGAAGGACTTAGCCGCCATACCCTAAGAGAAATCAAACACTGGGAAGCCACCAACCAAATGGTTTTGGTGGCTTAGGAGAACCCCGACCCGGCCAAAGGCCACGCCGGCGTAGGTGGAGAAGATGATGC